>CM053561.1:75059847-75095040 GCA_028646485.1 Cryptoprocta ferox | reverse complement strand
GAATGTGTATGGGGACCAGGGTGTGTGTATGTGTATGTGGGGGTATTGGGGGCTGGGTGCGAGTGTGTGTGAGTGTGTGTGGGGACCTGGGTTTGTATAGGTGTGAATGTGTGTGTGTGTGTGTGCGAGGACGAGTATGTAGGACCTGGCAGGAGTGTGTGGGACCTGGGTGTGAGTGTGTGAGGGTGTAGGGCCTGGGCATGAGTGTGTGTGTGCGCATGTGTGTGTGCAGGGACCTGATGAGTATATGAGTGAGGGTGCGGGACCCGGGCATGAGTGTGTGTCGGACCTGGGTATGTACGTGTGAGGGTGTGGGACCGGGCATGAGCGTGCGGCGAGGGCGGGACTGGGTGTGACTGTACCGGACATGGTGTGTCACGTGTGAGTGGGTGTGCGCCCAGCCCCTTCCGGAACCGGCGGCACAGCGCCCTCTAGCGGCCGCAGCGGGAAGCCGTGTGCGAGGAAGGGAACCGGAAAGTGGGCCCTACCGGACCCCAAAGGCGCTGGGGAAGCCCAGGGCAGACACGACGGGCAGGGTGTGGGAGCAGGAGGAAGGGGCAGAGGGGCAAACCGGAGGAGAAAACCAGGCTGCATTTCTCCCGGGGTTCTCCTCGGGGAGCAGCAGGTCTTCGAAGCTGACATTGACCCTCTTAGATGACTGGGGGCTCTGGCCTCATACAACACAATGGGGCTGGCCCGGCCCTTCGGCTAGCGGAGCCTCGAGACCTTCCAATGCCCCTTCTCCAGGCAGCGCTGGCTCAGGCCCCTCTGCCAGTGACACACCCTGACCCCGCGCCCCATTCTGGGGTCGACAGTCCACAAGGCCAGAGAAAAGGGCCCAGGGAGCCCCCTCTGTGCTGGGGAGGCTGGGATCCCATCCTTGGGTGGCCGCTCTTCCGCAGGTCAAAATGTGTGTACCAACGCCCCTGTCCTGTCTGGGCCTCAGTTTCCACCTCTACAAATGGGAAGCGGGGCCATTAAAATCTCTGTGTCGGTCAGGAGGGAGCCAGGACCAGCCTCCCGGGGCTGCCCCGGGGACCGCAGGCTCCTAGGAAGCAAGTTCCAGGGCCTGGGAGGCTAACTTCTGGGCCACCCCCAGGCCTCACGGCCTCACCTGGGCCCCCCTTCCAGCGACCGCAGAGCCCAGCCGAGCTGCCCACAGTTTGAAAACCTCTCCCCTCTTGCCCTGGACATGAAGCGGGCTGGGTCAGGGACCAAGAAGGACTATGAAGGTCAGTCAGGTACCAGAAGGGGTTACTATTCCTAGTATTGCCCCCAACCGCCGGCCGTCAAAGAGCAGGTACACCGAGCAGGTGTGGAGAAAGCGGGACCCGGGCAAAGCCAGAGGGCAGGGCCCAGATGGGCGTGTCTGCCCCTGCCTATCCCACCCTCACAGCCACTGATGCCACCGCACGTGCCCACCTCCGCCTCTCCTGTGCCTTCCCCCCCGAGGCCCCTCTGGGTCCCTCCCCCATCTCTTGGGGGGGGGCCGCCACCCGGATAGACAGACTGCTGGGTGCCAACACTGCCCCTGAGGGCCCTAGGCCCATAAACTGGGAAGAACGAAGGCCTCCCATTCAAGACAGCGAGGGGTGAAGAGGCTGGAGGCAAGTGGGGTCCTACCCACCGCGGGGGGAGCATAAACCTGCACACCGATTTGGAAGTCTGGCGTTATTTGGTAAAGCTGACCCTGTGTGTTCCCCACGACGCGGCAATTCCATCTTGAGCGGATCCACCCTTCAAGGACTCGTGCCCACGTGCCCACGAAACATGGGTCACACGTTCCTGGCGGAACTTCAAAGACAGGTTAAGCCAGGACCCCCCCAAGTGTCCCCTCCAGCGGAGAGGTGTGTTCATACCACGGAGGATGAACCGGCTGCAGGCCCAGTGAAACAGGCATTAAGAGCAGTTAGATAAAGGTCAGCCCGGGAAGACCCGACCGCGTTCTTGAGGGAAGCCGACCCCACAGGAGGGCCACGGAGACTACCACGAAGTGGCCCCCACGCAGGCTGCCACGGAGGCCTCTGGCGTCCCAGCCCCGTGGGGGCCGCAGAGCACAGGGCTCCTCTGGCTCAGGGTTGGGGGTCTGTGTATCACGAGCGCCATCTGCAGGAAACAGGGGGAGGTGCAGGGACCTCCCCCAACAGAAATGCACCGCCCCCGGATGGGAGCCAGGGAGGCAGCAAGAACTTTCCAGCAGCTCCGTTAACAAAAATCAAACTAAGCAGGTGACATTAACGTAAAATATTAGCGCTTGGGCACGTAATCAGTATGAAAAATCACCCATGAGCTTTTTCACATTCTTTCTCTACCATTCAGTCTTTGAAATCTGCCTTGTGCGTCCAGCACATCTCGATGTCGACCAGCCACCTGCAGCTCTTCGCACACAGAGCCCAGCAGGCCAGCGGCAGGGAGGTCTCCCTGCCCTCCCCCGTCCCCCTGCACACAGATCCCAGCCTCCTGTTCTGCCGTGTGGCCTCCTCCTCTGATGGCTCGTTTTGCTGCCTTACCTGGGACAGTGGTCTTCTCACTCTGCCCTGCGTGCTGACAAAGGCAGATTTACGTCTTTTCGACAAACAAATAAAAAGATACAAAATTTTGGGGGACGCTCTCCTTTGAGGGCCTGGGGAAGAAGGGCCTAGATTTCAGGAGTACCAGGGGCTTGAAGAGAGCCTCTAGTGCACCAGGAGGTGGCTGACAGGGACTTCCTGGCTGCAGACCCCAGCAGCACCAAGCATTCCTCACTCCCTTGTATGCACTGTGGGCCCCAAACCCACAGGTGTCCTGGCTCTCGCGCACAGGAGCGGGGCCTCACAGGGAGCAGGCCCTTCTAATCCGGTTCTCAGACCCTGTGAACACATCGCTCAGGACAGATGCAACCCCAACCCAAGCACCCGGGGTAACCGTGCTTTACCCACGTCTCTCCAGCATCCACAACACTGTGCTTTCTCTGAATGGCCACAGTCAAAACCGTCTAGAACAAGGCAAGACAATGCTCTAGTGTCTAACACACCCTCAACGGACCAACAAGTCAAACCCGGACATTCCAGGGCGCCTCCACGTGCCCACAAGCACCTGGCCCCTGAGAGGTGCCCGTCAGTGACCTGCCCGAGACTAGGCTGACTTTTGACCCAGGAAAGAAACACAGAGGTTTAGTTCCACGGTGTCCCTGACCAAGGATCAGCCGTCTCTAGGTTCTCTGTTTCCCACGAACTGAGAAGACCGAGCAAAAGGAGAGGGAGGGTGACTAGGGAGGGCCGAGTGCCCACAATCTGTAACTCCCCGTGCAGGGAAGGACCTGACCACTTTGCCCAAAGGAGCAGACCTCCGCGATACCCAGTTCAAATCCCAGTTGTGAAACTTGGCTCCTGTATCAAAAGCTACTTTACCTGACCTAACAGGTCAGCCAGGTCCGTCCTTAGAGGACAGTTATATAAAGGTCAGCAGATACCCACATCCTGTTCTTTTTGGAAAGAAAATAACACGAAAACTTGGATACCCCAGGAAACCATGGAGGAAGCCTGGCAGATGACCTTGACCGTGTGCGGGGCACTCACCTGAACTTCCCTGTCCGCACCTGCAGGGCTCTCATCCCGCACCGCTGGGCACCACCGATGTCACCCACAATATCGTCTCCAATCATGATGGCCTGCAGGGCAGGGAAATGAGGTCAGAAGGGGTGTCAGGAGAGTTTATTCCTGAGACCTTTCATCTTGTTGGACACAATCAACTGCTTGACTTGATGTTTAAAACTACCACCATACAAATTAAGCACGGCAATATTGTCATCGTATTGATTAGAAGTCAACCCACCTTGAATATAACCCCTGCTGCCTCCCCCCTGCCCCGCCAAGAGCCGAGTGGCTCTGAACAGTGCATATACGTGGGCTATCTGAAATCAATCCTCAGGTGTCAAAGTGATAGAGGTGTCACAAAGACACGTAGGGAGGCTGACACGGATTCGCCTCTACTTGAACGCTGGCTGAATTTTACTTGCAGCTAAAAACTTTGTAACCCAGTGCCAACCACTAGTTCTGTGACAACTAAATTTCTAACAAATCTTCGTAGCTCGCAGTTTAGGAGATTTTGCTTTCAATAATGAAGGCACTCCCTATAAAAACCAAAATGATGTGCAAACAAAAATATACACACATGCACAGGAAACGCTGGCAGCCTGGTGATCATTTCAGAAAGCAGCCTCTGGGATATACTCTCCCACCCGAAACAATGAGAAAACCAGACAAACTATATAAAACAACAGTTTTCAAGTCACTGGAATATTAAGCAATGAAGGGCAATGATTTCTGGGACACAGGAAACATAGGAGGTGAGCCCCATGTGCGTGCATTCAGTTTCCAGGGAGGGAGAACCACACGGAGCCTGGCAGACTCCCTGAATTAAGGGACGGAGCTAAGGGCTGGGAGACCAAGGCAGCTGAAGTTCCCAGGATGGAGAATCAGAGAGGAGGGGACTACCCAGAGAAGAGGGGCGCAGATCTGCAGAGGGTCCCTCTGAATGAGGCGGTATTCTGCAGACTGATCAGTACACGTGAGTGAGGAAACCCCCCGAGGCCAGGGAGAGAATCACACTGGAAAATGAAAGAAAACAGTGCCCGGACCTCACACGGGGTTGGGAATAGAGCCTGTTCCCACCAGTCAGACTGGAAAATCTCATCATTCACAGGGCACTGGGAGTGGGGGACTAATTAGCCTTTGACCAAACCCTGCTCTGGCGCTGCCTCCCAAGTCTCTAAAGCAAGATCTGGAAGGATCAAACTGTTTCCAAGTCATTTGAGTGCCTCCCAGAACAAAGTGCAGATGAAAATATCCAGAACCCCCAAGAAAGTAGACTTCACAATGTCTGGCAACTAACTTAAAAAAAGTGATCAGACCTGCAAAGAAGACAAATATCACACATAATGAACAGAAAATCAATCAGTCTAAACTGACACAGAACTCACACAGATGTGGGAATTAGCAGACAAGGACATTAAGTTAGTTACTGCAACTATCTTACGTATGTTCCAAATGTCCAGTGGGGACATCGAAGATAAAAGAAAAGATCCAAATTGAACTTCTAGAGATGGAAACTACACCAGATTGTTTTTTCGACAGAGAACGGATTTTATTTTTAATTACTAGTAACAGTGCAACTTACTGACATTTATAACTAGTGGCAAGTGAGCGGTACTAAATAATGCTTACATTTTATTTACACTGGTAGCATCTGAAATACATTATGTCTGGAATGGAAAAAAATCGGCCAGATGAAATTAATAACGGATTACACAACACAGGATAAAAGATTAATGAACTTGAAGCTATAGTAATAGAAACTATCCAAAATGAAACCAAGAGAAAAAAATAATTTAACAAAAATGAACAGACCATCATCAAGCTATGACGTGACTTCAAAGGGCCTGATACACGTGTAACTGGAAGATGAGAGGAGGTGACAGAAATAATACGTGACTTCCTCCTAGTGGCTAAAAAATTTTCCAAACACAATAGAACTGATAAATCCACAGATCCGAGACCCCAATCAACACCAAACACAGGCAACATGAGGAAAATTACATTAAGGCACAACATAATCAAACTGCTCAAAGTCAGGGACAAAGTGAAATCTTAAAAGTTGCTGAAGTGAGAAAAATGTATTGTTACACAGTGAGAAACAAAGATGAGACATGAGATTCCCCACTGGAAACAATGCCGGTGAGAAGATGGTGGGGCGCCATCTTTAAAGTACCAAGCTAGAATTCTATACCCAGCAAAAGTATCCTTCAAAAAAAAAAAAGGCAAAATAAAGGCATTTTCAGATATCTGAAGCTTAGAGACAACATCGCCAACAGATCCACATAAAAGAAACGTAATGGGAAGTCTCTTAGCCAAAGGAAAACGGTACTGCGTGGAAATATGGATCTGCACAAAGGGACAGAGAAAGAATGACCCATGGAATATGTCAACCTTTCTGCCTGCTCAGCTCCCTTCTTCTACCAGCCAGCTCGTAACAGGCTTTCAAAACCACCACCTTTGAACCCAGCTTGGATCTGAGCCCCCTTCCCCCCGCAAAGGCCTCTGATTTCCCCCTTGCACATCCCCTACTGCATTGTACTGGGAAAATTACATTAAGGCACAACATAATCAAACCGCTCAAAGTCAAGGACAAAGCGAAAATCTTAAAAGAACTCATCGTTCTTTTCCAGAAACAACGTGTGAGCTCTTGCAGGCAGGGCTATGGGCTGATGCTGGCACTTAGCTGATGACCAACAAAAACTCGAGTGGATCAGTGTCCTAATTTAAGGCATGGCTGTCGATGTCTGGAGACACTTAGGAAGTACAGCCAATAGGACTCCTCGCTGGTCACCAAGTAGAGTCTACTTCACCGCTGCCCGAACGTCAGTCGTTAGTGGGTCTTCTTTTGCGGTGTCGACATGTATTATTAATATTATTGTTTAAATCGATTCCTACTTTTTTTACATAAATAAATGTATGTTTAAGGGAAAAAAAGAACAGCATCCCTCACTTAACTACCACAAAACTCCGATCAAAAGCTTCAAAATATTCTCAGGACAAGATTCTGCTGGTGGAAGAAAAATCCTATACCTTAGACATCAAACATGTCCCAGATCTGTTCTCAAGTCCAGTCGGGAATTCACGTGGTTGGAGGCCAGACGGGCCTGAGAAACGGGACTCCCCGTGACAAGACAGGTGTCCTGATGCTGACAGGGTGGAAGGTTCGACACTGACAGTCATGCCCCTGCTTCCAGTGGCCCAGCACTTTTGTATTAAGTCCTTTTGGGAGCAGATAGTAGGGACACAGGGAATCAAAGAGACGCAGTCCCTGCCCTCGTGAAGCTCCTGGTTGAATGCAGAAGACAGATGTTCATCCGATAATTTCACAAATACATCGCCAAGACCTATGATAATGTGCAGGAAGCTGTGAGGGGTAGTGGTCAGGGAAGGCTTCCTGGAGGAGGTGAGGTTTTGAGCCTCAATCTGAAGGGCAAGAGGGGCCAAAGGTTAGGAGGCAGGGGAGGGGGTGAGGGCATTCCCAGCGGAGGACACCACATATGCGCTAACAACCCATCTGCCGCCCCCCCACCAGGGCAGGGCCATATGATCAATTCCACAAAGCACAGGCTAATGAGCCCAAAGCAACTGTCCTTGGAAACATCTGAACAGGCATCCAAGTAACCGGAGAAACCATGAGGCGTTTGTGTTAAAGGACAAAGACAGAGCCGGTGCCACTCCGGAGGTCAGGGAGGCAGTTCCCGTACACGCGAGGGTCTTCTAACAACCAACACAGGCTGCCTCCGAGTACCGAGCTCCCGTCGCTCGATCATATTCAAGCAGAGGCCGGAGGGGGCCTCCATCAGGGAGACCACAGGCGGATGCCGGCCCCAGGAGGACGCTCGGACACGGGCACTGACCACGAGCACTGAGAACCGTGCCAACGGCTAGCGGCCCCGGCCCCCTGCCACGCGCACGAGGAACCTGAACAAAACTGCATTCCTTCCAGTGAGTATTCTGAACCCCATATGCGTCACCAACGGCCTCGGATCTTGCCTCTAAACTCACGTTTCCCTAAGTCGGTTTTGCATACAGGTGACGGGCTATTTGATTTTAGGGACGACGAGGACATGCATTTTCATGTAACTGTTTTGCATTTATTTTTAGAGTGATCTCTTCATGGTAAGTAAGGGGTCCTGGTTTTCCATTTAAAGGAGAGATCAAAGTCCCTTTTATTTATTTGTTTGTTTTTAAGTTTATTTTGAGAGAGTGAGTGAGAGCGTGAGCAGGGGAGGGGCAGAGAGAGGAGAGAGAGAGAGAATCCCAAGCAGGCTCTGCACTGTCAGCATGGAGCCCGATGCAGGGCTTGAACTCAGGAACCTCGAGAAGATGACCTGAGCCAAAACCAAGAGTCGGTCGCTCAACCGACTGATCCACCAAGGTGCCCCCAACGTTCCTTTGAAAATACATTTATTTAAGTTTTTAAAATTAAGTCAATTTAAATAAAAACTAAGAGAGCAATAGTGCCTGCCAGTGGCAAGTACCCAGACAGCGTAAAAATTGGAAATTTTATCTACTATGACTGATGCTTGGGAGAACGCTGCCAAATCCAAATTTTTTTTTTAATGTTCACTTATATTTGAGGGGGGGAGGGGCAGAGAGAGAGGGAGACACAGAATCCAAAGATAGGCTCCAGGCTCTGTGCTGTCACAGAGAGCCCGATGCAGGGCTTGAACCCACGAACCACAAGATCATGACCTGAGCTGAAATTAGACACTTAACTGACTGAGCCACCCAGGTGCCCAAATCCAAACAGGTGACACAACCCAGGGGGCTACGTGTGCATCCTGACAAGGGAAGGGCAGCAGGGCCCACTGTGCACGTGGGTGGTCCTGCAGGCCAGGGTCCCCGGGGCCACCACACAGCTCATCTGGGAGGAGGGGGCCGGAGCAAAGTGGGTGCTTGGCCCGGGCAGCCGGACCAGCCATGAGCCCCCCGATGACACTCTGCTTTGCCCCCCTAGGAGGCCTCTGAACGTTCCTAACGTTCCAACCCAGGGCCCCGTCCATTGCCACCAGGGGCTCCGAGGGCCATCTTGCCAGAAGCACCTTAGAAATGAAACCGGCCTTCCAATTAATCCAGGTCAAGCCTGATGCCTTCCACGCTTCTGGGGAAAACAAAATTTTGTGCACACGCTCCCCCAAGGCAGTAGAAACCCTTCGCCCTCGGAGCACAGCCTCCCGGGGACGTCTTGGGCAGGGCCATTTGCTGATGTGGCCCACAAAGACGGAAGCGGAGACCTGGGCCCCTGGAGCAAGAACTCGGGAGAAGCGGCAGCTGTGCTTGGTCAGGATGGGCCGATGCCCCATCCAGGCGGCGCCCCGAAGGCGGGCATGAGGCTGGGCGAGCGCAGGGGCGCCGCAGACGAGCGGGCCGTGCAGCTGCCC
The DNA here is from genome assembly GCA_028646485.1 of Cryptoprocta ferox. NCBI lineage: Eukaryota > Metazoa > Chordata > Mammalia > Carnivora > Eupleridae > Cryptoprocta > Cryptoprocta ferox. Next base: position 75,086,081 of record CM053561.1, on the reverse strand, counting down.
GGAGCAGTGATGCCTGTCTGGGCCAGCTTGTGGGCTCCGCATACCAAACTGCACCGGGGCCTCTGGGGAGTTCACAGATTTACTATCGGTGAAGGGCAATAATCACGCGAGGAGGAGCAATTATTGCCAAATCATTTAGGATTTAAAAAATCATTGGCAAGAAGATAGAGGTCAAGAGGTGCGCCATCGGGGGAAATAAAAACCCCCTACCTGTCAGGCCCGGGATGCACTTCCTCCCCGACTGCAATCTGGTAAAGGAAGGACGGAGACGACACGGCTGGGCTGCACCCCCGCGGAGCACGGAGAGACGGAGGGAGCACTGAGCCCCGCAGGAGGGCGTAGCGGTCTGCACTCTGGAGCCAATTCACTCACCTTTCCTAAATCTTTGCCTGCCACCGTCCCCTGCCCACGTGCCAGGGGAAGCGCCCGTGCTAACAGGTGATGATGTCTGGGGGCGCGGACTTCCGGGGCCAAGGAGCTCCCCCAAGCGAGCCCACCTGTCGTCCGCTTTCTGGTCACCCCGGGGCTCTGCCCAGGAGCACGTCTCCCTCTCCCGGGGCAGCATAGCAGGGCCGGCGAAGGAGCAGGGGGCGCGGTCGGGATCTCAGCCCCGAGGGGCACGCACCCCTCCAGGGAGACACCCCAAGAGGACATCTAGCACTCGATGCGCCCCAGGTCCTCAGCCTGCGGACTCAGAGGCACCCAGACCCCCTCAGGGACCTGGAGATGGCTCACAGCTAAGGAGTCTCCCTCCCTGCTCTGACACGTTCGCACAGGGCACTATTAATGCGAAAGCCCAGCACAACCCAAAGCCCGCTATTTTATAAGAAAGTTAAGAAACAGGGTGTGGTGAGGATGCGGGGGGATACGGCTGCTAAGAAAGGTAAACTGATGCCACTTTTCTGAAGCAGAAGTAAGCAATGTTCAGGGCGCCTGGGTGGCTCAGCTGGTGAAGCTCGGGTCACGATCTCACGGTTCGTGAGTTCGAGCCCCGCAGCGGGCTGCAGAGCCCGCCCTGGATCCTCAATCTCTCTCCCTCTCTGCCCCTCCCCCGCTTTCTCTCAAAAATAAATAAAACATAAAAAAAAAAAAAGAAATAGGCAATGTGCGTCATGGCCCAACAACTACACTCTAGGTAAGATTTCTCCACAAATAATTAGATTTGTACAAAAGGACCTACAAAAGGGTATTCACAGGGTTTGGTACAATAGGAAAATTGGGAGTAATCCAACGTCCAACAGTAGAGAATGGGTAAAGAACATTACGGCAGCCCACATGAAGGAATACTACTTAGCCACAAACATTGTGCGGGAGGCACAAAGGAAATTGCTCCCAATACAATTTAATATTGTATTTAATACCTAATATTGAAAAACATCAGGTTTGAAAATAGCACACGCAAGACTGTCCAAATTGTGTGTTAAAAATGTATATATAGATGGGGGCGCCTGGGTGGCTCAGTCTGTTAAGCGTCTGACTCTTGATTTTGGCTCAGGTCACGATCTCATGGTTGGTGAGATCAAGCCCTATGATGGGCTCCGTGCTGACAGAGCCTGTTTGGGATCCCCGGTCCCTTGCTCTCTGCCCCTCTCCCCCTCTTGTGTGCTCTCTCTCTCTCTCTCTCTCTCTCAAAAACAATAAACTTGTTAAAAAACGTATACATAGAAACTAAAATACTGGAAGGGTTAAGCAGGATTTGTGTTCTTCTGGTTAGTAGGATGATGAACAGGTTTTTTTCTAGGACTTTGTGAATGTTCCCTCTTTCCTTTAACAAACATCAGTTACTTCACACGATGAAATTCTTGCACTTTGAGAAGAAAATCTATGTTAACAAAGGCTCTTGGGGCGCCTGGTTGGCTCAGTCGGTCGAGCATCCGATTTCGGCTCAGGTTGCGATCTTGCAGTTCATGAGTTCGAGCCCTGACTGGGGCTCTGTGGTGATAGCTCAGGTAAGGCTTTGGATCATCTGTACCCCCTCTACCCTCCCATGCTCAGGCTCACACACGCTCTTGCTCGCTCTCTCAAAAATAAATATCTTAAAGAAATAAATAAAGGTTTTGCAGACACCTTGTGACTGAGATATATGCCAAGGACAACCTCAGAGCCAGAACTTTCTGAAACTCCAGACAGTCGACAGTCTCAAACCCCCGAGGCTGTGGTGTCCGGCCCCGTCCCCTGTCTGGAGACGGAGCTTGACGTTCAAATCCGGGCTGCAGGAGCGGATGAGCCACTCCTCCTGGCCCACGCTCTCCCGGTGCTCTGGGCTCACATGTCCCTGCAAGGCTCCCCTGAACTGACAGCCAACACTGTGCACATGGCTCGTGCCTGAGCTGGTGGAGGGGACTGGGGACAGGCCTTCCATGGAAATTCCCGAGGGGCACCAGGCCATGAGAGAAATGAGTGGCCCCGCAAGGACATTCATTCCCCACCCACCGGTCTCCCCACCCACAGCCTGTCCCCGCAGTGCGTGGCTAGAATGACTGATCTGAGAACCTGTGAGCAGAATGACAGGGCCTTGTCCATGTTTTGTGCCCCGCCCTCTTGGGAAAAACCTACAAACCTTGCCCACACGTTGGACAGACTGTCCTCAGGGCATTTACCCTCCCCCGCTAAGATCCTGTCTAACTTTATTTTCTATAGTTGGTATTCAGCCAGCAATATTTAGTATTTTTGAAACTAGAAAGTGATATTGTCCTGCTTTGTGTGCCTTTTCAGAGTTCCATCACCAAACAGAAAAATCCCATGTGGCCGGGGCCCTCCTTGAGACGTGGGATACAGCAAAGGCCTCGAGGGGATGGGGTCCTGGCCACATGTCTCATCAGCCAACTAACCCTGGGTTCGGCACTAGCGTTTCTGTGACTATTCCCTAATGCTGTGGTTCTCAACTGGGGGCGCAACCTTGCCCCTGGGGGGATCTTCGGCAACATCCGGAGACCTCTGTGGTTTCACAACTGGGGGAAGGGGGTGCTAAGCATCCGGTAATGCACGGGATAGCTCCCCACCAGGAAGAATGATCTGGCCCCAAAATGTCAAGAGTGCCGAGGTGAGGAAATCCTGCCCTGACCTCAACATGGAGATGCAGGCGCCCATGACAAGGGCTGGAGCAAGGACTCCACGAAACAAATAGGTACGTGACGGTCCACGTATTTGAGGTCCTTCCTCTCCAAGCCTTGTGCTCCCCGTCTGTGAGATGGGCGCCCCCCAGTCCCCAGCTTCTTGGCTGCCGTGTCCCGACTCTAAGCACTCTGGTTTCAACAGTCCCGATGTCCATGAAACCTGCATAATTTGCAAAGGACGGAATTTCTATGTTTATGGAAAACTGCCAAAACCTTCACATCATTCGGGCTTTAGGATGAAGCTATAAACCGCCCACTGATTCCGAAGCCTTAAGCCATGAGAAATTAGGTATTTCTAGAAGTAACCTTTAAGGTATGTTATTCTTTGCCTTATTACTGAATCCGGGAAAGGGCCTGGTTACCTCTAAGAGGTTTGAATTTCCAATCTATTAGAGTAATACCAGCAATCTGTTCTTTCGAGGCTATTGAGGAAAGGTTAGAATGGAAATTGGATTTGGGTGGTTATGTCCATTCTGAGCGCGGGCTGAGGACTCGGCAGTGCAAGTGGGCCCCGGCCTGGAAGGAGCAGTTATCAAGGGAAATGACTGCTGATAACTTTATTGATTAAAGTGGCTTGAAAAATTTAAGGTTGGCCACAGTCGGGTACTTCCTCAGCAAGTTCGCTCCTCGCAGGCATTTTTCATTAAAAATAAAGAGGCAGGATCAGAGAATTATTACCTTGTGCATAAGACACAGTTCATCTGAAATGGCCTTATTTTGAAATACTGCCTTAAAAGGTCTACACCTCCCGAGGCTCGAGTAACATTAAATGAACATTTTAGAAAAACGGTGGGGTGAGGGTGTTAACGGCATGCAGCAGTTGCCACTCAACTGTCTGTCAAGGGGAGGGACAGAAATGACATTTGAGGGTAGAAGGGACAATGATAATATGAGAGGTAAATAAGATTCAGCTTTGCCACATGGGCTCGGAGCCACCAGAGAAAACAATTCCTGTGCCACCCAGGGCCTCCGATGCTCGTGATCGACTGGACAGCAGAAGGGACCTTGACCTCGTCACACACACAGATTCACCAGGCATCTAAACGCCAAGGCGCTCAGCCCCAGCACCCACCACACGAGATGCCCAGATGAACCTGACACCCATATGAGCCTCCGCCGCTCGCTGGGGCTTGGAGTGGGGGGGGGGGGCAGTTCCCCATTCAGAATGGAAAAGGTGCCAGCTGGGAAAATAACTGAAAAATGCCAAAAAGCAGAAAGGGGAGGGGGGACTCATCCCAGGTCGAACTATCCAACTACATCCAAGGATAATGTCGTGACGTTCAGCGCCTCCGGCCTTATTTTCTAGACACGGGCAGCTTCGGTTTTGTTGTCTGCTTGGAGGAGGTTCTGAAACAACTGTGATCACACTGCTTATATAACTCTAAATACTGGCTTTTAATCCACATTACAGTAGCCTTTCTTCTGCCCTGTAACAGATCATCCTCAGCATTTAGTCTCTCTTAAATTTATCCAGTGAGTAGGATATAAACATATACATAGTTGTTTATATTCAAGAAATGGAAAGGTGGGGTGCCTGGGGGGCTCAGTCGGTGAAGGGTCAGACTTAGGCTCAGGTCATGATCTCGCATCTATGAGTTCGAGCCCTGCGTCGGGCTCTGTGCTGACGGCTCAGAGCCTGGAGCCTGCTTCGGATTCTGTGTCTCCCTCTCTCTCTGCCCCTCCCCCATGCATGCTCTGTCTGTATCTCTCTCAAAAAATGACTAAACGTTAAGAAAAAAAAAGAAAAAAGAAATGGAAAGGTAAGCCATAATAATTATAAAAAGGGCTACCAATGAGAGAGTAGGAAGAGAAAGAAAAGGACAGAAGCTCCACTCCCTTGACTGTATCTTGTTTTGTGGATTTGATTTTGAAACCAAGTAAATATTTACATAACTATAAAAAAATATAAATGTTGAGAGGTGCCTGGGTGGCTCCTTCGACTTTGGCTCAGGTCATGATCTAAGTTCAAGAGTGTGAGCCCCGAGTCCGGCTCAGCGAGGAGCCTGCCTGGGATTCTCTCTCTCCCTCCCTCTCTGCCCCTCCCCCCAGCATCAAAATAAACAAACATAAAAAATTAAAGGGACACCTGGATGGCTCAGTTGGTTAAGCATCATACTCTTGATATCTCCTCTGGTCGTGATCTCACAGTTGTGAGGTCACCATTCTGCATCCCTTGACGAATTAAAGGAGTTAACACCGATCACGAAGAGCAGCTAACGACACAAAAGGAGAAAATGGGACGTTCTGTGCCTACTGATGGAGGACACACCACCACCTATAAAGTAATCGTGAAAAACCTGAAGCAGAGTCTGAGTAAGCTTCTAGATCTAACTATCAATCTTCAGAGAACAGAGGACAGAGGAGCAGGTGAAGGAACACTACGGAGGTGTAATCAACAAAATCCAGACTGGGAAATTCCACAGGACAAACCACAGTTTCCCCTTCCTAGTTGCAAGGAAAATCAAAAGGCAGACGGGGGGAGGGGGCGAGGGCGAGGGAGGTGGGGGGGGGGTGGGAATCAGTAGATTAAAAAAACACTTGAGAATCTCACTGACCAATCACAATGCAAGAGCCTCACCTGGGTCTCATTCAAACAAGTTGCAAGCAACATAAAACAATTATAAGACCATCAAGGAAATGTGAACAATGACTGGATATTTAGTGATATTAAAGAATTATTGTTGGTAGTATTTAGATGTGATAATGGCATTATCTGTGATTTTGAAACAAATTCCTGTCTTTTAGGGACACAGAGATATTCACAGATGAAGTAATAGGATTTCTGGGATATGATTCAAAATCATCTAGGGGAAGGGCGCCCGGGTGGCTCAGTTAAGCATCCGACTCTTGATTTCGGCTCAGGTCATGATCTCACGGTTTGTAAAATCGAGCCCCAAAATCGAGCCCCACGCCAGGCTCTGAACTGACAGCTCAGAGCCTGGTTGGGATCCTCTCTCTCTCCCTCTCTCTGTCTGCCCCTCCCCCACTTGCACACACACACACTCACACTCTCTCTCCCTCTTTCTCTCTCTCAAAATAAATAAATGTTTCAAAATAATCTAGGAGAGAAGAATGAGTACAGATTAAACAAGTGGCTATTAATCTTAAAAGGGGTCCTAATGGCCAAATATGGGACAATCTGACAACAAAATAAATAATAGGAACGAACTGTAACTTAGAAAATAAAACAAAAAGCCCTGAGTCCATATTGGAATAAACAGTAAATTCTATCTAATAAATACACAAGGAATGATAGAAATACAAGATGACCATTTGGCAAACACCACAGTAAGAACTGCTTCAGGTAAGAATTATCACTGGAGGGGAGCCTGGGTGGCTCGGTCAATTGGGCATCTGACTTGATTTCAGCTCAGGTCATGATCCCTGGTCACGGGATCGAGCCCCACATCCAGCTCCACACGGAGCATGGAGCCTGCTTGAGATTCTCTCTCTCCCTCTGCCCTCTCCCCTGCTCACTCTCTCTCTCTAAAATCAATCACCCAATTAATTAATTAGTTAAAAAGAATTATCAATGGATGCCAACATCAAGAGGGGAAAAGAATAATGGGAAAGGATACCTAGACAGTCAACATGCTTTCCCACAGGATACTTCTTAGTTAATGGGACAAGGAAGGAGTGACTTCACACGGGAGAACCCTGGCACATATCACCTCCGACACCGGTCAAAGTGAAGCTCGCCAATAATGGGGCAAAATGCCATCATGTGCCTCTCCCCGGGGGATGCACCGATCGGCCACAGCACTGTTTCTGTGAGATCCCTGCCCGAAGTGCAAAACCAAAAATTAAATTAAATTGTGAGGCAACATCAGGAAAAAACCAAGTTGAGGGATATTCTACAAAATAATCAACGAGCACTCTTCAAAAATGCCTCTGTCCTTGGAGACCAGAAAGGCCCAGGAGGAAGGACACAGGGGAAGGGGCTGCTAAATGCGACGTGTCCCACACAGACACTGGTGGGCTGCCCGATGATGATGTCTGATGGCGTAACTGTCCCGTGACTGTTACGTAAGATGTGAGCATTTACGGAAGCTGACTTCAGGGCAGATGGAAATTCTCTGGGCTAATTTTGCAACTTTTCTAAGCGTGAAATTACCTCAAAATAAACAGTTACACCTAAGTTTTTAAAGTGGCTCTTAGCTAATAATTAGTGAGGCTCGGTGATGGGAACCTAGGAGCTCCTTCTGGTACTCTCCCTACTGGCACAGATCCTTGAAATGTTCCATGATAAAAAGTTAAAGAGAGGGGCGCCTGGGGGGCTCAGTCAGTTGGGCGTCTGACTCCTGATTTCAGCTCAGGTCATGATCTCACAGTTTTGTGGGTTCGAGCCCTGCGTCGGGCTCTGCACTGACAGTGCGGAGCCTGCCTGAGATTCTCCCTCTCTCTCTGTCCCTCCCCTGCTCGCACTCTCTCTCAAAATAAATAAGCTTAAAAAAAAAAAAAACAAGGAAACAAGCGTTAAAAAGAGGGGTTTCAGAGACAAAACAACCACATGCAAAGCATGGATCCTGTTTGGATTTGATTCAAATGGATCAACATAAAAGAACATTTCTGAGGGGCACTTGGGGGGCTCAGTCGGTTGAGCATCCAACTTCAGCTCAGGTCATATCTCGCAGTTTGTGAGTTCGAGCCCCGCGTCGGGCTCTGTGCTGATAGCTCAGAGCCTGGAGCTGCTTCGGGTTCTGTGTCTCCCTCTCTCTCTGCCCCTCCCCTGCTCACGCTCTGTCTCTCTCTGTCTCAAAAATAAATAAACATTAAAAAAAAAAAGAAAAAAGAGAAAGACCATTTCTGAGACAGGCAGGAAGACTTACATATGGATTACTGGAAAATACTAAGGAATCACTGTTCATTTTGTAGGTACAGGTTTTTTTCCATTGTGATAAGAAACACGTAAAACGTACCATGGTAACTATCTAAAGTGTACAGGTAAGTGGCATGAAGCACAGTCACAGTATTGTCCGGCCATCACCCCCTGTCCAGCTCCAGGCTTTCGCATCACGCCTACAGGAGACGGTCCCCATCAACGGCCCCTCCCCCTGCCTTCCCCGGCAATCACTCATCTATTTTAAGTCTCTACAGATTAACCTATTTGGGACGTTTCACACAAACGCCACATAACATGTAAAATGTAGCCTTTTGTGTCTAGCTTCCTTCACGTACCGTGTTTTGCGGGTTCATTCACATTGCGGCATTTATCAGTGTTTCATTCTTTTTATAGCTGAAATATTCCATTGTGTGAATAGACCGCATTCTGTTTATCCGTTCATGTGTTGAGGAACATTTGCGGAGAGGCTGAATAGCGCTGCGATGAATATTCACGTAGAACGTTTTGTTTGGACACCTGTTTTCAATCCTTTGGGATGCGTGCATAGGAGTGGAATTGCTGGGTCACAGGGTGCTTCTGTTTACCTTCTTTCTCCAGAAGCTGTTTTCCAGAGGGGCTGCCCCATTTCACATTCGGGCCAGCATTTCCACATGAGGGTTCCAATTTCTCCACAGCCTCGCCAATGCTGGCCACCTTCCCTTGTGTTTTGTTTTTAAAATGATTATGTGGCCATCCAAGTGGGTGTGAGGTGGGATCTCAATGTAGTTTCGATCTGCATTTCCCTGACTGATGGCACTGAGCATCTTTTTGTGTACTTGTTGGCCCTTGTTAGGTGTTTGCATTGTAGTTATGTAAAAAATCACCATCTTTTTTTTTGAAAGGCATTGCTACAATATGAAAGGATACAATGACAACAAATCTGGGCTTCAAAATATAACAGCAAAGCAAAACAAAACAAAACCAAAAAAAAAAAAACAAGCTGAAAAAAGGAAAAGGATGCAAGAAGGGAATGCGACAAAAATCTTTTGTTAAATCTGAGTGACGGATGTATGAATGTATGGGGGCCAGCGCTGTATCATTCTCTCTGTTTTCGTGTAGGTTTGAAATCTGCCACAGTGAAAAACAAGAAATTCCATCCTATGAAACAAAGTCATGAAAACCCAGGGTCATTACTCCTGTGGTCTCCGTTCATCCAAAACATAAGCCTCTCCTCTCTCACCAACCTCACAAGGCATTTTCTGGGTTTTTCCTGGGAACCTCAGAGACCCTGTGCCATCCAGATGTCAGGGAGACTGGGGGGAGGAGGTTCCAGACTTCTGGGACTGCAGGCCATCCCTCCCTATGCATCGTGAGAGACTAGAGCTCCAGATTGGAACATACGGGGGAAATTCGGATCCCCCGATAAGGGAGCATCACAGGGATCCTGGGGCAGAGCCTCACCGTAGATGTGGATGCTATGCCCAATGCCACATCCACAACGGATGCCGGGGCAGCCCCCCCAATGCCACGTCCACAACGGATGCCAGGGTGGCCCCCCAAAGCTACATCCACAATAGACGCCAGGGTGGCCCCCCAAAGCTACGTCCACAACAGACAACAGGGCGGCCCCCCAATGCCACATCCACAACAGACACCAGGGTGGCCCCTCAATGCCACGTCCACAATGGACGCCAGGGCGGCCCCGGGCCCGCCGCAGACACGTGCCCGTTGTCTTTCCAACGACGCTCTCGGAAAACCGCCTGCAGTTGGGGACCAGCCCCACACTACCTGGCAAGTGGGAGGCGCTGTGGAGTCAAAGTCATCAAAAAAATCATGCTGTTTTCTCTTTAAGATGCATGTTTGGAAGGCCACCTGTCTCAAAAACAGTCATAACGTAAAGGTAGCAAGATGCATGATTTACTTCTTACATGTTGTTTTAGTCTTGCTTCATGTTGTCCTTTCAGCGAACTATTTTTTTAAGTTTGTTTATTTTTGAGAGAGAGAGCACCTGCCTGTGCCTGCGCAGGGGAGGAGCAGAAAGGGAGGAGGGGGAGACGGAGAGAGAATCCCAAGCCGACAGATAGCGCAGAGCCCGATTTGGGGCTTTTCGGGAGATCGTGACCTGAGCCGAAGTCGAGAGTCGGACGCGTGACGGACTGAGCCACCCAGGCGCCCTCAACGAACTATTTTTAATACGCTGATACATTACTACGGCGTCAATTCTCCCTCGAGGGAAGAAGCAAAAGTCACTGGGAAACAGCCACAGGCATTTCTTTCCTACTCTTACGCTGAAACCGATTTAACAGGCTGAAAGCACTCAGTGGGCCTCCTCTGCCTCTTTTCCCAGTAAAATCAGCTCGCGTGGGTGGAAGGGTCCACACCAGGCTGCCCAGCCGAACTCCGCAGGCTGCCCACGCCCTCACACCCACCCCAGGCCCCAGGGCTGCCCCTCCCAAGTGTCCGGGGCCTCCCCCGAGGGACCCACTTGCACACACACACCCTGTCAGGGCCATCCTACCTCGTGAGCCTCCAAGCCCATCTCCCGCAGGGCAGACTGGAAATACTCGGGAGCGGGCTTGCCCACCACTTGGGCCTCGATTCCACAGGCATACTGGGAAAACAGAAATGGACACACAGCAGGGGTTGAGGCTGGAGCAACAGGTGGATACGGAGCCCAAGGCCTCCCTCTGGGGAATCAAGCAGAGAGTGGCCCAAGTGTGCACCCATGGGCCGGGGTCTCCAGGAGGCAGGGCACAGGGGCCGAGAGACACATCTCATGGGCGAGGGCATCGTGACCCCACATCAGGGTATACAGGATGCTGGGGGAGGGGGGCAGCCCTACCAGGCCCCCTGTCACCTGCTCCAAACCCTGAGCAGAGCAGGAGGCGGGCCACCCAGGCCAATGCTCTCATTTGCGTTCTTGCTTCACCCCTGCCCCCCACTCTGTCACTGGCCCTCCAGGGGACAAGAGCCACGGCTCTGTCTGCCAGTGGGCCCAACCCTCCCACCTGAGTGCAGGTAGGCAGGAGCCAGGGTAGCAGTGAGTGAGCTGGGGCAGCTGACCAGGCATGGGTCCAAGGGGACCCTTGGGAGCCCCGTCTGAGCCCGGCCTTGGAAACTGCAGGGGGGAGTCGGGAAGGGATCCTATCAGGACACGCCAAGCCCCAGGTGTTGCAGATGACCAGTGCCAGGAACAAGGCAGGTGATCCGCACAGATACGGGATCGATAGCCTGAGAGGAGTGGCAGGGGGCATGACGGAGGGCCGGCCGGGCCCACAGCTGCCAGGCTGGAGTGTGGGGGGAGCGTGAAGGACGGGACAGCAGAGTGAGGACAAGGGCGGCTGAGGGGCCAGGCTCCGGGGCGCAGGGGGCGCTCAGGAGGGCCTACTCTGGAAACCTGAGAGGCAGTTCAGACACAGAGTACACCCCACTTCTCCAGAAAGACCAGAAACATCCCAGAGATCCGAGGGAGGCTCAGACAGACTCAGGGCAGGTACCTCGAGCGCCTTCATGTAGGCACCGACGTCCAGCATCAGCCCCGAGGTCTGCTTGTAGTAGCGCCTACAAAAAAGCAGAGGGGGACAGGGTGAGCCAGGCCCGGAAGCTGTACCGAGAGAGACAGAGAGAGAGACTGCCCTGGCCTGGTTCTGCCAGCCCGGGAGAGCTGAGCCACGGCTGAGGGTCTGTCCAGATGCCACACCGGGCATGACCGATGGAGGTCAGCACGGCAGGGCCCAGCAGCGGGTCACCACGCCGGGGCACAAGGGCCAGCAGCTCTCAGTCCCAACGGCCCCCTGCTGCCCATCTTCTGGGGACCCCGGGGACAGATGGATCCGGTCGCTAACACAGAGAAAGACAAGCGACCTGCGTTCCGGGGAAGGACAGTGGGTCCACAGGGCATGCAGCGCACCCCTAACTGCTAATAATTAACCCCTAATTGCTGCCCGGAGAAGAAAACTCCATTAGTTCCATGGCACCTGCCGCAGCTCCTCTTAGCCAGAGGTCGAGGAGCTGGGTTTCCTGGGCACCAGATGCTCTAACGAGAAGACAGCCGTCTCCTCCCGGTCTCGCCGGACACCCACCCAGCTCGGCTCTCGGGAGCACGCCCTTCTGAAGATGATTTCGTGACACTCAGGGGCACCATGCCAGCCCTGGCCTCCACCGTCCGGCCCACCCCAGGCCATATGCAGACCCCTCGGGACACATGGTGGCCCAGGCCCACTTCTCTCTGAGCAAAGCCATTTGACAATAAAGAGGGGCGAAGATAGTTTAATCTGTACCCCTCTACACACAGGGGTCCTGGGAGCCCAGGACTATTAAAGTGTGAGACCCACCCCATCAGGGGCCCACCTCTCTTGCCCGTGCCCTTCGGATCTGGGAGACGTGGAATAACACAGATGCAGAAACCCAAAGAGAAGTTCTCAACGTGACGCCTCGCGTGCAGAAGCTGCTCAAGGAGTAATAGACTATTTTCACTCCGTGTACCCGGCCTGAGCTGCAGGCAGGAAGATGCGGCCGCGGCCAGGAAGGATGGACACAAGTCCTTCCAGTGTGTGGGGGCTACAACCTGTGCTGTGTTAGAACCGAGCGTCCCAGGACCTGCCTCAGGGCTGTGCCCTCTTCTCCAGCTTGGCAGTGTCCGGAACCCCACCTGTTGGGCTCTGCCCACCTGAGGCCTCGAGGGCTGCTGGAGCCTGACCGGCGGCTACCAGCACTCGGCGTTCTCTGCTGCCCACCTCTGGCAGGCAGTTTCCAGCGACACACAGGCTGCACTGCAAGGCTTTGGCCAAACCCTTGGCCTTGGCCAGGGCTGGTCCCCTGGCACTCACTCCTGCCACGTGGCTTTGGAGCCTGGAGCCCATGTGATGCAGCTTGGGGGTGGGGGAGGGCTCCTGTCACGACAGGTCTCCGAGTGAGCCCCAGGTTTCTCTGTCAGGGGTCTGAGGCTCTCTGCTCTAGGGGCCCCTCCGCAAGGACCAGCCGGGACACTGAAGATCTTCCGGAAGATGCCTGGGAGTCAAAGAGAACTATCTCCTGCTTACAGAGCTGAGGGGTCTAAAAATGCTCCCCCTTTTATTTATTTTTAAGTTTATTTATTTTGAGAGAGAGAAAGAGAGAACACGAGCAGGGGAGGGGCAGAGAGAGAGGGAGAGAGAATCCCAAGCCGGCTCTGCACTGTCAGCACAGAGCCCCATGCGGGGCTCAAACCCACGACCTGTGATCATGACCTGAGCTGAGGTCAAGGGCCAGATACTTAAGGACTGAGCCACCCAAAAAGTGCTCCCCCTTTTAAAGGGTGACCCCAAAACATAGGTTCAGAAGTCCCTAACTGCAGTTGCTGAATCGAGACATGTATTCTGCACTGACAGGGCCTCCCAGAAGTGTTTCCTTCTATTTTCCCATTACTACGATAAACTCCTCTCCCTAGCTAGGCCCCGAGTTTTAAGGAATGGGGAGGTAAAGGCAAGTTTGGCCTGGAGCCAGGGAGACGCTGGGTGCCGGGTCCTACACTCGGTGGCGCGGCAGCGGGGGTCCGTGAATTCAGTCCCCAGGACATCCAGGACACGGCTGCGCCACAGCGCTTTGCAGGACGTGGCAGCAATCCCAGACCTAGGCGGTCCCCCGGGGACTCCCGATCTGGCGGGAAAGCAGACCGGTCCCCAGACAAATACAAAAGGGCGGGCCATGGGCCACGATGAGGGGAACCCCACGTTCTCTCTGCACTCTACTTGAGGAAGGCTGGATGTGCTAGGGACAGGGAGACAGAGAGCGTCCCAGGGACGTACTAGAGCTGAGACCTGAAGAAAGGGAGGGGAACCGAACTGTCCAGCCCTGGGGACCTTCTCAAAGCCAACCAGCAGCACCCTGCTGAGGACCCCATGGGTCAGACGCTGCTCTAGGCACAGGCCCGGTCAGGGGCTTGCGGAGCCCGCCTCGTCCCCTATTCCCCTCGCCCTCTGTGTGATGACCTGCTGGGCAGCGGGAGCCCAGAGGGGGAAGAGGGGGACCAGGGAGGGCCTCTCTGAGGAAGAGACACGTTTGAGTGAGCCAGGGACAAAGGACAGAAGTGAGGAGAGAATGCGGCCAGCACGAGAGGGGGACGAGAAGCCAAAGAGCAAATTAAAAATGATGCCACCCTGTTGCAAAGGGCACACTCTGCCTGGAGCTGGGATTCTGGGGGCCCCTGGCCACTGCCCTGCGGCACCAGGGGAGACGGGAGCTGGGCTTACCTCCCCCCGGAGCACCTCCCGATGACACATCTACGTGCACAACCTCTGCCCGCCTCATGCTCCCCAACGTCTTTCTTCCCAAGGGACAGAAACCTGGCCTTTCTTAAGGTTAAATTTAGTCCCGATGGGAGGAGAACCTGGGCAAGCAGCTTAAGACACACAATCAAAACCTCGTGTCCATCGGGGCGCCCGGGGCGGGGCTCTGTTGGTTGAGTGTCCAACTCTGGACTTTGGCTCAAGTCATGATCCCAGGGTTGTGGGATTGAGCCCCACACTGGGCTCCTCACTGAGCGTAGGATTCTCTCTCTCTCTCTCTCTCTCCCTCTGCCCCTCTCCCCTCCTTGCTCTCTTTCTAAAACAAAAAAACAAAACAAAACAAAAAACCTTGCCTTTGATTACATTGATTTTTGGAGCCTAAAGAAAAAACTGACTTACATAAACCAAAATTAGAAACCTCAAGGCTTCTTTTTTTTTTTAAGTTTATTTATTTATTTTGAGAAATGGAAAGAGAGCATGAGCAGGGGAGGGGCAGAGAGAGAGGGAGAGAGAGAATCCCTAGCAGGCTATGCACTGTTGGCACAGAGTCCAACGCGGGGCTCAAACTCACAAACCATGAGATCACGACCTGAGCCGAAATCAAGAGTTGGACACGCAACTGACTGAGGCACCCAGGGGCCCCCTTAAGATTTTTTTTTAACCAGGGGCACCTGGGTGGCTCAGTCGGTTGGGCATCCGACTTCGGCTCAGGTCATGATCTCACGGTTCGTGGGTTCGAGCCCCGCATCAGGCTCTGTGCTGACAGCTAGCTCAGAGCCTGGAGCCTGTCTTCGGATTCTGTTTCTCCTCTCTCTCTGACCCTCCCCTGCTCACGCTGTCTCTTTCCCTCAAAAATAAATAAAACATGGAAAAAATATTTTTTTAACCGAATCTGAGTTTGTTTTTATAGTGTCCAGAATTTTTCTTTATTTCTTACTCGTTCGGGAAAACAAAGGGCCACCCTGAAGGCCATCTGTTAGCTGAAAACATTTTTAGAGACACAGTAAATAGAAGTACCTATTAATTTTTTTTAATATAAAGGCCCAGGTTATTCCGGACACATAAGAGATTTCATACAGTATCTTTTGTTACTGGCATAAAAAGAGCAACAGCAAGCCTGGCTGGAACACTCAGCTCCAGCATGTTCTGGAACATTCGGTTCCAGCCACAAAGCAGAAACTGGGGATGCTGGGAAAGACAGGAAAAAGCTGGGGAGAAGCAGTCAGATAGATTTTATGCTTTATTCTTCTGCCCTTCCGATTATTCAGCGCAGCCTCCCTTCAAAATGACCACTTGACCTTTCCCACAAGAGCCATTAACCTTCCATAGTCTGTCGCGTAAACAGCTTAATTTTCTGACGGCAGCATGACAGAAGAAATTACAAAGGCAATTCCCACTCCCGGTCCAAACAGATGCCAAATGTAAATCACTCCATTTCCAGGAGGAGGACATTCTGCCCCAGTGCCTCCACCGTCCTGCCTCCTCGGGGCGCCGCTCTGGCGGAGGACGGCCCTCGCCACCGACGACCCCCACTTGGACGGGACAGCTGTTCTTCACGGGTCCTTGGGCTGTCCCAGAAGCTGCTGACCTAAGTCCGAAAGCTGTCAGTTCCCTTCTCTCGTCGTTTTGAGCATCCAACCCATAGCCTGAGTCGGAACCCCCACAAGTCAGAGGCACCCTAATGGCTCATTTGTAAAACAAACCCTCGCCCACTCTTGAATGACAAAGAGCTTGAATGACAAAGCTAAGAGGCGGCTGATTCTATCTTTTTTCCTGTTCAACAACGTACCTACTTTGATTGCTACCGAAAATCTGGAGTCAAAAGGTTCCAAAATTAGAGACCATTTTCAGGAAAAAAGTTTTTTTAACATAAATGAGTTATAACAGAGCTTCTCCGTTATGCTGTTCTCTAGGGAGGGGGCGGTGACTGTAGGGGTGTGGGAAGCACCAAGCCTGGAGCCTACGTGAATTCTACGGTTCTGTGGTTTGCAGTGCCCTATACCATAGAAAGTTGTGAGGCTGGAAAGGAACTAGGATGGTGAATTTTATGTTGTCAACCTGACTGGGCCAAGGTGCAGATGTTTGGTCACACATTACTCTGGCTGTTTCTGTAAAGGTCTTTTTGGGGTGAGATTAATACTTAACTCAGCGGACTGTGAGGGAAGGGATTGCTCTCCATGGTGTGGTGGGCCTCGGCCAATCAGTTGAAGGCCTGAACAGCTGGGTCTGACCTTCCTGAGCAAGAAGGACTCTGCCGGCAGGCAGCCTTGGGGCTGAGACCACAACTCCTCACTGGGTCTGCAGCCTGCCGGGCTGCCCTGCAGAATTTGGACTTACCTAGTCTCAATAACCAATTTCTCTTCAGTAC
Organism: Cryptoprocta ferox; assembly: GCA_028646485.1. Classification (NCBI taxonomy): domain Eukaryota; kingdom Metazoa; phylum Chordata; class Mammalia; order Carnivora; family Eupleridae; genus Cryptoprocta; species Cryptoprocta ferox. The sequence goes on along the minus strand of CM053561.1, from coordinate 75,069,509 downwards.
GTATATATACACGTATTGGTGTGTGTGTGTGTGTGTGTGTGTATGGATGTGTCTATATTATGGATGGAGGGGCATGTGTGTCTGTGTGTGTGTGTATCCACATCCGCTTGGTTCCATTTCTGTGAAGAATCCTAATACAGGACACATTTTACTTGTATGATAAACACGCTAGAATATTTTTAGTTCCTAAAAAGATACACGTCCTCGCCTTTCTTTCCTGAAATCTCTTGTGTTTGCCCTTTTGACAGAGACACGGCCTTGAAGAAACACTCCTCTACGATGAGAAAAATAACGAGCAGTGCAGGATAAGTGGCAACTGACTCTGAGCTTGGTGAAGGGGACGCCAGGGAGTGGTGGGGTCTGCAGTCACCTGGAGTTAATGGAGGCAGTGACCTCCGCTAAGGTTCTGTGTGCTCAGGACCGTGGGGCCCTGTACGATCAGATCTTCTGATTTTCACTTTTTTTTTATTTTGTAAAGTTTATTTATTAATTTTGAGAGAGCGCGAGCACGGGCCGGGGAGGGGCAGAGAGAGGGGGAGAGAGACAGAATCCCAAAGCAGGCTCTGTGCTGTCAGTGCAGACAGAGCCCCCACGTGGGGCGCAAGCTCGTGAAACTGTGAGATCATGACCTGAGCCGAGGTCAGAAATCTCCCCATTTTTAAACACAGGCTCTCCCCCAGAATTTAAGAGCTTGTGTGGGACAAACATTTGCTCTCGAATACAGCCTAGAGGTGACAAGCACAGGGTCCGGGTGGCACTCCCGGCATTTATCCGCTGGGGATCCTGACCTATTTCACCTCCTTATGCCTCAGGGAGCCCGCCTGTAAAATGACGATGCCGCAGCCTATGGCTCCCAGGGTCACAGTCAGAAATAAACAAAACGGAGCACATAAAGTGCACAGCAACGGCTGGTGGCCAAACTAGAGGTCCCTCCCGTGACTACCGGAAAGTCTGCCCTGTCCGGCAGGCAGAGGTCGGGAGTTCCCAATCAGCAGAAGCATCTAAGCTGGGAAAGCCTTCCCCAGAGGTGCCCCCGAATTCCTGCAGTGCCTGAAACGCTGGCGGGGCTCCACAGGGCCCCTGCATGCTTAAGAGCCCCTGATTCTAAAACCCCAGCGCCCCTTCTGTTGATGACAGAGTTAAGTCTGCACAGCTTTCTGGAAAGCAACTTGGAGCCTCAAGATACGCACGTCGTCCTAACTGCACGAAGATGCCTATCACAGCCTTACTTTGGTGGAAAATCAGAAATAACTTAATGTCCATCAGCAGGGATTGGCTTAAAAAGACTACAGGATAGGGGCACCTGGGGGGCTCAGTCAGATGGGCGTCCTACTTCAGCGCAGGTCATGATCTCATGGTTCATGGGTTCGAGCCCCATATCGGGCTTGCTGCTGTCAGCCTGCTTCGGATCCTCTGTCTCCCTCTCTCTCTGCCGCTCCCCTCCTCACTCACTCTCTCTCTCAAAAATAAACAAATCTTTGGGACACCTGGGTGGCTCATCAGTTGAACGTCTGACTTCGCTCAGGTCATGATCTCACAGTTTGTAGGTTCGAGCCCCGCATCAGGCTCTATGCTGATGGCTGAGAGCCTGGAGCCTGCTTGGGATTCTGTGTCTCCCTCTCTCTCTGCCCCTCCCTCACTCGCACTCTCTCTCAAAACTAAACATTAAAAAAAACATTTTTTAATTAAATAAATCTCTAAAAAAAAGAAATCTACAGGATATCCTGTAAAAAAGATGGTAGGAAAACCATGTCACGGAGATTATTTATTGACTGAGTTCAGAGTTCTTTACAAACTACTATCTGGCAAACAATAAAACCCTGGCGACAAAGCTAGGTCGGGTTTGATACTGATGCTCTGAGTACGTCCCTGTGTAACGATTTCTTTGCACTGGACACCACGTGGAAGGATACGAACCAAAATGTTGACAGCTATCTTCTTGGGCAGGGGAGTGAAAGGGCTTTCTGTTTTCTTCTTTCTGCTCATCTGTGGTCTCTAATTTTCCTTCCATGAACATGTGCTATCTTGGTGGTAAAAGATGTTAAGAAAAATAACCAATGTGGTTTTTTAAAAGAGACACGGGGCGCCTGGGTGCCTCAGTCGGTTGAGTGTCCGACTTCGGCTCCGGTCATGATCTCGTGGTTCGTGGGTTCGAGCCCCGCATCGGGCTCTGTGCTGACAGTGTCTTGGGATACTCTCTCTCCCTCTCTCTCTGCCCTTTCCCAGCTTGCACTCTCTCTCTCAAAAATAAATGTTTAAGGAAGGAAGGAAGGAAGGAAGGGAGGGAGGGAGGGAGGGTCAGTGAGGACTGTGCTAAAGGCTCTGACAAAATTGTCGGTAACAAGGTCACAACTTTGCAGAGACCGAGCTCTGCAGCTGCAGATGTGGAGCCCGGCCCAGAGCTTTCCTACGGGCCCGCAAGCCTTCCTTCACTACTCACGTGTCCCCTTGAGCCAATCCCTCCATGCCTTGGGCTGTGTCCCGTGCGAACGCACCTAACCTCGGACAGTCGGCACTGGCCCTCTGAGACTTCCATGGCCCTCCATCCGCAGTGACCCTCCCCTGCCCCAGCCTCTCCGAGCTCAGGGCCCGCGTGGAAGCCTGACCAAGCTGCTCATGAAGGCAGAGGATTCTACTCTCCTCATAAATCATTACAAGAAAGGAAGGAAGAAATAAAGGGAAAAAAAAGCTAAAAAAACAAAAGGGAGGGAAAAGGAAGGCAGCCTGTGCCCACCCCACACCCACTTTTCTGTCCCATTTACTGATTCCGCAAGGCAGAGAGACCCAGAGAGCGTCATCCGAAGCAGCCGGAAACCCTCTTCCTGAAGCTGACTTACCCTTTCCCCAGAGATATGAGCACAGGGTTTTCCAGGCCCATGAGCACCTGAAAGGCTTTATTCACGTTTTGGTAAGAAAAGCTTTCTCCTGCATCTGCAATTACGACACAGTTCGGGTTGGACTTGTCGATCTGGTCAAATTCTGAGCGGATTCCTGAAAAGAGAAAAAAGGATAAGGCCCCGGGGTGGACATGGCTGCCTCCCACCTCCCACCAGGGACCCCTTCTGCCTGCCACGTGGGCCCGGGCCTCTCTCAGATGCTCTTCCTCACCCTGACAGCTGTAGGGGAGGCGGGCACAGAAGGGGTGTCACTTCCATTTTACAGATGAAGGAATTCTCCACAGTTAGGGTTTGTTAGGAGAAAGATGGGCCCGCCCTTGGGGTCCAGCATCAGCACTGGCATCAGGCCAAGGTACCCAGTTCAGTACCACAGGCAGGAAGCCCACAGCCCTGCAACTGAGAAGGGACATTCGCCTGGACGAACAGATCCCTGGATGTAGGGGCAAATAAGGCTGCGGGCAACCTTTAGGGGGCTGCTGCTGGACCCACAACCATCGAGCATTCCAGCCCAACAACACGGAGGACAGCAGAGCCGGGACATACACACATGCTGAAAAGGAGCAGAAACTCACCCCTGCTGGCCCAGCTCCCCAGTCCCCTTAGGAAAGCCTCTTCCTCCTTCGCCTTCTCTGCCTTCCCCAATTTTCCGTTAAACAGGGAAAGTTACAGGGCACCCGGGTGGCCCAGTTGGTTAAGTGTCCGCCTCTTGATTTCGGTTCAGGTCACAATCCCAGGGTCGTGAGATGGAGCCCTGTGTCAGGCTCTGCGCTAAGCGTGGAACCTGCTTAGGAGTACCTTATTCTCTCTCTTTCTCTCTCTCTCTCTCTCTGCCACTCCCCTGCTTGCACACTCAGTCTCTCTCTCAAAAGAAAGAAACTTAAAAACAACAACAACAACAAAGGGGCGCCTGGGTGGCTCAGTCGGTAAGCGTCCAACTTCGGCTCAGGTCATGATCTCACGGTTTGTGGGTTCGAGCCCCGTGTCGGGCTCTGTGCTGGCAGCTCAGAGCCTGGAGCCTGCTTCCGATTCTGTATCTCCCTCTCTCTCTGACCCTCCCCTGCGAGCGCTGTCTCTCTCTGTCTCTCAAAAATAAATAAAAAACATTTAAAAAAATCATAATAAAATGCTGGTGGGGCAGAGGACGGGGGAGGAATTCATCAACAATAAAACTTGGAGAAATATTCGAAGTCTGAAAACACAGGCATATTTATGGAGAACAGAGGCAGGACTGCCTCCAAAGGGGGGAATCTGGCAGCCCCTCCAGCCTGTACAAGCTCTAATACCTGTTTGGTTTTGCACCCTTAAGAGGTAAATGCTGCTCTCCCTCCCCCCTCCCTCCCTGCTCATTCCACCCCCAACCCTCCCTTTGCCCCAGCGGCAGTGATTTTCTTTCTTAAGTTGTTCTCTTTCTTTGAGGACCTGTTCTAAAGGCACTGGCAGTGATCCCAGATCACAGAGGAAGGATTTTGAGAAACAGGATTTCTAAAGACTGGGCACATCGCCCTCGACCAGCACCAGAGCCATGGATCTGACACTCGGGCCTTTCAGGGAGCACCTCAACCTCTGGGGGCCCTCCACTCCTGCCGGGAGGCAGAAAAGTACGCTTTGGTCGGTGGTTTGTAAATAAAAATACCAAGCGCAAGGGAAGAAAGAGGACTCAGTGCATCGACAGGAAAGTGTCCTGAATTCTGAAGCACTGCTTACGTTTCTTCTTTTTAAATATTCAGAAGGTACCAGATACTACGGCTCCTTCCACTTCTTTCCAGAAAAACTCGGCCCTGAGGGTCAAAAGGGCCCTTTCCTTGTACTTAGACTAAGATCAGGACGTAAACCTTGTGCCATTTGCCAGAGACAGGGCTGTTTCTCACAAATAGAGCTTAAGTTTGGGGGGTGGGGTAGGGTGGGGAGGCAGGAGGGGGCGGGGGGGTGGCAGACAGAAACCGGTGGGCTTCAATCCAGCCCTCCTTCTCCCCACCCCCACAAACCCTAGAAGGTAGAATGTTACCCCTGTGACAATTCCCTGCCCCCTTGGTCCCTTCTAGATGAAAGAGAGCAGACTGGGATTTCCCACTGCAGAGCCATGTGGGACGTGCCCCTAATGATGCTCAGGCATTAGGCGCCGGGGATGGAAGGGGCCTGGTCCCGGGCAGGAAGCCCACGCGGTTCTCACAGGCCCCGAGTGCCAGCAGCAGGAGTCACATTTCTCCAAGGACGTCGGCCCAGGTGACAGGGCCACCCCCCACCCCCGCCAGGCCCAGGCCCAGCAGGCCTACCGTCAGTGATAAGCAGGTGCGGCCGCAGGCCTCGCTCCTTCAGGACCAGGCAGGTGGCTGGGGCCGGGGAGGTCACCTCGCCCTCAGAGATGTCGAAGCCCATGTGCCGCAGGAGCCCGACCAGGTCCCTCCGCGATATCTGTGACTCGTTGGTGCAGAACCTCACCTTCAGCTGGGACCGCTTCAGTCTGGAAGTGGGCACAGGGCGGGCAGAGGGTGCTGTCAGCGCTTGGAGCCTGTGGCCTCTGAGGAGGGGGCTAGCTGGGCGCTTCTCAAGGGCAGTCGGGACCCTCCGCGCAGGCCAGGCCGCCGCGGCTCCCAGAGACGGGCCTCGGCTGACCTGAGGTCAGGATGGGGACACCGAGCTAGGGCTGACCCTTTCCAGGGAGCCCCGACAGGCCCCACAACCCTCCCTTCCATCCTCACTGAGCTTGGTGCCCGGGACACGTCCCCACTCCCTCTGCCTGGGCCACGTCCCCACCTCTTCATCAGAGACACATCTCCACACCCTTCACCTGGGACACATTTCATCCACTCCTTCTACATGGGACACGTCCCCACTCCCTCTGCCTAGGGCTCCCCGGGACATATCTCCTCCACTCCCTCTCTACATGTGCCAATTTGCCAGCCTCCCGAGACCCCCTGGAGATGCCCCTCCCCCATACCGTCCCCCCCCCTCCCAGCCCGGCCCAGCTAGAGATCACCTATGAGCGTCCACGGCCACTTCTCTGCACCCTCCCACCACGGTTAGCAAACCCACTTGTACATGAGCTGCGTGCGCCTAATTAACTCGGGGTCCGTATTTGCTCTAATGTGCAAAGGACCAAGCTCAGGAGTGTCTTCTCATTGCTGTCACTGAAAAAAGGTTTGTGAGACAGTCATCAGGGACACGGGCGATCCGGGGATGGAACGGCAGGACACAGGGACCCCCTGCAAGCCTAGCGTTAACCTGACGTGACCCTGAGACGCAGTGGAAAGCCAGCAGCACCCACACCCCTTCTCTCCGAGCTCACAGGACACCTGCCACATCTTGGCTGCACTTGGCCTCTCAGAACGCAGAGCCCCGAAGTAGATGCGTAAAGAGGTCCCAAACGCAATACCACTGCAACCTCCCACAAGGCTGTTGAGTGCCTACTAAGTGCCCGGCCGGGCCAGTGCACAGGACTGGACCCTGGACCACAGACAGGCACCCTGATCTCCTGGAGCCACGGTCCAGTGGGTGGGAGGGAAACCTCGCAAAGGAAGGGGGATTTTTGATTTGCGAACAGAGAGGCACTCTGAAGCACAGGATGAAGAGGCAGATGGGGGCCAAGGCGGGTGGGGAGACTGCTCAGCAGCTGAGGCCTAAAGGGAAAACAGGGCAAGGAGGCAAAGGAACAGTGCCCGGCACAGGGAAGGAGAGGAGACTGGCATGGCTGTCCACGAGCTGGGGATCAGGAGCTCACACGGGCCCTGGCCCAGAACACACAGCCCCCTCGGGACGAGCCGCGGCCAGGACAAAGGAGCTGTCCTACTCGGCACCGCGGGGTGGTGGAGACACCAGGCCACAGGTCGGGAGGCCAGGGAAACCCCTAGTAAACTCAACCGGGTACATTAATTGCCACCCAGCACTGCTCCTAAACAGATCTCAAGACACACGCACATCAGTGGTCTCTGAACACGTAGGAATTCATCTTTCCTTTTCAGCCACCCTTTCAAGTTTTACATTTTTTGTAATATATAAAATGCATTTAATCCAGTGTTAAGGACATAACTTAGCATTTGTTATTTATACACGTTTAAACATATACATGCTTATTTATTCGTGTATGAGATGGGCTCCAATTGTGTGCTTATGGACGGCCCCAGGTGCAGAGGTAGCACACAGACCGGACCCAGGTACTCAGAACTACAGACCTGAAGTCAGCCTCCGTGTGGGCAAACAAGTGAGACCCAACCAAAAATGCTACTCTCCCCCAAGCGGAGCAGAGACACTTTTTATCCTGCTTGATGAATGAGCACATCTGAGTCTCAGAAAGTTCAAGTACTTTCTGCTCCTCTTCCTGGACCTGAGACTCTAGGCACGTGGGCTAACTCCTACTTGAGCCCAACGCGGATCCTGGAACTGATGTGGATGGAGTCAGGCATGGGAAGCACACCCACGGTGGCTACCCGACAAAGCCAAAGGGGGTCCAGAGGACAGAAAGGTCTCGTCCCAGGATGCGGTCTCAGAGAAGCCTTTCCAGAAGAGCCACGTCCACCTAGAATCTCTTGCAGCACAGACAAGCCGGCCAGGGGAGGGTGGGCGGAGCCCAGGGACGGAGGAGCAAGGGCGGGGCAGGCCCTGCCCTCCTGGGACTTGGTCAGGTGTCAGAAACTTCTAGCAGCCTTGGGCATATGGAAGCTGAGCCAGAAAATGAAGCTGGAGAGGAGGCTCACTGAGAGGGTAGGGAAGCCTCAGGCAATCTACTCCATCCTGGGGTGGAGGGAGCTCCGAATGCAACACTCCTTAGTGACGGCAGAGCTGGGGAGAAGGTGGCATGTCCAACGTCCCCTTCTCCGCCCTGTGCGACGCTGCCCTCATACTCCCTGTCTGAATTTTTCTTTCTTTATAGCACTAGCCAGTATCTCCAATCATCCGATTTATATCTTTTTGTTTATTGTCTCCCTCTCTCAGACCTCCGCGCTCCGCGAGGCCAGCAATGACATCTGCTCTGTTCTCCTCGGCATCCCCAGTGCGTCACACAGGGCTGGGCACACGGCAGGCTCACCATACACATTTGCTGAATGACTGAGTGATGGCAAGTCCCAATGACAGCCAGTGAGAGGGACCCTTCCTTAGTACACTCACTGCTTCCCCCAAGGGTATCCTGAGCCTGCAGGTCCCTCACAAGCCCCGTTGGAAGCGGGCAGGATTCAGCAGTGAGAACACGTGTCCCCACATTAAGAGGAAACTCCTGACCGTCCAGGCACTGGGGCTGACAGGCGCCGCTCGGCAAGAAACCCGCAGATCCACCGACGACAGAGTGAATGCGCACCGAGAGGCCGATGGTGTCTCAATCAACGGCCCAGGTGGCTCAGTCCTTTCTTAATATTTGTCTTTCCTAATCAGAGGGTTATGAATTATCAATTACGCTTAGTGGTTAATTGCCCTTCATAAAGACAGCTTTTGTATTTTTAAATTAGGCGGTTAATACATTGTAACTAATAGCGTCACCTTGTGCATTATGGACAGATCTTTGTTGATTGGCGCCTGGGACGTGTGATTCGCACCCAAGTTAATGGAGCAGTTGCGTGAAGAAGGGCTGGCGTGTCGGGGGACTAATTACCGCTAATGAATGATGATGTGACCTTCTCAGAACAGTGAACAATCGGCGTGACAGTAAGATGACGGAGCCTCACATCTGCTATTCAGAGCGCAACTTGAGAGGCCGATGACAAATGAGCAAATAACAGAACTCACTCCGGCCACAGCCACTGGTCCCCTTGGAAATACCAACCTAAGTTCATAAAACATGTGCGTTAGGGGCGCCTGGGTGGCCCCGTCGTGAAGCGCCTGACTCTTGGTGTCGGCGCAGGTCATGGTCTCGAGGTTTGTGGGTTCAAGCCCCAGGTCGGGCTCTGCACTCACAGTGCAAGGGGCCTGCTTGGGATTCTCTCTCTCCCTCTGTCTGCCCCTCCCCTGCACATGCCCTCTCGAAATAAATAAACGTAAAAAGGCAAAACAAAACATGTGCTTTAAAATCAAAGTACTAGTCTTAGGATTTGAAGCAGTCCCTGAAAAATATCCTGCAAAATGTTTGGGAAATCCCTTCCCTGTGGGTCCATTCATCACCATTTCTCACCATCTGAGAAGAGGCCCAGATCTTCTCTCCATTTCTCGTAATTGCTGCAGATAATAGAAATGTGTGTTCTTATAACAGTAAAGCATGAACACAGTGAGCCCTGCCTCGGGGCTCAGTACCTGTGATCTGATTTCTGTATTCCCTACACGCATCCCCTGGGCCAGGTACGCGCTGCCTGAGTAATGAGCCCAAAACCATTAGCCCCATTCTAGAGATGAGGAAAACGGAGGCTCCAAAAGGCAGAGACCTATAAAGTCACGCAGTTTGTAAGTCGCAGAGCCCACAAGCCATCAACTGACTACACAGTGGTGGCTACGTGGTGGCGGCCACACGGTGGCGGCTACGTGGTGGCGGCGTGTGCAGACCTCTGCCTTCCAATAAGGGAAGTGCCGTGCCAGGTGAGACCCAGCAGCCCAGCTGTGTGCGTGGGGCGCGGGGGACAGAAAGTGTGACATCACTGCTTTAGGAAAGGCCTGAATGGCCAATGCGTGGGCTGAATTGTGTCCCCGACCCTGCAAATTCCTATGTTGAAGCCCTCAGGACGTAATGAGGCCATAGGGTAGGGCTGTGACAGGACAGGATCCGTGTCCTTAGCAGACACACCAGAGCCCTCTCTCTCTGTGCCACCAAGGAGCCAGGACGAGAAGTCTCACCAGAAACCCACACCA
>CM053561.1:75047497-75059747 GCA_028646485.1 Cryptoprocta ferox | reverse complement strand
GCAGGTGTCCTGGCACAAGGTCTCTAGAGGATTGCAGAGGAGAAAGCACAGTGGAGAGGGGTGCACCCACACAGGCAAACAGGGGGCTGGGCCCACGCACAAGGGGTCAGAGTGAGTCACTGTGGGAAAGACGTGCCAGAAAGTGTTCTACTGCCTGGAGGCCCGCCAGGTGGCCAGAGTCTGATAACCCAGGATGGGGTCCCAGCTCTGCCACCTAGTGGCTGTGGGAACTTCAGCAAGCTAGTCCTTCTGTGACTCAGTTTCCTCCTCTGTAAAATGGGGATGATAATAGCACCTGCTTCACATGAGGAGGCTCCAACGAGACCTGTACCGTCTCGGGCCTGGTATACAGTAAGTGCTCACTATGTGCTGGCTGCAAACGCCTGCCAGCAGCCTGTGGGCAGGCTGCTCCCAGCCTTATTCACTCCTCCGCTGCCCACCCTAGTGTCTCAGAGTACACAGGGGCACTCGCCCCCCTCACCCCAGACGCAGCCAGGACCCCCCGCACCCCTGTTCCCACTACCTGCACCCACCTGGGCCTCTGGGAAGCAGGAAGGCAAGTCCGAGGGTTCGGAGGAGCCAGGCGGACCTGACTCCAAATCTCCACACACACCCCCGCCCCCTGCCCCCAGGAAGAGAGATCTCTCCAGACTGGCGCCACGGAGGGAGGAGGCCTCAAGCTGAGTGGGCTCCTGGGTGGTTCCCGGCTGGCTGGCGGGTCAAACTTTTAGTGACAAGTGAGATTAGTGCGCAGAGGGGATGGGTGACTTCTCTGAATCAAGAGAAAGCTGAGGGTGCTTTTCCTTGATCCTCTCTCATCCCTGGGCTGGTCCTCCAAGGAGGCCCCCAGGCTGGGCTGGAGTTCCGGCCCCCACTGGGGCCAGGCACCTTCTCCTGAGTGATGCCGGAGAACCACACCAGGAGGGGAGGGGTGGGAAGTGTGACGGGTGGGGAGGGGCGCCCCCCAACCTGCAGCCTGCTCTGCCCTTAGGGCCAAAACTAAGCCTTTACCTGGCGGAGCGGAGGGTCCAGGAGCCGGCAGCAGACAGATGAACCTCTGCCTCGGTCTCCCCAGAGAAAGGACCTTCACAACACCTCAGGGGGTGGTCACGGGCCAAAACGCGGGCAGCAGCACTGGGCCAAAGCCCCTGGTGAACATCGTCTGGGCCGCCCTAATGGCACCGAGAAGCAACAGGGACCCAGGCCTGTAGCAGGGCCCGCGCCGTCCAACCTTGATGCCTTCGGCTGCTTCTCCTCTGGAAAAGTCACGGAGCTTGAAGACACATTTGGAAGAACTGAATCCTACAGAGTACTTAATTGCTCTAAGGACCCAGTCTTTCTTTCTTTCTTTTTTTTTTAGTTTATTTATTTATTTTGAGAGAGAGAGAGAGAGCAGGGGAGAGACAGAGGGAGAGGGAGAGAGAGAATCCCAAGCAGGCTCTGCACTGTCAGCACAGAGCCCGATGCGGGGCTCGAACTCACAAACCACGAGATCATGATCTGAGTCCAGACCAAGAGTCGGACGCTTCACCGACGGAGCCACCCAGGCGCCCCTCAGAACCCAAGTTTTAAAATAGAAGGTCAAACAGGAGCCCCTGAGTGGAACAGGAACAGTTTTGCAGTAGAAAAACAGTCCTGTGCGCCCACCAAGAGCCGGCCATACGGATTCAGGGAGGGGCCCAGCCCCGCCCCCAACCCCATGCTCCAACGATGGGCAGCAGCTGGGGGCAGGGGGTCGCCCTGTGGCTGGAGCAGCAGAAGGCCTTTGGGTCCATGAGAATAGGGTCTGGCTGCCCAGCTGGGGTCCTGCACCTGCACCTTGCAAATGTCCTTGGCCAGGAGGCATCCAAACACCAGACTCTCGGGGTCCCTGGATCCCAGCCATGAAATGGGGTAACAGATACCTGGTCTTCTGCTCTCCAGGACTGGGCACGCCGTGAGCCGCCCCACATGACAGTGTGACCATCAGTCTAGAAACGCCGAGGGGCACCAATAACAGCCTTTGCCAGTAGCCCAGGCTGGGCCCGCTGCACCTCCCCTTTCCTTCCACCCCCCCCCCCACCAGGGCACACTTTTCAGCTAGGCTGACAGCCAGCTGCTCCCCTGCCCTACAGTCCCCCACTAGTCTCCATCCGACATTCTGTGGGCAGCGATGTACATCACTGTGTCGTCAGAGTCCAGGCAAGAAACAGAGTCCAAAGTCTGGACGGAGAGAAGAGAGAGAACAAGGGGCGTGGTGACGCACACAGCCGGGGCCTGGCTGGGCCTCTCAGTCCAGACCAGCCGGCCAGTGACCTCGGGGAACAGCAAGCAGGTCAAACAGACACCAGGCGGGCTCTGAAGTCAGGGCCCTTACGAAACACAGGGTTTGCTTTCCCCTTGCCTGGGACTGCCTTGCCTGGCATCCAGCATGTTCTCTCTGACCTGCCTGAGCCTCGGAGCTCAGACCAAAGGGACATGCTGAGCCCACAGGCATCGATTTACTATTTATTAATAAACACAACTAAGAATCAAGTGCCGGGAATCCAGAAGCCAGAGGAGACCTTGCAGAGCGTTTGACCGACGGCTCGTTTCACAAAACAGGAGACTGAGGTGCAGAGGGACGCGAGGTGTCTACGGGGACGTGCTGAGTCGTAGGTTCTCTCGACCACTCCCCAACCTCGGAGCGCCCGCTGTTCCCAGCCAGTCCTCCCCGAGCGGCACCAGAGGCTGGTCCGCGCCAGGAGCTGCAGCGGACAGACGCCAGGCACTCCCAGGGTGAGGTGACAGGAGGTGGCAGCCTGACTCAGAAAACAACACACCTACTACCCCTCTGCCACCTCTGACTGTGTGGCTGAGGCTTGTGACCTGACCCTCTCCAACCTCAGTTTCTACATCTATAAAATGGGACACTAACAGTAGCTACTGACAGGGCTGTCCGGAAGACTATATTGAAAAACCATATAACTGAGCGCCTGAGTAGCTCAGTTGGTTAAGCATCTGACTCTTGAGTTCCGCCCAGGTTATGATCTCATGGTCGTGAGAGACTGAACTCCACATCAGGCTCAGCGTAGAGCCTCCTTGGGATTCCCTCTCTCCCTCTCTCCCCCCCCTTGGCTTGCATGCTCTCTCTCTCTCTCTCTCCCTAAAAATAAAATAAAATAAAATAAAATAAAATAAAATAAAATAAAATAAAATAAAACAAAACAAAACAAAATAAAACAAAAAATAAAAATCGTATCAGAAGCACATGGCACATTACAAATACTCAACGAATGCCAGTGAAGATATGGGTGGTGACAGAGCCAAACACATCCCGGGCAAGCCCACGCTCGGGACATCTGGGCGCTCAAAGCAGGCAGTCTCACGGGAAGATTGATCCCCACTGAACCAGGGCCAGGAGGGGCCAGGAGCTGAGGGAGCTCAGAGAGCACATTAAGAAAGAAGGCAAAGTCCAACCCGGCAAAGGGAACTTGGGGCAAAAACCCAGGACTGACTGTCCTGATGAACAATCCTGGGGTATCCGGGACAAAGGGAACCCCGATGGTAGTTACCACAGCTCCCAGTGGCTGGCCTCCAGCACCTCTCCCAACCACCCAATGCAACACCCACAGGCTCTCATTGAATTCTCAAGACAATCTGAGAGATGGGTCAATATCCCCATTCACAGATGAGGACCTGGGGTTCGGAGGGGCTGAGTGCCTCACCCGGGGGCAGAGCTCAGCCGAGAACCCTTTAGTATGAACTGGCCTCACGACAATGTATACGAGTGTGAAAAATACAGCAGCTTGGGCAGAGCTGAATGATTTCGTGTTGAAATCAGCGCCAAGTTCACAACTCAGACCCTTATGTGCTCAGTAACCACCTCTTCACCACCGTCTGATCCTTCAAGCAACAACATACTCCTTTAGCTTCTAGATGTGGGACAAGTAAAATGGTGGATACGGAAAAACACCTCACTTAACTTACCCCCCATGACAGAGGTGGGAAACAGAGGCACAAAAAGGCTATATAACCTGCCCAAGACCGCATCACAATCACAGGACAGAGTTGGGACTCAAAACCCAGGCCCTCACCCACAAGAGCTGACACCTAACTTTAAAAAAAAATTTTTTTAAGTTTATTTATTTATTTTGAGAGAGAGAGGAAGCGAGCAAGTAGGAGAGGGGCAGCGCGAGAGAGAGAGCGAGAATTCCAAGCAGGCTCTGCATTCACTGTCAGCGCAGAGCCTGACGTGGAGCTCAAACTCACGACCTTGGGATCATGACCTGAGCCAAAATCCGATGTTTAATCGAATGAGCCACCCAGGTGCCCCTACCTTTTCTTAGGTGACACAAAGAGGCAGCACCCGCCCTGGGGAGAGCACTGGCCCCACTCTCCTTCCTCATGAGGTGGCTTTAAGCAAGGCTGAGTCTCTGTGTCCTCCTCCTGCCGGCCCCACGGTCATGGGAAATTGCCCTGAGCCCCACAATGGGCAGGGATCAGGCAGGGTTTGCCAATATGGCTTCCCTGTCCATCCCTGGGGTGCTGGGGGAGGGGTACGGATGCTTTTGGTGAACCTCCTGAGTGACCCATGCCTCAATCACCTCCCAATCCGCAGGGGCTTCCTGCCAGAGGCAGCACTGTTTGGGGGACACCATGACTCTGTTCCAGAACCACCAGCCCGGCTGCCCTGGCTTCCACGTGGCAGCCCTGTGCACCCACACTGAGATCAGAACCCAAGAAACAGCTCTTGTCCGGAGCGGTCTCACACACCCACCCAGGATCCCTCAGTTTCCCTCCATGTGGGTCAGTGGGCACAATTCTACTCTCTACCTCAGACACATGTGGGCTGTTGTGTCTCTTTTCTTTAAAAAAAAAAAACAACTTTTTTTAATGTTTTATTTATTTTTGAGAGAGAGAGAGAGAGACAGCATGAGCAGGGGAGGGGCAGAGAGAGAGGGAGACACAGAATCCGAAGACAGGCTCCAGGCTCTGAGCTGTCAGCACAGAGCCCGAAGCGGGGGCTCGAACCCACAAACCGTGAGATCATAACCTGAGCCGAAGTCGGATGCTTAGCCGACTGAGCTACCCAGGCGCCCCATTTTTTCTTTAAAACTTGTGTCTCTTTCCTTTATCTCTTTGGACAAAAATGGTATTTTCTACACATTATTCCACATATTTTACTGATTATATACATTATTCATGTCATACAAACTAATATCAACATGAAATAGAACTACCACGTTCTTTTTTTAAATTTTTTAAAATGTTTATGCATTTTTTAAACTTTTTTTAACATTTATTTATTTTTGAGAGACAGAGAGAGACAGATCATGAGCAGGGGAGGGGCAGAGAGAGAGGGACAAACAGAATCGGAAGCCGGTTCCAGGCTCTGAGCTGTCAGCACAGGGCTCGATGCGGGGCTCGAACCCACAAACTGCGAGATCATGACCTGAGCCGAAGTCGGACGCTCAATGGACTGAGCCACACAGGTGCTCCATGTTTATGCATTTTTAAGAGAGACAGAGACAGAGCACAAGCGGGGAAGGGGCAGAGAGACAGGGAGACATAGAATCTGAAGCAGCTCCAGGCTCTGAGCCATCAGCACAGAGCCCGACGCAGGGCTCAAACTCATGAACCATAAGATCATGACCTGAGCCGAAAGACCGAGCCCCCCAGGCACCCCGTTCTGTTTTAATGGCCACAGAGCACTCTGCAGTCGGGGTAAACTAGTTTATTCCCTCCTCCTCTCCTGATGGACAAGCAGCTTGTTCCCAGCCACACATACGAAATTATAAACCTAGGAACTGCTGAGCCGTCCACTGGCCCAGACTTCAATATTGTTATTCATCAAAACACTTTGACCATGATCACTGACTGGCTTCATAGTCAATTATAGAATTGAACAGAGAAAATATACACTCGTCAAACATTGGTCTTTTATTTGTTTTTTTTAATTTGGGGGGTTCTATCCTGGGTTTCATCTGGGGGATACTATGTAAGAGCTGGAACGCCCCGGCTCGGGATCTGCAGGGACCCGGCCTCCAGTGGCCAGGGAGAACTCCATGGACGAGGGAGGAGCGCGGGGCAGGGGGCAAGGATGGTGTGATGTCCGGAAGGGGAGGCACTGTGTCTCCAAGTCCTCTGTGCTTCCGGGGAAATACAGAGGGAGGAGTGTGGGAGGAAGCACAGTGTACTGTGGGGGAATGTGTGGGGCATGGCTGATGACAAGGGTCTGGACTTTGCACTCCGTACATCATGTACTAGTGGGATTGTTAGCGAGGAGGGAGCCACCTGCAACTTCTGAAGCTGACACTATAGAAGTTACAAAACCAGAACACAGCCCAGGAGAGAGTGTTGCGTTCTCCTGGTGTCATCTCTGAAGACAGAGTGGCTCCCCCTGGCTTACACAAGCTCAAACAAGTGGCCGCCCCCTCTGATATCCCGAAGGGGCAGGTGTTGGGCCATGAGTGGGAGGGTGGAACAGGGCAGCACAGGTGAGGCTCCTGGCTGGCCCTCGGTCCCTAGCAATCGGTATTGCCACTCCTGGGGCCGGATGCTGCCAGGGCAGCCCGGCATCGAGGAGGGCTCGGTCCTAAGGTCTGCAGGGTGGCGACCTCGGACAGGGCTCCCCTGGCCCTGGCCCTCGCTGCTCCAAAACCTGCAGGGAGGGGCCTGAGTTTTAACAGGGTCGCAGGGCTTCCGGTGCACCTGGGGGCTTGAGAGGCCCCGCTTGGAAGGATGGGTTGTGGGTCCGGCGGTCCTGGGTGGGAATTGCTTTATGAAGTGGCCCTGGGCCGAGGTCCACTTCCTTCCGCCGGCCACAAAAAGGCTGGGCCGAGCAGGGCAGGGCCCGGCAGATGTGCTTTAGTGGCCGGAGACAGGAAGCAGTAAATGCCCTCCTGCCTTTCACATGCAGATGTCTCCGCGGCTCTCCTTTGTGCGGGCCGGCCTGCCCCTGCAGCCCCCGCTGGGCCCGGCCCTGCCTCTGAAAGGCTCCCCTCGGGGAGCCCCACTGCCCAAGAATGGGTTCCAATAAAGGGCCTGTTGGGGGGACCGAGGCCGGTTACAGATGTCCCCTTACCACGCCCGCCCACAAACCCTAGTAAGAAGGCTCGCAGGCCCCGCAGCTCCAGGAAGGAGTCAGTGTGGCCCTCACTCCATTCCATCTGGGACGCTCCCGGCCCAGATGGCATCTCCAAGACCCCCGCGCACACAGCGGCCGATCCTCGAGACCCTGCTCCCCCACCCCCGCTCCCCTGGCCTCTCTCTGTCTGCAGCGGACCTTTCTGGGTGCTGCTTACACTGGTCTCCCATCTGGACCCCGAGCTTCCCAAGGGCAGAGACCTCTCTCTGCCTCGTTCACGGCGCAGCGTCCCGGAGCCGACAGCAGGTGTTGTAGTTTAAAAATGCTCAGAAAGTACTTGTGGGTGTGCAAGTGAATGAAGGAGCAAATGCACAGACAGGCAGCGTGGCGCCGGGAGGGACACTGAGGCCTCGGGGTCACACAGACCCAGGGGTTAATAACCTGGCCCAGCCACCTTTTCCATCTCTGCCAGTTCCTGAATCTCTGCGCCCCAGTCACTTTGAAAAGGGGCCCCAAATCCCTACCTCAGGGCTGGTGGTGAAGGTGGCTATGGGGTCAGGCACCCACCAGGGACATCGCCCAGGACATCACATCACAGGCCTCCTTCAATTACTGGTGACCGCTGTTACTGTGGTCCACATCGTTCTGAAAAGCAGAGTCTAATGATTTTTACTTCTTTCTTTATTTTAATGTTTTTTTTTTTTTTTGAGAGGGAGAGGCAGCAAGAGGGAGAGGGAGACAGAGGATCTAAACTCTGTCAGCACAGAGCCCGACGGGGGGCTCGAATCCGTGAGCCGTGAGATCACGATCTGAACCAAAGTCGGACGCTTAACCGACTGAGCCACCCAGGTGACCCTGAAAAGCAGAGTTTATACTCTCCATGTGCTCCGTGTCCCCAAAACAGTGGGAACCTTTCGGAAAATCTGAGGACGCATGTCGGTACACAAAGTCTAGGATTTCCTTAGAGTGGGGAGTCGGCCCCTCCAGGGTTCCCAGAATGGAAGGTGCTGCTGGAAACCGGCAGGGCTGGGGAGCCACCACTGGGGTGACCGGTTCCCTAGGACCTCGCCCCCTCCCCACCATACCCATCCCTCTGCAGCTGCTCTCACTCCAGGGACTCCCACTGAGCTCCCTAGGACATCAAAGTGAGCGGCGCATATCAAGGAGGCCCCCCATCGAGTGCAGGGGGCAAAGCAACAACACCAACACGGTTCCTGGGAGAGCTCACGCTTCGCTGGGCCACCACAACATAGGGGCATCCCATATGCATGAGGCATCCCCATGGAACGCTCCAACAGCAGGGGGATGTTTCCAGCACCACACTCAACTACCACCAAGTGTCTGGACGCACTTCGTGCATGCTCAGGGCCACCTCCAAGGAAGGCGTGTAGGGCTTCCCTGAGCCCGAGTGTGATCAATGGGCCGCTGGGGGCTGGGCACGAGAGACAGAAGAAGAGCTGAAGAGAAAAGGAATATGCAGAGAGCCAGAGGGCACCTGGTGTGGGCACTGGGTGGGCCCTGGCTCAGTGGGTGCTGGGCCACAAGGGAGGTTCATCAGTGACAATCCTGTCTAGGAGTCTTTATGAAACTGGGGGCAAGGGGATGAGGGGGGCCAAGGGGGCAGAGAAGGCCCCAGGGGAGCAGAAAGGGGGGCTGGGCACTTGGCCCTGTGGCATCGGAGCCGAGGAGGTTTCAGAGGGATGAAGACACTAGTTCTCCAGGCCCCTGGGCGGCACGGCGATAAAACCTCCCAGGATAACGAGCGCTCTGCCCCCTCATGGAAAATCATCCCAAGTGCTCTGGGGAAGGAAATCCCCCTCTCGGCCCGCAAAGCTGGCTCTGATGTGTTTTAAGACTCTCCTGTAGCCGTTAGATGTATAGAGGTGTAGCTGCTAGCAGAGACAGCCCAGCTACATACATCGGCCCGGGTGTAAGGAAATCCAAACCAATCCCCTCCTGGGGATGAGCGGGAAGGTGCCAGTGCAGAACCCACAGGCGGTTAGCGGGCTGGGGACCCCTCCTTCCAGGGATCTGCGCATGCATCTATGGGGCAGGCCTGTGGCAGGGTGGGAGCACGACTCAGCAGGGGCCGTTGGAAGTCCCTGACCTCTCTCAATACCTGCTTCTCCCGCAAAGGACTCTAAGTGCGGTCCTGGCGCAGCGGCTGGGAGTCAGGCTGACGCGGGTCTCCACGGTCCTTGCACCGTCCCAGCTGAGACCCCCCCTGAACAAGCCCTGAGCTGCGGTGGCTTCAGGCGGGTCAAGGGGAATCATAGCCCGTCCAGCGCCCAGGCCGTCAGGGGACCACCCCGCATAGTGAGAGGAAAGCATGACTGCCTAGCACACAAGACGCAGCCTCACCTGCCCAGAAAATAATAGGAAATACGGTCGGTAATACTGCAACAGTGTTTGGGGACCAATGGGGACGATACTCATCGGGGCGGGCACGGAGTACTGTTACAGAACTGCTGAATCGCTGTGCTGGACACCTGAAACTGACGTAAGATTGTATGTTAATTGCTCTTCCATCTTAAAAAAACTCCATAACTTAGGGGCGCCTGGGTGGCTCAGGCGGTTAAGCGTCCGACTTCGGTCAAGGGCACGATCTTGCGGTGTGTGAGTTCAAGCCCCGCGTTGGGCTCTGTGCTGACAGCTCCGAGCTTGGATCCTGCTTCCTATTCTGTGTCTCCCTCTCTCTCTGCCCTTGCCCTGCTCGCGCTCTTTCTGTCTCTCAAAGATAAAAGTAAACATTAAAAAAAAAAAACTTTCAAAAATTCCGTAACTTAAATAAATAAATAAGCATATGTATTCTTGTTGTACTCTCATGGGGTCTATCATGCACTTAGCGCTGGGCCAAGAACTTGACATACATCACGAGCCATCACAGCACCTGCCCTGCAGCCCTTCACCCCCTCCCCGCCCTGCTCTCCATCCTTTCGGGTGCTCTAGTCTGACACTGGGGAACATTCTTTATTTCATCTTCTCCTGGCCCCCCCACAATACTCACTGTTATCAGGAGCCCCTACCAGTCCTACTCCCAAAACACCTCTTTCGTTCACCCCCTGCTCGCCGCCTCCCTCATCCGAGCCCCGCCATCTCTCTCTGGACCATTCAACCGTCTCCTAACTGGTTCCCTAGTTTCCTCTCTTGAGCCTTGCCGTCCCCCCCACTCCCAGGCCATTGCCTTCTTTGCAACCTGAGTGGTCTTAAAATATTTGTAATTTTGGTTTTGGGTGTGGTATTTGTCTTCCAGCTTTGTTGAGAGATAATTGACAAACTATTCGTAATTCCAACTTTCAAGTGGGAAATATATTCCCATGGTCCAAAAACATTACAACGTTAAACATGCTTATACACAGGTTGCAGTGAAGAATCTTGCTCTCACTCTCCTCCAAACACCCAGCTCTCCCTAGTTGTCTGCCCCCAGCTATTCACCCAGTGAAACTCTTCCTTCCACATGCTTGCATTTCTGCCTTTTCCACCGAAAAGAGACACAGCTCAGCCCGTTCTGTGCTTGCCGTCTTCACTGACAGTAGATCTACAGGACAGGCAGGCTCATTCCTTTTCACGCTGCTTGGTATTTTCCGCATTCACTGATGAACCGTGATACCTCCTAGTAGTAGATATCTGAGCTGTTTCCATTTATACATACATTTATTTATTTCAAAAGTCACTGTCAAGAATGACCTGGCGCTGACGTCCTTTCTCACACGGGAGGCAGGGCAAATTTCCAGAGGTGGAGCTGCTGATAGAATGCCAAAGGCATCTTCCACAAACGACATGTCAGGGTCTGTTTCTGCAAACTTTCACTAAGCGAATGCGTGCCCGAAGTTATGCATTATTGCCAATTTTCTCATATTGATGAAAAACGGCACCTTGGCATAGTTTCAATGTGCATTTCTCTTATTTTTTTTCAATGTTTATTTGTATTTGAGAGAGAGAGAGAGAGAGAGAGAGAGAACACAAGCTGGGGAGAGAATGAGAGAGATAGACACAGAATCTGAAGCAGCTCCAGGCTCTGAGCTGTCAGCACAGAGCCCGACCTAGGGCTCGAACTCACAAGCTCATGACCTGAGCCGAAGTTGGATGCTTAACCAACTGAGCCATTCAGGTGCCCCTGCATTTCTCTTGTCTAAGTAAAGCTGAGCATCTTTCATATGACTAGGGGTCATTTGCTTTTTCTTCCTTGTGAATTAATTGTTTGTATCTTTTGTGCATTTTTCTATTAGGCTGTCTATTTTGCTGTTGTTGATTTCTAGATTTGGGGGCATAATTATAAAGGTCCTCTACTCTAAGATTTCTTTTTTTTTTTAATTTTTTTAATGTTTATTTATTTTGAGAGAGAGAGAGAGAGAGAGAGCACGAGCAGGGGAGGGGCAGAGAAAGAGGGAGACACAGAACACAAAGCAGGCTCCAAGCTTTGAGCTGTCAGCACAGAGCCCGACGCAGGGCTTGAACCCACGAACCATGAGATCATGACCTGAGCCGAAGTCGGCCACCGGACCGACTGAGCCACCCAGGCACCCCAACTACTCTAAGAGTTCAAAGGAAATCTCTCCTGTTTCCATATGGTACTTACGCGGTTTCACTTTTGGCATTTCAATTTCAATTTCAATTATGTTTCAGTTATGTTTTAAAAACATAAATCAGATCACATGACACTCCTGCCTAAAATCTTCAAAGACTTTCCCCTACACTCAGGATAAAATCCAGGCCCCTCTCTGTGACAAATCCCCGCTATAGCCATGCTACTCCTCTTCAGTTCCATGAACATGAACGTGCCAAGTTCTCTTCTGCCGCAGGCCTTAGCCACTGCTGTTCCCTCTGGCTGGAATGCACTTCCTCTGCTCCTGCCCTTTCGCCCAGATGGCCCTTCTTACCCTTTGGTTCAGTCCAATGCCTTCCCTTCAGAGCGGCCTCACGTCTGTCACTTTCTCAGCAAACCTTATGCTTATTCACCTGTGTTTAAGTTTATTGTTCACTTCCCCTGCAGACATGAGCCCATGAAGACTTGTCTGCCTCCGTCACAGCCCTGAGGCTGTGGCCTCACACTCCCCGGTGCTAGGTCCACTTAACCCCAAAGCACAGCCAGTGCCTGCTGTTCCGTTCCTACAGGTGTCTCGACATAATGTTCTTGTCCTTGACAGAGCCAGTCTGAAGCCTTGCAGCCAATGGACACTAAGGGAAAGGCCAGGACTTAGA
>CM053561.1:75025634-75046997 GCA_028646485.1 Cryptoprocta ferox | reverse complement strand
CTAGAGAAAGCCATGCTTTGCACACCTAACCTCCCCTGGTTCTCTTGGGCTGTGGTTATCAAGGACTACAGGTGACGGCCCTGACCTCTGAGTGGCTGGGTTCGAAGCCACTTCTACCCCTCAGTCAATATATGAATTTGGTAAGTTCCTCGTGTCTTTGGGCCTCAGTTTCCTGACCGTAGTGCCTGACTCGGATGACTACAGAGCAATTTGTATGGAAAGCACTCAGCTTGGTGCCTGGCACAGTGAAGGCGGTCATGATTCCACTCGAAGCTGGAAGGGACTTTAAACACACTGTATCTAGCCCAGCCACCTCATTGACAAAATGTTTATTGCAGCATAGTAAACATACAGAAAACTGAAAATATCAGATGTGCACAGCTTGGTGCGTGCTCACAAACAGAATACACCTTCATAGGGGCATCTGGCTGGCTCAGTCAGTGGAGCGAGCGACTATTAATCTCGGGGTTGCCGGTTCAAGCCCCACTTTGGCTGTAGAGATGACTTAAAAATAAAAACTTAAAAAAAAAAAAAAAGAATACACCTTTATAATCAGCATCCAGATCAAGAAACAGACATGATGAGCACCTCAGAGCCCTGTTGTGTCCCCTTCCAATGATTACGTCCCCCGCGGTAACCACTATACTGACATCCAAAAGCACAGATTACTTGTGCCTCGTTTTCTTTTTCTTTTACTTATAAAACAGGAATCCTACAGTATGTACTCTTTGTTCCTGGCTGGCTTTGCTCAACGTTATTTATGAGTTTCGTCCACGTTGTGGTATACAGGTATAGATTATTCGTTCCTGTTACTGTTGGCATGGTATTGTAGACACAACTTATGTATCCCCTCTGCTGTTGGTGGGTAATCAAATACTCTTTCATTATTTTGATTAAACTGTCTTACACACATCTTTTGGTAAATATATCTTCCTATTTCCATTAGTGATATATCTAGCAGTGGGGTTACTGGTTGGCATACGCCTGGCTTTAGTAGATACAGTCCATCAGCTTTCCAGTGTGTGGTGACAATTTCCATTCCCACCTGCGAGGGAGGAGCGTTCCAGGTGCTCCACATCCTCCCAACATAGTATTGACCACCTTTTTCATTTGATGATCCTGGGGGCTATGTAGTAGTATCACACTCTGGTTTTACATTTTATTTCCTGAGGCGCCTGGGTGGTTCAGTCGGTTAACCGTCCAACTTCGGCTCAGGTCATGATCTCACAGTTCGTGGGTTCGAGCCCCGCGTCGGGCTCTGTGCTGACAGCTCAGAGCCTGGAGCCTGCTTCGGATTGTGTGTCCCCCTCTCTCTCTGCCCCTCCCCACTCACTCTCTGTCTCACACTGTCTCTCAAGAATAAATAAATGTAAAAAAATTTTTAAAAATTTCATTTCCTGATGGGTAATGATGTTGACTACCTCTCCTTACGCGTGTTGGCCATCGGGGATCTGTTTTGGTGAAGTGCCTTGGCAAATCTGCCCACTGGTAAAACAAACTGAGTCTTGGGGAGGAGGGGACTTACCCCAGGTTGTCCGTGTTACCTAAGAAACTGAGACTCGGTGAGGTGATGTGACTTGTCCAAGGTCTCACAGAAAGTAAGAGCAGAGCCTGAAAGTTGGGCCTAATGACTCCAGGGTGGTTTAAATTTTACACGAGGCCACCAGTCATATAAAATATTTGGTAATTTTTTAAAAAAAAATCTGGGAGATGTTTGGGCATTTAAAAAAATGTTTATTTTTGAGAGAGAGAGAGTGCGTGTGTAGGGGAGGGGCAGAGAGAGAGGGACAGAGGACCCTGAAGCAGTAGTTACAGGTAAGTATCAGTGTCAGAAAGAAAGGGTATTCCATTGCTCCTCTGTCCTCCCTCCCCCTCCTCCTTCCTTCCTGCCACAGACTTGTACTGAGCACCCATTCTGTGCCAACAGTTTTGGATGGTGGGAATTTATGAAGTCAAATGAGTTCCCAGGCACAGGGTAGGTTACAGCCTGTGTATTCCTATGTATGCTGTGCCCATGGTAGTTTGTGGAGACAAAAAGAAAACAGTCCTTGGGGCACCCCGGTGGCTCAGTTGGTTAAGACCTCTGACTTCGGCTCAGGTCATGATCTCACAGTTCGTGGGTTCGAGCCCTGCGTCGGGCTCTGTGCTGACAGCTCGGAGCCTGGAGCCTGCTTCGGATTCTGTGTCTCCTCTCTCTCTGCCCCTCCCCTGCTCACTCTCTGTTTCTCTCTCTCTCTCTCTCTCAAAAATAAATAAACATTAAAAAGAAGAAGAAGACCCTTTATTTCCCCTTTCCATTTACCGGCCATGCAATCTGAGGTGAGTTTCCTTAAATTGTCTAAGCCTCCACGAGGCACATAGTATGCTCTCAGTAAATGTTAAGGTTCTTCCTGCCAATGTAGAAATTGGCTTATGTAGACAACCGAGGGGTTCGACCAAGGCCCCAAGATGGGGACTGCATTTTATTTAAAGATTTTATTTTTAAGTAATCTCTACTCCCAGTGTGGGGCTCCCACTTAAAACCCTGAGATCAAGAGTCACAGGCTCTAACAACTGAGCCCACTGGGCACCCTGGGGACTGCATTTTCAATAAGCACCCCTTTTTTCTTAAGTTTTATTTATTTAAGTAACCTCTACACCCCATGTGGGGCTGGAACTCACGACCCTGAGATCAAGAGTCAGCTTGCTTCTCTGAGCGGCCAGGCGCCCCAATAAACGCTTTCTGGGCAGCTGCTGACTGCACAGTGCTCGTCCTCTGCGAAATTTACTCTGGCCGAGAACACAGGGGTGGAAGAGGACAGTAGACAGTCCACACAAAAGAGCTGAGTGGACAATCTTGTAAAATTATTTATTTTACAAAATCGATTCGCTTCTTGTGAGTCATTTTCTTTCATGTGTAGTTAATACATTTACAAGAGGAGGTGATGTTCTCTTTGCTTTTTTTTTTTTTAATTTTTTTTAACATTCATTCAATTTTGAGAGAGAGAGAGAGAGAGAGAGAGAGTGAGCGATGGGGGAGGGGCAGAGAGAGAGGGAGACACAGAATCTGAAGCAGGCTCCAGGCTCTGAACTCTCAGCACAGAGCCCGATGCGGGGCTCAAACCCACGAATGGTGAGATCATGACCTGAGCTGAAGTCAGACACCCAACTGACTGAGCCACCAAGGTGTTACATCTGTCTTTACTTTAAAAAAAATTTTTTTTTCATTTATTTATTTTGAGAGACAGAGTGTGAACAGGGGAGGAACAGAGAGAGAAAGAGACACGGAATCTGAAGCAGGCTTCGGGCTCTGAGCTGTCAGCACAAATCCTGTTGTGGGGCTCGAACCCACGAGTCGTGAGATCATGACCTGAGCTGAAGTCACCCCAGGCGCCCCTTTCTGTCTTTACTTTTAAATAACCTGCAGATTCCAAGGCAAAACGGGCAGGGTCTGGGGGAGATTTAGGCTGCACTTTGAGAGCGCCACACTCATGGGGTCCCAAACTACCACCGATGTGCAGGAAGGTTTCAAAATAACTATTAAAAAGCTAGTTTCTTCCCTTTTTGAAGGGTCTCTTTCACAAATGCCTTGTTTTCTAAGGGGCTCTGAGTTTGCACAGGGGGCTCTTTTTAGTACATCATCATTTGTGGCTCTAAGTCACTCTAAGTTCTCAGGGATTCAGAATACTTAGTTCCTATGAATAGGGCGCCTGGGTGGTTAAGCGTCTTACTTCAGCCCAGGTCATGATCTCACCATTCATGAGTTCAAGATCTGCATCAGGCGCTGCACTGACAGGGCAGAGACTGTTTAGAACTTTCTCTGCCCCTCCCCCCCCCGCCCCTCCTCTGCTTGTGTTCTCTCTTTCTCTCTCTCTCCCTCTCTCAAAATGAATAAGCTTTAAAAAAAATAATAATAAAAAGAATACAGTACTTAGTTCCTGTGAATATCTCTCTAGGAGGAAGGAAACTAACCAACTCCTCTTGGAGCCTAAAAATCCCCACTTACCTCTAAGCAAGATTCTGATGGATCTTTTTAAAAACATCAAAACAAAGTTCAAGTACATCTCTAGTTTAAAATGAACTTCCTTCCATATAGTTCAGTAATATTGGTGGGTAGAGCCCATAGCAATTATTCAGAATATATCACAAAGATATCATGTCTTGTCTGATAAATTCACAAGGTGACTTAATAAAAATACCTTACATGGGAGTCACATTTCTAAATCTTTCAAAACATTTTGTCTTTAAGCTTATTTATTTATTAAAAGATTTTGGTTTTTATTTAAAATTTTTTTAATGTTTATTTTTTTTAATGTTTATTTATTTTAGAGAGAGAGAGAGAAAAACATTGTGCATGAGCAGGAGGCAGAGAGAGAGAGAGGGAGACACAGGATCCGAAGCAGGCTCCAGGCTCTGAGCTGTCAGCACAGAGCCCGATGTGGGGCTCGAACCCACGAACTGCGAGATCATGACCTGAGCCCAAGTTGGAAGCTTAACCAATTGAGCCACCCAGGTGCCCCAAAAGATTTTATTTTTAAGTAATCTCAGGGCGTCTGGGGGGGCTCAGTCGGTTGAGCGTCCGATTTCAGCTCAGGTCACGATCTCACGGTTCGTGGGTTCGAGCCCCGCATTGGGCTCTGTGCAGACTGCTAGCTTAGAGCCTGGAGACTGCTTCAGATTCTGTGTCTCTTTCTCTCTCTGCTCCTCCCCTGCTCATGCTCTGTCTCTCAAAAATAAATAAACGTAAAAAAAATTTTTTTAAGTAATCTCTACACCCAAGGTGGGGCTTGAACTCACAACCCTGAGATCTAGAGTTGCACGGTCCACTGACTGAGCCAGCTGGTGCCCCTAAGCCTTTTTAAATTAGGGAATATATACATCACACAAAATTTACCATTAAAGCATTTGATTTAGTAGCATTAGGTATATCCATAATATTATGCAACCGTCTCCTCTATCTGGTTCCAGAACTTTTTCATCCTCTCAAGCAGAGACCCTGCACCCATTAAGTAGTTACCATCCATCCCCACTGGCTGTGCATTAACGGCCACTGATCTGCTTCCTCTACGCATTTGTCCTCCCTGGATATTTCATATAAATGCGATCATATAAAATGTGGCGTTTCGTGCTTGGCTTCTTTCTCACATGATGTTTTCAAGGTTCATCCATGTTTTAGCAGGTGTTAGTACTTTATTGCTGAATAATGCCCACTGGAGGGATAGCCCACATTTTGTTTATCCATTCATCAGCCGATGGACATTTGGGTTATTTCCATATTTTGGCAATTGTGAATAATGCTGCTATAAACATTCGCGTGGGGCTCCACGCTGACAGTGCAGAGCCTGCTTGCAGTTCTCGCTCTCTCCCTCTCTGCCTCTCCCTCACTCATGCTCTCCCTCTTTCTCTCTCAAAATAAATAAATAAAAACTTACACATCAAGAAGGATGAGAATAAGATTAGTGGCTCCTGGGTGGCTCAGGCAGTTAAGCATCCGACTTCGGCTCAGGTCGTGATCTCATGCTTCGTGAGTTTGAGCCCCATGTCAGGCTCTGTGCTGACAGCTCAGAGCCTAGAGCCTGCTTGGGATTCTGCGTCTCCCTCTCTCTTTGTCCCCGCCCCACTCACACTCTTTCTCTCTCTCTCAAAAATAAATAAACATTAAAAAAGTATAAATAATAAAATATAGGGGCGCCCGGGTGGCTCAGTCGGTTAAACGTCTGACTTCGGCTCAGGTCATGATCTCACGGTCCGTGAGTTAAGCCCCGTGTCGGGCTCTGTGCTGACAGCTCGGAGCCTGGAGCCTGCTTCGGATTCTGTGTCTCCTTCTCTCTCTGCCCCTCCTCCATTTGTGCTCTGTCTCTCTCTGTCTCCCAAAAATAAATAAATGTAAAAAAAATTAAAAATAAAAAAAATAAAAAAAAATAGAAATAGAATTTCTAACATTTTCTTCCTGCACATCCTTATCAGATCTTACACTGCCTCCCTGATTGATTCCTGACACACTGCTTTCCTCTGGCTGGGCGGACAGATCCTTTTGCAGGCGAGGCCTCACCGTATCCCTCAGCACCTAGTATGTTTTGTCTGGTGTCGTTGTCTCCTTGTCTACTTCTTCTGTCTGGGAGAGCCTGCCTGTTGCTTTCTCTGTTCTCGCTCTCTCTCCCTGCCAATTCATCCACATATTGTGGGGATCTTTTACCTCTCACACTGGAATATGTTGGCACTCAATCAATTGCTGTTAAATGATTGAAATAACTTTTCACTTTCTGGTGAGTCTCATATTGTTTTATTCTCTGGTGTTTGGGGGTGGTTCTATTGTTCCACAACCTTTTCAGAAACTTGGATAACAGATCTGAGGCAACGTCACATGAAAAAAGAAGTTGTTCATAACTTCTGCGTAGCAACAGAAGTTAATTTTTTTCCCTTTCAGGTCATCACAGATGGAAAAGATCAATAAAAATCAACTACTTAGAAAAATGGCCACACAGTTGAAAGTTGCAGTGGAAAATTGCTCTAAGTTTTCCGACTGCCTTTAATTTGTTCGGTACCTGTTTCAGAGACCGCACCGTCCTATGGACCACGCAATGAGTAGCCTGCTTTGCTCTCTTCTGAGACCTGGATTTAGAGTCTTAACCTTGAAATTGGAAATGCAGGTCAGTCCTCTGACCTGGCAATCTTACTTCTAGGACTTTATCCGCCAGATACAGTTGTATGAAATGTCAGAGATGAGGTTATCTATTGTGACACACTTTGCAATAGCAAAAGATTGGAAATTATCCAAGTGTCCAGCAATGGGGCTATTAAGCAGCTATAAACAAAAGAATGAGGGCCCTGTCTCCTTATTGACACAGAGGGAGGTCCGGGCCACGGCACGTATCACCTGTTCTCATGGGTGTTAGAAAGTGGAGAAAATAATGGCATGCATTTATATTTGCTTCTTTTATTTGTATGAAGAGTCCCGGAAAGGATAAACAAGAAGCTAATATAAAGGGTGGCCCTCGGTGGGGGATACTGACTGGATGGCTTTGGGGCAGGAGGAAGAATTCTTGGAGTGTACTTTTAAATTTGCTTTGATTTGTAAATGAGGCAAAGGTATTAACTATTTACAAAACAAAAAGAACTTGCTTGGGAGTGAAAGTATTGGAGAGGAAAGTAGTTCTATAGAGTTTTCAAAAAAAAAAAAAAAGGGAAGAAAGTAAAAAGGAAAAGAAAAAGAATAAAAGAAAAAAAGGGCTACATACTTTATACAATTGAACAATTTCCAAAGTTCCTTCAAATATCTCACTCTTCAGAAATTAGGAATAAAACTGGAACTGTTTTTTCGACAATCTTTCCAGTGGGGCACTGGTCTACCTCTCTGGATTGATCACAAATTTCCTTTAGAAAAGTAACATTCATGGGAAGGTGTTACCAAAGCTTGTTCAAGGACCGGAAGAAGGCCAGCTCAGAGTGAAGTTCCTAACATATAATCCAGCCCAATTGTGTTTCCTAAACTCCAAGGAGCAGATGAGAAAACTCTAGGGTGGACATGAGTAGGGCCAGAGTGGGAACAGTTTCTGAGCTATCTGAACACCACTTCAGCTGTTAAAAAAAAAAAAAATTTTATTCCAGCAGATCCTAGTAGTAAAACAGTTGCCTTTTATTTTTTTTAATTTTTATTTTTAAAAAAATTTTCAATGTTTATATATTTTTGAGAGAGAGACAGAGGGCCAGTGGAAGAGGGGCAGAGAGAGAGGGAGACAGAATCTGAAGCAGGCTCCAGGCTCTGAGTTGCCAGCACAGAGCCGAACATGGGGCTTGAACTCACAATTTCGAGATCACCACCTGAGCCGAAGTCGGAGGCTTAACCGACTGAGTCACCCTGGTGCCCAAACAGTTGCCTTTAAAAAAAAATGTTTTATTTATTTTTGAGAGAGAGAAACAAAGTGTGAGTGGGGGAGGGGCAGAGAGAGAGGGAGACACAGAATTTAAAGCAGGCTCCGGGCTCTGAGCTGTCAGCACAGAGCCTGACGCAGGGCTTGAACTCTTGAACTGCAAGATCATGACCTGAGCCGCAGTCGGATGACATCCAGGCGCCCCAAAACAGTTGCCTTTCTAATGGGCATTTCTCTAGCTTTCTAAGTACAATACATCATTTACTTAGATTTCAGTAGGAATCTGGAAGAGGGAAGACTCAAAGCTAGGTGATGATGGTGAGGACTTGTGAAAGAACCTTTACTCATTATTGTAAATAAAAATAATAATGCCACCGTGGTTTGAGCCACTGGGTAGCTCAGAAGTAGGTAGATGTTTTAGAGTGTCACGTCTATTAGAGATCCTCAGGATAACCCATTTTACAAGATGGGTAAGTGAGTGGTGGCATCTCAGGTTCCCCGGCTAAGGAGTGGACTCAGGATTGACTTTTAGATTCTCTGACTTCAAATAAAAGTTATCCAAGTTTTGGCACTCAGAGCTAGCCTTCACGGAATCAACAAAAAAATCTTGCAAAATACACCGAGCTTATTAGTATCTGAACAGATAAAGATGTAAATATTTAACTAGTACTTGGGAATCTCTCTTATTTTTTTAATTAACAAGCCATGCAAATAATTTCCAACGTAAGTGGCTGCAAACTCACTACTTAGATTTTTGTAAAAAAAATTTTACTTTTACCTTTTTTTTTGTTCTTACTTGAAATTCCTTCTGATGAAGTGTCAAGTGTGGAACTTGATAGAGTGGAAAACCTGGCTTCTTGGCTCCTCCATTACCTATTTTTTATAACACTGGCTTGTGCCCTTTACCTTGGAGTCTTGGATTTCTCTTTAAAAGTGTTAGAATAGGTATTTAAAGCTCTTCAGCTCTAAAATCTATTATGCACTTGTATCTCTAATTCATATGTTCAAAATACTACATTTATTATGTTTCAGTATTGAGGATTAGCTCACTTTTCACCTCCATGAGCCGAATCTCTCTCTCCTTTCTCTCTCTGTCTCTCTTTTTGGAGCCGAATCTCTTTTTAAACACTTGCTGGGGCACTTGGGTGGCTCAGCTGGTTTAAGCATCTGACTCTTAATTTCAGTTCAGGTCATGATCTCATGGTTCATGAGTTCAAGCCCCACATCAGGCTCTGTACTGACAGTGCAGAGCCTGCTTGAGATTCTCTCTCCCCCACCCCGCCCCGTCACTCTTCCGTTCGCACTCTCTCTCAAAAATATAAACTTAAAAATAAATAAATTTTAGAAAACCCACTTGGTATTGAGCTCATGTAAACAGCCTTCAGCTCTAGCTGGGTAAGCCCAAGTGGCTGGTTGGCCTCCATCCCCCTTCTGGTATTTTCCATTCTTTTTCTATTCAGACTTCCAGGCACATAGTATACTCCAGCTATAGTCGCCAACTCCCAGGGGCCTCAGAGGCTCCCTTCCTGGATCCAATTCTGTCTCCATGAGATATGGGGATCTCAGGACCCATGCTACGGACTGATCTACCTCCTTCTCTTCAGACTCAACAGTATAAACTTACCACACCCAGTGCCATTCCTTCAGCACTTAGATAATGGACGATAATGGTTTGGAGTGTCCTCTTTTCTTCTGTTACTAGTCTAAGAGTGAGGAGGACTTTGGGCCCCCTGGGCTTTTGGAATCTCAGGATCATACTCCCATAATGGCCACGTGCTCTGCCACTAATTCCTGTCCACCGGAAACAGTGTAGGATAACAATTCCTACTAAGTCACCAGGAAGATGGTTTCTGGGAGGCTGTAAAAATCCTGCAAGACAGGTTCAACCTTCAAGAACTTACAGCCTCGGTGGGATGATAAGACATAGATAGAACCAGAGGTTTATGGTAGGTGAAACAGTGACAGCAGGTGGGCGACCACTGTGGCCTTTGTAGCCAGGGAGGGTGGCATGTGGCACGTGGGGAAGGACAGGAGCTGCAGCTAGATTTTTTTTTTTTTTTTTTTTTGGTTGCATCTAGACTTCTTAAGTGGAGTTCAGCTGCTGGGGAGAGAAAATAATTACTCCTGGCAGGCAGATCCTTCTACCAGAACTGATATTTTAACTGCAAAATTTCTGAATTTCTGCCTATCGTTCCCAGTTCAGACTTAAGTTCAGAACTTTTACCAGCTACTCCTCTCCACCTCTTGTTACTATTTTGCTTACCTTGCTCCTGCCAGATCCCTTCTGGACCTAAGGAGGTTTATCCCAGATTCAAATATCTGTCCCGGGCCAGTGCAGTTAGCACCAGGAAGGACAAGTCATGTAACGTTGCCAAGTCTTTTGTGGGAAGATATATTTTCAGGGTAAATGTCATCTGGAGGGAAGGAAAATTTCTCCTGCTGGGTAAAAATCACCAAACACTTATTTTCTGAGTCTCTTTACCAGCCTTTCTCCTTGGCTGTCAGCTTGGAGTTTTCCTTTGTAATCAGTTCAAGGCCAAGTATATGTAGGTTACACTAATGACAAGGAATAACGAGTTAGACAATGAAGGAAGTAATGAAAAGTCGGAGGTCTGCAGAATTCATAAATTGTTTTACTGGGTACCAAATAATTGAGAGTTGCCTACAGGAGAAAATGAAGACTTCTTTCCTCGTTTTGTGCAGTTACAGCTTTTTTAGATGGTCAAGGTTGCGAGATTTCAGTTCACTCCTGTTGAAAGAGCACTTCCTGAATTTCTCCTTCCTGAAGTGACCCACGTGCTCTTGCCTGACGTGAAATCCCTTAAGGCACCAGGCATGTAGGCGCTCAAGGGACTCTGTTGAGTGAACTAATGACATTAATTTAGGTGCTGGATGCTCTGGGGTCTGTCTCTATATCTCCCAGATTTATGGTTCCTGAATAATCACTTGAATCTCTGAATAGTTTTAGAGGCTCGAAAACCTTTGTAAAGCATGGTCTGTTTTATGTGTTTCTAGATTGTACAAGCAAAAAGCATACAAACGGAGCAGCTCTGTTTCTTGGTTGAAAACAAGCTGCTTTCTAGTCCAGGTCTCCAAGGCCATGTTATGCTGAAAAATAATTACTAGTGGAAAAACCATAAAATATTATCATGTTCTTTGTAACTATTGCATTTTTTTTGTGATAAGAGAGAAAAGAGATAAAACCCAGACATTCTCAGGAGTTCCTGCATTTGAAAACTTTTTTTTCCCATTGTTAAAGAGCATCTTATCTGTGAGTCCAAAGGCAATGCAACACATTTTGAGTGTACACGCAGATCTTGGGTGTCACGTTCCCTTCATGAACTCAGAAACGCCTGACCCTACTTGCCAAGTATAGGCCCAAGGCCTAGCTGAGGATTCCTGGGCTCTTAAGAGTTTCAAGAGCTGGGCTTGGCTCTATATACCTGCCCAGGTTTGTAGAGCAGGACCTTGGAGAAAAGGATCCCTCTTTGAACTCTAGGGCAGAATGACCTAACTTCCAAGAAATCATACTGTGTTTAGTTTCGTGGAGGGACGTCAAAGAAGTAAAAGGCAAAGTGCTGCTCTCAGTGAGCTCCAGAGAGTGTGTGGCCGTAACAAGTGGAGCAAGTGACCTTGGTCTAGGGCAGGTGGAGCCAAGGAGGACAGAATCCCTTTTTGGTGTCTTGTTCTGGACATCTTGCGGACACGGGCTCTGCTGTTTACAGCACTGCCTCTGTCCCACACCATTTTCCAGCCCTGACCACACAGCTTTGACTTTACTTTCGACTCCACGAAGACTAATCTTAGTTGCTCATGTGTGCTGAATGTCTCTCGGTTACCTCCCTACCCCATCCACTCTCCATCCTTTCCCACCGAATCTGTGTCCCAGTAGGGTAACCTGCAGAAACTTCCTCAAAGGGCTCCCTAGGTCTCTGGCTTCCTAATCTTCTCAGGCCATGGAGAACTCTGGCAGGAGATGAGAGGTCAGGATGCATACTCCCCATGGGGTCACTGATGACCACAGCTCAGGCAGGTGGCCTCTCCTTTCTTTCTCTCTTTGCATTCTGCAAACCCCTCCCTGCAGGCCAGGATTGACAAGGGTGCACTGACCCCAGGTTACTTTCCACCCTTGTGGTTTACCAGTCCGCATTTAAATAATTCCTTTAACAAAGCATCTCAGATTTCCAGTTTGCAGTGTGCCATTTGTTTCCAGCGGGGACCTTGACTGACCACGGTGGTCTGATGAAACATAGTGCCTGCAGTTGTCCCTGCAGTTGTCTTCGACTGCCCCCTGAGAAGGGCAGTGGTGCACAGGGCTGGGGTCTGTGCGGTAACCCTGGGTAAGTGGGTTCTCCTCTTCCAGTCTGTTTCCCAATATATAACAAAAATTGTGTGGCCTAAATGATGTCAGTGTCCCTTCCAATTCTACTACGAGATAATCCCGGACTGTCCATTTTGAGTTCTGAGTTTTTATTACGGATTGTGGAGGGCGCTGCAGACAATCTTGCACGGAGCGTGTCACGGTCATTTTAGTGTCTTCCAGCAGGCACGAGGACGTGGGCGGTGTGTTTTCCAGCTGCCGTGATGACTTCTGAGGGTGGGCGCAGAAGCTCAGAGGGTTCGAGAGGTCCCGCAGCCGTGTCTGAGGTGTCAGCTGGGTGGGAGCCCCACAGAAGGCTTTGCGTGGCAAGGAATGGGAGCTCGGCCAAGGAGCGCTGGGCTGGGGATCGAACCTGTGGTCCACACCCTCGTGGCTGGGGCCCAGGAAACTCCGCGAGCCCAAGGGGGCCCAAGAGACATTTTATCCTTTCGGGCCTCGTCTTCCCGCCAGCCCGGTGAGCGACCGACTGAAAGGCACCGGTCAAGGCCAGTGCGGGAGCGCAGGGGCGCGGCGGCCGCCCAGAACACTCCCGCCGAGGAGACTCCAGCAGCCGCTCGAACCCGTGGTGGGAGGCGGGGTCCGCGAAGCGCGGCCGCCTGGGGGGGCGGGGCGGAGGGCGGGCACACGGCGATTGGTGCCCAGCCCTCTGCAGCCAGCCAATGGGCGGCGAGGGCGTCCCGGGGGCGGGGCGGAAGCCGCGTCTTAAGCTCTGTGACGCGCCGCAGGCGCGCTGCCGCGCTGTCGACGCCGCCAGTCCCGTGCGGGCTTTGGAGGCTCTGCCAGGTATCCGCGCTGGCGCGCCGGGGCCGGGGCTTGGGCCGAGCCCGGGGCGCCCCACACGACGGCTGGCGAGGCGGCCGGCGCGGGCGGCTCCGGTCCGGGGTCCGGGGCTTGGGGTCTGGGGGTAACGGGCTGAGGGGGCGCGCTGGGCCTCGGCCGCCGGGCAGGCTCCGCCTCTGCGGCCGTTTTACGTGGCCCGCGGCGGGCACGGCGGGGCAGGGGAGCGGCGGGCATGGACGCGGCGCATCCCGGCCCGGAGCGGCGGGCAAGGACGCGGCGCAGGAAGCAGGCGGCAGAGAGACGCTGGCGATGTGGCACGTCCGCCTGCCAGAGCGGGCGGAGCCCGGCCGGCGCTCGGCCCTCCGGGCCCCCTGAGTCCGCGCCGCTGCCCCCCAACGCCCCGGGGCCTCCGCGCCCCTAGACTGCGCACCTCCGGGTTTGCGAGAAGGAGGTGATGGGGTGCGGGCTCGTGAGGAGGAGGCTCCGGACGCCGCGGGTACCCTGGGGTCCTCAGGTCGACCAGAAGGGCGCATTCTGGGTGCGGGGAAACTGCTCAGTGACTGGTGGCTTTTGTAATGGGGGTGGGTGGGGGGGGGCGCTGATGGAGACTCTTGAAAAGGGTTCGAGTCCTCCCTGGCGGCGCCTGGGCCCTGCAGCCAACCTGCTTATCTCCCCCCTCCCCCAACGTCCTTTTCCCTCCAGCCTTTGTCTGAATAAAAAATTACAGGAGTGGAGGCTTATTTGCAGCAACGTGCAGATTAATTGGATGGTGTCAAGGGATTGGGGCCAGCAGGGCTTTCGGCACGAGAACTTTGAGAGTCCCTTTGCCAGCAGTCCCGAGCATCAGTAACTACTGGTCGAATTCCGCGGGGCACTTGTGCTGCAGAACCTTTGGTCCGCGCTTTTTGTCCCTGTAAACTCTTCTCGACTTCGGTTTTACCTCTCTGATAAGGTAATCAATTCAGGGGGAAAAGGAGTGGGTTTGAAATGAATCAGCTTTAAGAAATTACAGGTCTTTCGTTTTCTCGGTTCTAGATCTCATCGGGTTTGTAAGAGCTTGTGTAGGTGAACTGGTTTTCTCTCGGTTTGAACCTGGAAGTGTCCTTTA
The DNA here is from genome assembly GCA_028646485.1 of Cryptoprocta ferox. NCBI lineage: Eukaryota > Metazoa > Chordata > Mammalia > Carnivora > Eupleridae > Cryptoprocta > Cryptoprocta ferox. Next base: position 75,032,878 of record CM053561.1, on the reverse strand, counting down.
TGTGATCCAAATCCTTTATCTTACCGGTTTGAAATAAACAATAGACTTCTTTCATTAGAATATCTGGGTTTCATCTTCAGAGAATCTGGTTCCGGGCTGTGGAAAAGATCCAAGTATGAACGTGGAGTCTTTTTTTTGTTGTTGTTGTTTTTTGTTTTTGTTTCGTTTTGTTTTGTTTTGAAGCATTTTTAAAAGTTTTAATTCCAGTGCCGTTAAAATAGTGTTCTGTCAATTTCAGGTGTACATTATGGTGATTCAACAGCTGCATCTATTACTCAGAGCTCATCAAGATAAATGTACTCTTTTTGAAAAAAAAAATTTTTTTTTTTTTTTAACATTTATTTATTATTGAGAAACAGAGCGTGAGGAGGGCAGGGGCAGAGAGAGGGAGACACAGAACCCGAAGCAGCTCCAGGCTCGGAGCCGTCAGCGCAGAGCCCGAGGCGGGGCTCGAACCCACAAACCGAGAGATCATGACCTGAGCTGAAGCCGGTCGCCTAACCGACTGAGCCCCCCAGGCGCCCCGAGATAAATGTACTCTTAATCCTCTTCTGAAAGTAGAGTCTTTTAATAAAAATAAGATTTAAATAAAACTTACCATTTTGGGTTTACAGTTTTTCTCGGTGTTCAAGATTAGTTTAACATCCCCTCCCCCCCAAAAGCAGCATAACTTTAAAACTTTATAACAAAAATTCTTGAAAAGGCATTTTTCCCCTCAAGCTGTCTTACTTCTATTTCCCCCTCTACTCTGCCTCTCTTACATTTACTTGTGTGCATATTTTATGCCCTTTAGTGAGTTCTTGAGGACGGACCGACTCCTGTATTTTAATATTGGGAGGGAAGGACCGAATTTGGGAGGTGTGTGGAGGGTGTGGTGAGGCAGAGCCAGTCCTTTTTCGATAGTAATGCCTAAGGTGTTTGCCAGTGACGCACTTGAGTTGAATTTTAGCCAGATTATGTACAAAAAAAACCCCTCAAACTTTTGTTGGCAGAACTTTTAAAAAAGCACCGTATTTGTGAGTGGTTACCTCAAGAAAAGTAAATATTTGACCAATATAGTAAAGCCAAATTTACTCCGCAAGTGGAATATTTTTAGTGGCTTTTTGATGAACTTCTGGTTTTTCTTTAATTTTTTTTATTAAAAAAATTTTAATTTATTATTTATTTTTGAGAGAGAGAGAGAGAGAGAGACAGCAGGAGCAGGGGAGGGGCAGAGAGGGAGACACAGAATCCGAAGACAGGCTCCAGGCTCTGAGCTGTCAGCACAGAGCCCGACGCGGGGCTTGAACCCATGAACCGTGAGATCATGACCTGAGCCGAAGTTGGACGCTTAACCGACTGAGCCCCCCAGGCGTCCCGCTGGTTTTTCTTTTAGAGTAGTTAAAAAAAAAAAAAAAAAACGACCCTAGTATTTCATTGTGCACTGCTAAATTAACTCTTCAAAATGCAGGGGCGCCTGAGTGGCTCAGTCGGTTAAGCATCGGACTTCCAACTCGGGTCGTGATCTCACGGTTTGTGGGTTCGAGCCCCGCGTCAGGCTCTGTGCTGGCAGCTCAGAGCCTGGAGCCTGTCTTGGATTCTGTGCCCCCCCCTGCCCCTCCCCCACTCATGCTCTGCCTCTCTCTGGCTCAAAAATAAACAAACATTAAAAAATTAAAAAAACTCTTCAAAATGCAGCCTTTTATGGAATTTCTATTTTCGGCATGTGTTCAGGTAGACAGGATGGATTGGATGGAAGGGAGTAATAATAGCTTGAAGAAAGACTTTGAATTATGTAGATTACTGAAAACACTTCAGGTGTTAAGATTTTTGCTGTCAGTAGCAATTTGCTGTTTTCTCCAGCACCTGAGTATCGGCCTTGGTTAAATGCAGGACAACAGCCTGGACTGGTCACAGTTATACGTGTTAATTTGACTCTTGAAAGCCATTAAGTCTTCTAAGTGAACTTTTTAAAACAGTTTTTATTTAAATCCCAGCTAACACACAGTGTAATGTTAGTTTCAGGCATACAGGTTAGTAATTCAGCACCGAAAACACCCAGGGCTCCTCACGAGCTCCCTCCTCAGTCCCCATCACCTGTTCTACCCGTCGCCCCACGCACTCTCTTAACCATCGGTTCAATTCTCTGTGGTCGTGTCTGTTTCTCGGGTTTCCTCTTTTCTCCCCGCTACGATCCTTTGTTTTGTTTCTTAAATTCCACATATGCGTGAAATCATATGGTGTTTGTCGAAGTGAACTCCTGATGGAAAGATAGTTCCTCCTGCGGCTGTCTTAGGGAAAGCTGGTTTCTTCCTAGAGCCGCAGCTCGGGGGTGGGGGGCGGACTTATCTGCGCTCCGCATAGCCTTGCTCTCTCTGCTGCCTTGACTTCTTCAGGAGGCCTACGTGTATTTAGGAATGACCTCCCTAAACTGTCACCGAGTTGACAGACAAAGAATGCTAGTGGAACGTCCAAACCCAGGCTGGATTCTGCGGACACAAAGTGAGTTTTCAGATAGGGTTACTGTTCTTTTAAGGAGCCTGCTGGGATTGTAATAGGGGGCCAGGCATGAAGACAGGGGTCCGAAAGTGTTAGGACGTGTGACAAAAACATGCAAGATTCCTGGGAGTCTTCAGGGGGTCTTATGCTGTAAATTCTATGAGGGAGCGCAACAAAAAGCTAATGGGTGTAGGATTTATGCATACTGCAAAGTGGAAAATTGCAGCTAATTTTCTTGTCGGTGTTTCTAATTTTTTATCGGTAGAAAAATGTTGCCTTTTTTTGGGAAGTTTAAAAAAGGAACCATTGGCACTGCTGATTTTTATATTGTAGAAATTGTCAAATTCCATTATGAATTTAGGGGAGGAAGGGAACCGAGTGGCCGTTTATGCCAGGTTTGGCAATTTAACCTTCTGTCATTTAATCCTCAGTAATGACCTTCAGTGGTTTCAACCTCATGTTACAAATGGGGAAATGAAGCTCAAGATCATCCAAAGGTACTTTGAAGAGGCTCAGCTAGAATTTAAATCCTGGTCTCCAGACTCTGTGGACTTTCTACCCTACTCTCCTGGTTTTCTAAGCCTTTTTGGAAGAGGAAATTACTGATATTTTCTATTTTTGATGAGCCCATCTTAAGTCTGTTCTAGCCACAGAAGGTTCTTTAATAGAAATTGATGATGTGGTTACATCATCACACTTTGCACTGCAGGACTTTTCCCAGTTGAATATCCAGAGTTCATCTTTAAAAACTTTACGGATGAGTATTAGCAATGTTTTGAATGTTACTGTTTTGTCAGTAAGTCGTAGTTATTTTTTAAATAAGATCGCCTGAACTCTGCAGATAAATGGATATTTTGTCCCATTTCTGTTTCGAATTAGCTGAGTAAATAGTAGGAGACCATTGAATTTAGGTAATTTCAAAGATTCCTTTCACTTGCAATACTGTATCATGTTGTTAATGAACTGAAAAAAAATTTTTTAAGTTTATTTATTTTGAGAGAAGAGAGAGCAGAGGAGGGGCAGAGAGAGAGAGAGAGAGAGAGGGAGAGAGAGCGAGAGAATCCCAAGCAGGCTCTGCACCATCAGCATGGATGCCTGACGCGGGGCTTGACCTCATAAACCGGGAGGGAGATCATGACCTGAGCCTTAACCAACTGAGCCACCCAGGTGACCCTTAATGAACTTAAACCATGCCTTAAAGTGAACTCAAAACAGGAGCCCAGCTGGCTCATCAATAGAACATGTGACTCTTGATATCAGAGTTGGGAGTTCAAGCCCCATGTTGAGTATAGAGCTAACTTTAAAAAAAAAAAAAAAAAGCATGCTAGGTAAGAGAGTTTTTAGTATTTTTTATTTTTTTAAATACCTCACCTAGTTTAGTAGTGCCTCTGTGTCTGGTCCTGGTCACAGAGCTGCAGACCTTGATAGCAAAATGATTACAGAGAATAGTTTTTATTTTAGAATTTGACCCTCTCCCCTACATACAAATGAGCTTTTAGACCTCATTTTTATAATCCAGGCTGCACTTCCTAGGGGAAATGACCTCTGCCTTTCTTTTAACCACAATCCGTTTTTTTCAGAGCTTCTCAAACCTATCTTTTCCCTGTAGTGTTGTTTTGCACGTTGCCTGAGCTTTCTCTCTAATGCGACAGTCTAGGCAGGGACTCAGCTGCAGTTTTCATAACTTCCTTTTTCTTTTTTTTTTTTAAAGTTTATTTTTATTTATTCTGAGAGAGAGAGAGAGAATATGAATGACCTAATGAATCCCAAGCAGCTTCCAAGCTGTCAGTGCAGAGCCCTATGCGGGGCTCGAACTCACGAACCGTGAGATCATGACCTGAGTCGAAGCCAAGAGTTGGACGCTTCTCTGAGCCACCCAGGCGCCCCAACTTTTTTTTTCTGATTATAAATGTAGTAGTTCCTGATCATTAGAAAATGTGGAAAGTACAGAATAGTAGAGCGGTAACCACAGTGAACATTTTTATGCCTTTTTCAGGTAGTTTTTCCTCATGTTATTTCCTTATATATAATCTTGAACATCTTGTATGTATGTTTTTCTTAAACATATCCTGAAACATCTCCATGTTGTTATACACTATAATTATTTTATTTTATTGACGTATATATTTTGTTCATTTATTTTTGAGAGAGAGGGGGACAGAGGATTCAAAGTAGGCTCTGCACTAATAGCAGAGAGCCTGATGGGACTCAGACCCACCAGTTGTGAGATCATGACCTAGGTCGAAGTCAGACGCTTAACTGACTGAGCCCCCCCAGGCGGCCCTCACAATAATTACTTTAACTGACAGCACGTTGTTATGTATGTGATTATGTTGATCCATTCTCATATCGTTGACTATCTTTTATGCGTGAATGTAGGATCTCATGAGTGAAATTACCGGTCTAAATCCAAGGCTATGATTATGACTATAATTCTTTTCAGATAGTGTTTTGTTTAGAGTCCCACCATGGAACTTTTTATTGCTGATTTGATCAAGTCAAAAATTGTGTGAAGTTTTTAGTTGGTCAGATAGAACATTAATTCTTTTTTTTTTTTTTTTTTTAATTTCCCCACAAAGGGAATTTTATTGAGGGCACTAGTTTATTTCACACTAAAAGACCAAATGCAACCAAATGAAGTGAACGTAACCTCAAGATTTTATTGTCTTCATAATATAACAAAATATGAAGCTCAGAACTGGATCACTTGGCCCTCTCTCTTCTTATCTCCTCCCAGTTCAAAATGCTTGCATCTCTTAACAGCCAGCATTCTCTTAGATCTGCAGTTGGGCTCAACACATTCAAGTCTCAGCACAATCTTCGTTGTAGTTTTAGCCTTTTTCCGGAACATCGGCTTAGTTTGCCCACCATAGCCACCCTGCTTCCTGTCATAATGCCGCTTTCCCTGGGCATAAAGAGAATCTTTGCCTTTCTTGTACTGTGTCAGTTTGTGGGGTTGGTGCTTGCCACACTTCTTGCAGAAAGTCCGGCGGGTTTTAGGAACGTTCACCATGGCTGCGAGAAGGCTATCGGCACGGAAAGCTAGAACATTAATTCTTACTGAGTAGAGCATAAAGAGGCCAAGAAATAGAGTTAAAACCCATGTTTTAAACTTCACAGTAGTGTTTTGAGGAAGTTCTGTCTCGTTTTGCATAGCTAGACCTTGCATGTTTGCGAACTGCTATCTCCAGTCCGCTAGTTCCTATATAACTTTGTTATTGATACATGCCTCTCTCAGATAAAAACCTGGTGAAAGCTAGGGACCTTCTCCTTAGGAAAACGCACTGATACGGGGGTGGGGAAGAAAAAAAAAAAAAAAGGAAATGCACTTATGGATACAATTCATTTTATTTCAGGAGTTCTCGTATCCTCTAAGACCATCGCTGGATCTCAGATCACAAATCCGCATTCTAATTTGAACTGTGGGAAGAAAGGATAGTCGGTGAGTCCTGGCGTGCTGGATTTTGTTTAGTAATTGCAAATTCCTGAGCACACTGGATTTACCGGGTCGTGCCAAGATGAAAGGGAAGCCAAGCCCCAAGTATTAAATTCTTGCTAATCTGGCAGTTCAAATGGAGTTCTGTGCGATTGTGTGATTTGACTTGTCATTCATGGAGCTCTGTCTAAACATGAGTTAATTAGTCTTTTAAAAAAATATAGACATCCTAAATATGCTTAGTATTTGGGAACTTTCTACTAGTCTTGAAGTTATCTTTTTTTTCTTTTTTTTTTTTAATGTTTATTTACTTATTTTTGAGAGAGAGTGTGAGGGAGTGAGAGAGTACAAGTGCTGCAAGCGCAGGAAGGGCAGAGAGAGGGAGAGAGAATCCCAAGCAGGCTCCACGCCATCAGTGTAGAGTCCATTGCAGGGCTCGGCCCCATGAGCCATGAGATCATGACCTGAGCCGGAATCAAGAATCAGACGCTTAACTGACAGCCCCTCAGGTGCCCCAATCTTGAAATTATCTTTAACCCCGCCTCCGACATAATTACTATGCATTTTCTCCAATTTCCCTTTTCTTCTTAGCTTCTTCCATAGCTCAATCTCTGCTTCATGGTTTATGATGATCACTAACGGCACAGGTGCATACAGAGCCGTCAGGAAAGCTCTGTGCTGGGGCTGCTTTCAGGGCTGGTCGGGACAGAGGAGGGGAGCAGCAGACTCTGAAATACATAAATAGGTGGTGAGGAAATGTCAGTTTGCTCAGTGATGTTTAGGTTTTGTTTCCAAAACTCTTAGCTCCTTGCAGTTTGTTCTTTAGTTCCTGATTACCTTTTTCTCCTTTGAATCCTTGCTTTGATGGGGCAGGTGTTTGGGGATAAGTTTTATAGAAACATCCATCCTGGCAGAGTAGACTTTCTTTTGGGAATTGCCTGCTTCCATCTGTGTGTGTGTGTGTGTGTGTGTGTGTGTGTGTGAATAAGTATGTATGATAATGTATTTTATATAATTCATAAAGCATGTAATATTTAATATATATGTTATGGTTTGTTCATCTTAAAGCTCTTCAAATGTTATTCATTACCAAATGATTTTTTTTCCTAGTCTTTTTGCCGTTACCCTTTGTTTATGATAATTTTGACCTAGAGAAATTGTAGATATTTGTGGCTCAGTAACAGATTTTACATTTTGTTCTTTCTGTCTTTGGTGTTATACTTAAAACACCCTTCCCTTCCCCCCAAGAAATCACTTTTTCCTCCCCACACCTCTTCTTTTTGCATTTGGATGGTCACTATTATCTTTGTAGAAACCAAATTCTTTCTCA
>CM053561.1:75004886-75025134 GCA_028646485.1 Cryptoprocta ferox | reverse complement strand
GCCTCTCTCTCGTTGTCTTATGCTTTGGTGACTGTGGTAAATGCTCAGCGTGTGATGAGCCCACACGCAGGGCCTCCAGGAAGATTCTTACTCTCACTGCCTTCTCTTCTCCTCGGACAGGTGGGTGGTATTCCTCCCTGAAAGGCATGATGTTTTCCAAACTGGCTCATTTGCAGACCATTGCTGGGCTTCGTCGTGGAATTCATTCTTCAGTGACTTCTGCTACGTCTGTTGCGACCAAAAAGACAATCCAAGGCCCTCCATCTTCTGATTACATTTTTGAGCGAGAATCTAAATATGGTGCACACAATTACCATCCTTTACCTGTAGCCTTGGAGAGGGGAAAAGGTACATTTCGAATTAATCCAACACCCCTTGTCCCTTTCGCTTGAAACCTTTTGTAAAAATTGCTTTTAAATGTTCTCAGGATTCATTTTCCCACATGCTTTTAATTTCTGTATTACACATCTAGTTAATTCAGCATTTATTGAGTGCTTGTCATGTTAGGTGATGAGGGAAATACAAGATGAACTTAGTCATTTTTCGCTCTTTGCCACGCTGGACCTTGCCAGGAGGGACTGTAAGACACATAAGCAAATACTAGACTATTGCAATTGTTTTTTTCCTTTAAGTTTTATTTTGGCATAATTTTAGGCTTAAAAGTTGCAGCAGTAGGACAAAGAATTTTCTTTTACTCTTTACCCAGATTTCTCTAGTGCTAACATGTGACCGCTTTTGCTTTATCTTCTCTTTCTCTCCACACACACACTACGTTTTTTTCCTGAATTGTCTGACAGGAGGTTGCAGACATGTGATGCCACTTGATACCTAAATACTTTGTGTGTCTTTCCTGAAATACAGGATTTTGTCTTACATAACAGTAGTGTCATTATCAAGATTGGTAAATTAACACGGTTACAACACCATTTTCTAATCTACAGTCCTGATTCAAATTTCATTTGTTGTCCTATAGCAAAAGGAAAATCTCCCATCAGGGGTTATATTTAGTTTTCAGGTCTGTTTAGTTTCCTTTAATCCAGAACCATTCTCAGTCTTTGTCCCCTTGACCTCGATGTTTTTGAAGAGTACAGGCCAATAATTTTGTAGTGTGAACCTCGGTTTGGAGTTGGCTGGTAAGGTAGAGTTTGCCAGCCTTCTTCACTGCAAAGTTAATATTTTTCCCTTTTAAATATCTTGTGGGGACATGATTTGAGACTCTGCAAACTTTCACTCACACTTTTGGCATCCATTAATTATTCTCTGCCTGACTAAATGATTCCTGTTAGTTGCCAAGTGGTGATTTAATCCACATTTTGAAATAACAGCCTTAACCTAATAAAACCAAAATTTATTACTTAGCTTTGGGCCAGAAGACGATGTATGAGTATTAAACCTTTTTATCAGTTGCTGTATTTTATTTGGGACCCGCAGTATAATCTAGATTTTGAAAAAAAATCTATATAACAAATTTGGAAACAGTTTGGTTTGTAAAAATATTCTTGGAGTAGCAGATTGTGGACTGTGGAATCTGAGTGCCTGGGGTCAAGTCCTGGTTTGTGTGTGCCAGCTTGGGCTAGTTCCAAATCTAAGCATCTCTTTCTATATGTTTGTACTGTAGGGTGGTAACACTCTCATGGGGTGGCTGAACGACTAACACAGTACATTGACTACATGGTAAAAGTTAGCTGGTAAGCCACCCGATATGTTTTAGTATCTATAGTCAAGCTAAAACATTTTCTTTTAATGTACATAACTTAAAATTTCCCATTTTATTTATTTTTAGTATTTATTAGAGAGAGAGAGAAAGAGAGAGAGAGACAGAGAGAGACAGAGTCTGAAGCACGCTCCAGACTCTGAGCTGTCAGCACAGAGCCCGATGCAGGGCTCAAATTCAAGAACTGTCAGATCACGACCTGAGCCAAAGTCGGAGGCTTAACTGACTAAGCCACCCAGGCGCCCTTCATTTTATTTTATTTTATTTAAAAATTTTTTTTATTTTAAATGTTTGTTTATTTTTGAGAGAGAGAGAGAGAGAGAGAGAGCAAGCGAGCGTAAGCAGGGGAGGGGCAGATAGAGAGGGGAATGAGGATCTGAAGCAGGCTCTGCACTGATAGCCCAGAGCCCAATGCGGGGCTCGAACTCACAAACTCTGAGATCACAACCTAAGCTGAAACCAAGAGTCAGACACTTAACCGACTGAGCCACCCAGGTGCTCCTAAAATATTACAGTGATTTGTTTTTTTGTTTTTTCAAGTTTATCTGTTTTGAGAGAGAGCATGAGTAGAGGGGGGGAGCAAAGAGAGAGCGGGGAGTGGGAGAGAGAGAGAGAGAGAGAGAGAGAGAGAACGAACCTCAGGCAGGCCCTGCACTGTCAGTGCAGAACCCTATGTGGGGCTCAACCGCAAACCATGAGATCATGACCTGAGCCAAAATCAAGAGTTGGACGCTTATGCAACCGAGCCACCCGGGTGCCCCTTGTATTTCTTTTTTGGATAAATGTCTATTCATGTTCTTTGCCCATTTTTGAATTGGGTTGTTGGATACTAGATCCTTCTCAGTTAGATGTATGATTTAAAAATATGTATTTCCATTATTTTGGTGGTTACAGTCAACTAATCATGATTTGTAGGTTATGTATAACTTCTGCCTTTAAATTCCAAACCCCAGTTTTCTAGGAGTAAAGGTTTCACTCTACAGTTTATAAACTTTTTCATGTTATGGTGTTCCTGTTAAGTGCGTAGTTTCAAGCTGGACAGATAAAATATACTTCCTTGTAAACCAGATTATTTATAACCAATTTCCTATGCATGAGCTAATCCCTGTCTTAACCACCTTTCTGTATTAAGTAGAGGTTCATGATTAAGTGTTCAGAAGGCTTGCCAGCGGTCTTAATCTTTGAACTTGCTATAACTTAGTGATTTTCTAAAATAACTCTCTTTATATATTTAGGTATTTACGTATGGGATGTAGAAGGCAGAAAATATTTTGACTTCCTGAGTGCTTACAGTGCTGTGAACCAAGGGCATTGCCATCCAAAGATTGTGAATGCCCTGAAAAGTCAAGCAGACAAACTGACCTTAACATCTAGGGCTTTCTATAATAACGTACTTGGAGAATACGAAGAGTATGTTACGAAACTTTTCAACTATCACAAAGTTCTTCCTATGAATACAGGTAAAATATTTCTTTTTTTTTTCATTAAATAGCCAAGAAAATAATCTTACTATTTTTTGATACTTTAAAATATTTTTTTTTAACTGAAAACATTTTTTCTTGATAGGAGTGGAGGCTGGAGAGACTGCTTGCAAACTTGCTCGTAGGTGGGGCTATACCGTTAAGGGGATTCCAAAATACAAGGCAAAGGTTGTTTTTGCAGGTATGTGAAATTTAGCATTAACCTCTGTGATGTCAACGTACGGTGCTATTATTGTTTTAATTTACTGACAGAGTATCTGTCATGTTTGCCTCACCCATGATCCACTATTTGTTGAATGTTTTCATAAAAATTGAGAGTTTTTCTTTTGGGATTATTTCCAAATATTTCTACATAAATGGGATTTTTCTCTGCTAAGTAACTTCCTATTCCTCGCTCCCTAAAGTGAGTGACTATATGATTTATTTCTCATCTGGTTATCTGATATTTTTCTTTTCGTTTTCTTTTTTGTTGTCTGAGAGAGAGAGAGACTGAGTGCGTGTTGGGGAGGGGCAGAGAGTGAGGGAAACACAGAATCCAAAGCAGGCTCCAGGCTCTGAGCTGTGAGCACAGAGCCCGGCACGGGGCTCAAACCCACGAACTGTGAGATCATGACCTGAGCCGAAGTCGGATGTTTAACCAGCTGAGCCCCCCAGGAGCCCCATGCTTCTGACTTTTTCATAGCAGTTTTCTCAGTAATTAGATGGTCTTACTGGTAGGGCATTGTTGTCAGGTTGTTGAGGTTGGGTTATGTTAGAGAGGGGCCATGTCCTCCGTGTGACAGGGAGTTTGAATCTTAGTATTTGATGTATTGTTGTATCATGTTCTCAGAAGCTGGTGGGAGAGAGGACTGGAGTTGCCCTGGTTATATTTCTGGGAACGGTTGAGAAGAATGGCTTCCATACTGAATACTAATTCAGATGGTGTGATCTGACCTTCCTCTCCTCCACCCCCCACCCCATATTGGCATCTTATTTGTTTAGTTAAGTTTTACTTCTACTTTTGGACACACAAAAAGGTGTATGTAATTAATGTATACAACTTGATGAGCTTGGAGACAGGTGCATGCCCATGAGACCTTCACCACAATCTATGCTGTTAACCTTTCCATCACCTCCAAAAGTTTCCTTTTGCCTGCTTGCTTATTATTGTTAATGTTTATTTTATTTTTGAGAGAGAGAAAGAGACAGAGGGTGAGTGTGGGAGGGGCAGAGAGAGAGGGAGACACAGAATCTGAAGACAGGCTCCAGGCTCTAAGCTGTCAGCACAGAGCCCAACTCGGGGCTCAAAGTCACGAACTGAGATGAGAGGTCATGACCTGAGCCGAAGTCAGACACTTAAGCGACTGGGCCACCCAGATGCCCCTGCCTGCTTATTTATTATTACTAGTTTTACTTTCTGCTCATTTTTAAAAATTGAAGTATAATTAATGTACAGTATTATATTAGTTATATTAGTATAATAGTGATTCCGCAATTCGATGTGTTACTCAGTGCTCATCAAATAAGTGTACTCTCGATCCCCTTTATCTATTTCACCCCCCCCCCACCTCCTCTCTAGTAACCACCGGTTTGTCCTCTGTATGATTTTTTTTTTTTTTTAAGGCTTTGATTTTAATTTTTAAAAACAAAGTCTGGGTAATTTGTCACTGCATGTGGTCAAAGTTCATTCTATGATAGTTGAAATTGTTAAGGATTCCGATGGCCAGGTGTAGTTGGTGTTTAGGGGTGACGTTACTCTTCCTGAAGAAGAACGACCCTTTGCTCAGCTCTGGGACTTGGCATTTTGGAAGCTTGTGCCGTAGTTGTAGGACAGGGAACAAGGGCGTTCCTGTCGATTTTCCTTCTTACAGACTGGATCGGTCTCTAACATGTTAGCAACAGGTACAAAGGTGTTTTCACCTGAGTGCTGAAACCAGCTGGTGAGTCAGTGGGGTAGAGAGACAGAGAAGGCTGTCCCAACTGAAAGTGTCCCCAGCTGAAAGTCCCTTGCACCTGCAGAGTGAGTCACAGAGGAGGAGACTCCCAAGGTTGCCTGGAGGGGAGCAGATGAGCTCCTGGTCTTACTGGTGCCTTCTCTCTCTAAAGTTTATTTTTGAGAGAGAGAGAGAGTGCGCGCTCGAGCCAGTGGGGGAGGGGCAGAGAGAGAGGGAGACAGAATCAGAAGCAGGCTCCAGGCTCTGAGCTGTGAGCACAGAGCCCATCACGGGGCTCGAACTCGTGAACCGTGAGATCATGACCTGAGCCGAAGTCGGACGCTTAACCGACTGAGCCCCCCAGGCGCCCCTGGTGCCTTTTCTCTTAAACAAGCCTGGTCAGAGTCCGTGTGCCGTTGCTGGTGGATGAGTGGGGATCACTTGTAGGTGAGAGAGTCTCTGCAGGAGTTGTGTTTAGAGAGATTTGACGCCAAAATACAGTAATTCAGTACTGGGTTAGATTGAGTTGGTGCTGGTAGAGGCGGTAGAAACATGCTAAAAAGCAAAAAAAAAACAAAAAACGGGGGCATCTGGGTGGTTTGGTCAGTTGAGCATCTGACTTTGACTCAGGTCATGATCTCTCAGTTCGTGAGTTCGAGCCAGCTTTGGGTCCTCTGTCGCCCCCGCGTCTCTGCCCCTTCCCTGCTTATGCACTCTCTCTCTCTCAAAAATAAATAAGACATTAGAAAAAAAAGTAGGAGAACATCCAAGCCTCACTGTGATTCCACATTGTCTCTTTCCCAGTTTGGATTTAGCCCAGTTGATGTTGTCTCATGTATTTGCTTCACTCTGGTTCAGGCTATGGTGTTTCTTCCCTGCTAGCGTTTACGGAGGCTCCTTGCGGGCAGGGCGCTTGCCAGTCATGACGGCTACTCTATCCCCAACCCTTAGCACAGCGCCTGACCTATATAGTAGGGCCTCAGATTTATTAATGAACTAAATAACAGGTAAACAGATGTTCCTGAACAAAGGCCGATGTCAGTCATGTGGCACAGGAATGACGGTAATACCAAGGAAGGCGGAACCTAAAGCGTATAGATTGCCTGAAGATGTCTTCTGCAAATGAAATTTAAAATTCATTCTGCAGTATTGGGGTTTTGAAAGAGATATACTCTTCTCCAAAGAGGATATTCTTTTTCTCCTGTCACTAACATAAATGCACTGAGTCTAGAAAAACATGTATCAAATGCCTCAGTTGTCAGGGTTTGGGATTATTGAAAGAAAAGACATGTGTTTGTCCTCAGGGTCTGTATCTTGCAGTCTGGAGATTCAGGAGAGGAGTGCCTGAAATAGCCATTGCAAGGCCGGGCCTTGGTGGTCACGCGAGCCAGGGTGTTTAATACCAGGTTTTATTTTAACAAATGAAAGCTCACTGGAGTCTCTCTAAAGCAAACCCTCATTTAAAAAACAAAAACAAAAAACTTCTTAAGGTATTTTGGGGGGGAAGTGCTTATTAAATTTGGGATTCTGTTTGAAATCATCTGTTTATTTCTCCTTTTCAGCTGGGAACTTTTGGGGTAGAACACTGTCCGCTATCTCCAGTTCCACAGACCCGACCAGTTATGAAGGTTTTGGACCATTTATGCCGGGGTTTGAAATCATTCCGTATAATGATCTGCCTGCCCTTGAGGTACTGCCCTAGCATCACGGTGCTTCAGCGCAGAGTAAATAGAAATTACACTTGTTGGATGTGTGAATCAAAAATAGATATGTGACTGCAGTGAACATCTAACTTAACTTGGGTCCAGGTTCCAGACTTGTCTCTGGAATGGTCAGTTCGTTTCCAACGTAGGGAAGTTGGGTGCCCTGGTCTAATCCTGAGAGCCAGCTAAGTGCTATTTGTGTCCTGCATGAGTAACTTGGATAGTATGTATTTAATTACTTCATCAGATAAGATTACTCAGTTTTCAGCTAGCTGCTTCACATTATGAGTGGAGGGGCATCTGGCTGGCTTAGTGGGTAGAGCATGCAATCTTGATCCTCGGGGCTGTGAGTTTGAGCCCCACGTTGGGTGTACAGATTACTTAAAAATAAAATCTTAAAAAGTAAATAAAATTATGAGTAGATGACTTGTAAAATAAAAAGATTCACTGAAATATTTAAAACTGATATCTTTAATCTTTAAAACTAATTCACTGAAATTAATTTAAAACTAATGTCTTAGTTTTTATAGTACATTTAACTCTATCAGAAAATATAGGATACAGTAGCTTAGAGCTTAAGTATTTGGAGCTTTTGGTAATTGAATGTCAGAAATATTAATACTTTGAAGTCAGGGTATAAGTTAGTGTAAAAACTTAATTTGCATACTTAACGTAAAAATACATGCAGCCCGTTTTCAGATTTCCAAATAGTTAACAAGGAAGTTACTAAAGCGCTTTCGTATTCTTTTGTAGCGCGTTCTTCAGGATCCCAACGTTGCCGCGTTCATGGTGGAACCAATTCAGGGCGAGGCGGGTGTTGTCGTTCCCGATCCCGGCTACATGATGGGCGTGCGAGAGCTCTGCACCCAGCACCAGGTTGTGCACCTTGCACCTGCCTGCCTCGATCCGGGCTGGGCTGGTGGAAAGGGACCTCGTTCTGAAGCCCTCTAGGGCTCCCTCTCAGCGGTCTGCCCGAAAGCTGACTTTTTACTGGCTCTGGCCACTGGCCAAACCGGGGCCCAGGCAGAGCCGCCGACTCCCTGGCCCCAACTGTGGTTCCTTCTGTCCACGCCGGCGGCCTGTGCTTTGCTCCTTCTCGGGCCCTTGGTCATGTCCCTCTCCTCCTTTTCCCACCATTTTAGTACAGATTTAAGAAGGAAATATTAAATAACTGTTTGGAAGAGGCAAGTGAATTATTTCCCAGAGATTGGTTCTGTCCCCCTCCGCCCCAAAGTGCTCACTTTCTACTGTGCAGCAGAACGGGCCCTTGGGGAGAGTGTCCTGCCACAGGAGATGATTGCTGGTCCACAGGATTTTCACAGGATGGTGTTGAAGTTATGTCGGTAATTAAAGAGTGTTCATTTATCTGAGGGAATGTCAGAATGACAGATTTGTGTGGGGAAAGGTAGGAGATCGCTATCTTCCCTATGGAAACAAAATCGATAATTAATGTGTTATGTTGTTTTCCAATAGGTTCTGTTTATTGCTGATGAAATACAGACAGGATTGGCCAGAACTGGTAGGTGGCTGGCTGTTGATCATGACAATGTCAGACCTGATATAGTCCTTCTTGGAAAGGCGCTTTCCGGCGGCTTATACCCTGTAAGTTGTGTCCTCTGCCTCTCTTACCGTTCCTTACTCTCATGAGATCTGTCCTTAAGATATTTTTACGTTAGCTGGTGGTGACAAGAACGCCTTTCCCTTGGTTTGGTTACCCTCCGTGTGCGCCAGGTCACCGGGCTCATGTGATAAAAACAGGTTGACCCACTTAGTTGAGTTCCGCTGCAGAGTTGAGTGTGCCTCGGAATTTGCTACGGTCTTTCTTTCAGATAGAAATATTTTACCCCAAAAGTTCCCCTGGAGACCCCTAGGGTTTTTTTTCCCCATTGTTCAGAAATCTAGCATTGCTAATTGTCTAAAACTGATTAATGTAGAGATGGAAAAAAATGAATGTTTTGTTGTGGTTTTGTCCTTAAGTTTGCCTTTCAGAGCCGGTAACTGGTATTGGATTAAAGGTAAAGGGCTCTGAACATAGTGCAGAACATTGTGGTTTAAGCTGTTAAACCAAGCATTTTACCTTGAAAGTGGAAAGAATTCTAAATTATATTGTTGCAGAAACCGCTTTCCACTTGGTTCCCAAATGCTCTTGTTCTGTGCCATTGGAGTGCCCTGACGTGCTCACGCTGTGTTAGGGTATTGCCACTTGGTCACCAGTAGTTACGAGGAAAGAAGTGTATCTCTTGTTTGGGGAAGCTTTCTGTCCACTTTCATATCTGCCCCATAAACGTTTGTGTTCCTGCTGTGCCGAGGAAATGATTTGGTCGGTGCTGAAGTGTCTGTCTCTCAGGTGTCGGCCGTGTTGTGTGACGATGAGGTCATGCTGACCATTAAACCCGGAGAGCATGGGTCCACCTACGGGGGCAATCCACTAGGCTGCCGTGTGGCCATCGCGGCCCTGGAGGTAAGGGCCGATCCAGGCGTGTGGTGTCCATTTGTGGAGGTCGTGTTGAAGTGGCCATTGGTGTAACGTGTCATACGTAAGGTTGCCAAGTATTCCAGAACATGGAGTGCAGAGGAAGGACTTCAGGGGCAAAGCCCTCAGTCATTTCCCCGTGGTCTAGCAGACGGGGAGCCTCTGAGTTGCAGCCCCCTGGGGCTTTGGGCCCGTAGGCCCTGGGTGGCTCGCAGAGCTCTCGCCCTCTGACCAGGCCTGGCCTGCAAGGTTGATTGACTGACTGACTGACTGACTGTAGATTTGACCACTTTTAGACTTCTTCCTTAGGTGTATATTACAGGCATAAAATTATGTGATCTCTAAGGATGGACTCTTTAGGGAAAAAAGGAAAGGAAACATTGTAGTTTAAAAATTGAAGTATACTTAGTCCATTGATTTATTCAACTAATAAGAAAAGGTGTCAGTTGCATTAAATAAATTTTAATTCTTATTTTGCCATAAAATCAGAGTCATGGATTCATGACTAAAGCAAGGCTCTATCTGAGCTTGTAAATGTTTAATTAGCTATTAAACCAGTATAGGCTTTGGAAAATAGAAATGACAGTTAAGTTACTCTGGTCTTTTTCTGATCATGCTCTTCTTTGCTTATAGTCCATGTTCTCTTCTAAAGAACGACATAAAACAGGGTAATCTTAGCATTTGTGTAATTTCTGTCCAAACACAGGTTTTGGAAGAAGAAAACCTTGCTGAAAATGCAGAAAAAATGGGTATCATCCTGAGGAATGAGCTCATGAAGCTGCCATCGGACATTGTAACCGCTGTCAGGGGCAAAGGATTATTAAATGCTATTGTCATTCGAGAAACCAAAGGTACGGAAACAAACGTTTTACTCAAGATGTGATTTGCATAGGAAGAAAGAAAATATGTGGTATTTTGTCCAGTTGCTGGGCTCCCCTGTTTGAACTCGTGGACCAGGTCTGTTAGGCAGAGTATCACCTGATTTATGTTAGTGGGCTTTGGAACTAGAGCCCTTTCCTACAGGAAGGATTTAACTACTTTGACCTGTTTTTGTTCCCGTATGTCATTTGCTATTCTGCCTTGGGTTAGTTCTTTTCTTTTTTTTTCTTTTTTTTTTTTAATGTTTGTTTATTTTTGAGAGAGAGAGAGACAGAGACAGAGTATGAATGGGGGAGGGGCAGAGAGAGAGGGAGACACAGAATCCTAAGCAGGCTCCAGGCTCTGAACTGCCAGCACAGAGCCTGACTTAGGGCTCGAACTCATGAACCCTGAGATCATGACTTGAGCCGAAGTTGGACGCTCAACCGACTGAGCCACCCAGGCACCCCGTGCCTTGGGTTAGTTCTGCAGTACTTGGAGATTTCCAGTTCCTTTCTGTTAGCCTGTACCGAGCACTTTCCTGGAAGGTTTCCTCTTTGCTATTTCCCTGCCCCGCTCCCATACTTTGTGCTTCAGTAAAGGTAGCAGGAGCAGCAGTAACAACCATGACAGTGATGATGGTGATCAAAATAGCCCCCATGGCCACCTAACTGAGTGTGTGGTGTCTCATTGGCAATAGCCCTCAGAGGCTCCTTGCTGGGGTCTCCTGTGCTCCCCCTTCCTTTTAAAGCGGTGATCCCAGCCATGGCAACACCTTAGAATCACCTGAGGAACTTTTTAAAGAATGAAGCCAAGCTTACCTCACCCCGGAGATTCTGATTTGATGGGTCTGGGTGGCGCCCAGGCATTGGCAGTGCCCTTTTGGTGATTCCGATGTGCAGCCGGGCTTGGGCATCCTGCCATAACATGGTGAGAGTCTCCTTCGTTCCCCGGGCTCTGGAAGCACAGCCGTTTGTGCAGTGTGTAGCCTTCGCTGGGGTTTGGATAGTGTTGGTTCCATGCCAGTTAACTTCCCTGCGTCCTGCCCACATTCTTTTTGCATTGGTTCCTCATAATACAACAGCGTTTGGCACAGAATTTTTTTTTTGCTTGGTCTTTTTCATTTTTGAAAAGCCAACAAAACCCGTATGTCTAATCATACTACTCCAATCCAGTTATGCACTTGCTGAGAAATAACTTCAATTTTAAGAATAAGAGCAAAGCAAGCTTGCAACTCCACACTGTCTTTCGTTAGCGGGGTTTGCATGTCATGTTCCGCCAGGCAATGTGCTAAACATCCGTCCGTCCTGCAAGGGAGTGTTAAACATTCGTTTTCGATCAGCATGCATGTTTGGCCATTTTTCTTTAGATTATGATGCTTGGAAGGTTTGTCTGCGGCTTCGAGATAACGGACTTCTGGCCAAGCCAACCCACGGCGACATCATCAGGTTCGCTCCCCCGCTTGTGATCAAGGAGGATGAAATTCAGGAGTCCGTGGAAATCATTACCAAGACCATCCTGTCTTTCTGAGGGTGGTGACTGTTCCCAGTGCTGCCCGGAGCCAGCCGGAGATGGCAGTCCACAAGTCCTGTCGCGTTCCTGTGCTTCACGCAGGCACATTCCACTCCCTGGTGGCTTCGAGGACTTTTTTTTTTTCATACACTTTTTTTTTCCAGTTCATGCATAATAGAATGACATTCATAAACATGCAGTTTGTCAGGTAACATGACTAAGAAAGAGAATGTGATGGCATCTATATTCGATTAAGTTTGTGTGTGCGTGTGTGCTTTTGAAGGTGAAACACATCTACTTGTATATAGAGAGCATTCTAATCAAGCCCTTCAGTATAATTTATATGTTTTTATAATTTCCTTACCGATACAAATGTTTTGTATTTGAAAAAAGGCTATATGGGGTATTACATGGAAGACTTGCTTAACCTTAAAAAGTTAAATTATAATCCTTGAGTTCTGGGAAGGTTTAATGGTTAAGCTTATATAAAATACTGGATTTAAGGAAACGTCATATTGGCCAACACCAAGATGTACCCTGTGAACGTCACTTTTAACTAAGAATTAATCATGTTTAACATTCCCAAATTATGTTTTAAGTGATACAATTTGTAAAAAGAAAAAAAAGATTTATTTTCAGTTTTTCTTCAGATTTAAAGCACAGCTTATATTTAAAGTGTGTGGAGTGGGATCGGGGTGCAGTTACCCAGTACTGTTCCTCATGCCCTGACGCAGTAAGCTCCTCGAGAACGTTCTTACCTTGCTTTGTTTCGTGTGTTTTCTAAGAGCATTTCAGCTTCTTGGGTGATATCTAGAAATATTTAGAAATTATTAAAAGAGAGTCTTTTGTTATATTCCTTTTTCCTCTTTCAAAATAATTGTTTTTCCTGTGCTTATGTGCTGGTATTTACCATTTTTATTAAAGGATCCTTATTAAGCATACACGGAACTTTTTTCTTTTTTTCCCCCTTGAGCATAGTGTTTTGGATGCTTTTGTACGTCTGTAATTAAAAGTTTATTTCATTCTGTGATGATTCATGGATATATTATAATTTCATATTGGGGAACATTTGGGTTGTTTACAGTTTTTCACTCTTTAAACAAAGCTTGTTGTGACTGCCTTATATGTCTATACAGTTTGTGTTTTTGAAGTAGGTCTCTAGAGGTGGATTGCTGGGCCAAAGTGAATAAACTTTTATTTTCATTTTTGTTTTAAGGTTTTATTTTTAAGTAATCTCTAACCGGATGTGGGTTGAACTACAACCCTGAGATTGAGAGTCACATGCTCTACCAACTGAGCCGGCCAGGCACCCTGGGGATGAACTTTTATTAAAAAAAAAAAAATTTTAACACTTATTTATTTTTGAGGCAGAGAGAGAGCATGAGCAGGGGAGGGGCAGAGAGAGAGGGAGACACAGAATCCGAAGTAGGCTCCAGGCTCCGAGCTGTCAGCACAGAGCCCGACGTGGAGCTCCAACCCATGAACTGTGAGATCATGACCTGAGCCGAAGTCAGACACTTAACTGAGCCACCCAGGTGCCCCTAAACTTTTAAATGCAATAGTGCCGTGTGGCTCCTTGCCACCCCACATTCCCGTAGCAGCATGGGAGTTCGTGACCGAATGTGTGAGCGGTTACAGGAGAGCCTGCTCCTCCCACAGTGGCAGCGCTTACAGGTCTGGGTCAAAGGAGGTTCCGATTTCAGTATTTGTAGGGACTGGATAGGTCTGTCTGTATGAACCTGGAGCGTGCCGTTCCTCCACAAACGTTCAGAGGCTGCCCGTGCTCCGTCCCTGGTTGGGCTCTAGGACCGAGTATTTCTGGGGCTGGTCCCAGTTTCTCAGGTACCCTGCAGACCTCCTGGAGCCCCCTGAGTGGAGCCTCCGGATGGCCTTGTGACTGCACATAGAATCACCGGGGCTGCCGGAATCTCTGGGGTGGCACCGAAGCCCCAGTAAGTGTAAAAGCCCCAGGAGGGTTCTGTGTGCAGTCAAGGTTGAGAAACCCGGAGCAGGGTCTTACTAACATGCGGATCCTGATTCAGCGTGAGTGGTACCTGGGGGCTCCCAGTCCGGGCAGAGGCAGATGATCCTGTCCGGAGATCCTGCTCTGCGTTCCGCAGTTCTCACCCATCCGAGAAGCCCTGAAGGCTAGGTGAATTTAACAAATCACCAGGCTTCCTGCTAACTTCTTCGCAGGCCTCATGTAGTTTGAGAAAGGACCCTGTAGGAAAGCACGGGGTGCTGTCAGTGGTCGGGGGGAGGGCGGTTAGAACCACGGGCGCAAGAAGGTGGGGTGTTGGAGAGAATGCAATTCCCGGCAAGGGGTCGGGGCTTTCTTTGGCCTCCACGGAGGGAGGGAGGAAAGCTGGGAAGCAGCATGATGCCAAGTATATTAGAAAACCCTGCCAGGTGGAAAGCTGCAGACCTGTTCGCCCAGGACACGCATACTGGTCTGTTAGCCGCGTCTGGGGCGGTGGGTGTGTGGAGTGTGGGGCACAAGGTAGAAAGACCCAGGAGCTTGCTTCACTTTATAGTCCGTGGGGTGGGGAGCCTGGTAAGGGGGGAGCCCAGGCAGTGGGAAGCCAGGAGGGGGAGGTAGAGGCTTTGGAAAGTCAGAGCTATTGCCTTGTCTTTCGAACCTCATGGTCCCTATCTGAGGAAGTGGGACAATCCCTACCTTTCAGGAGAAGTCTGAGCATTAGAAGTGACAGGGCAGGTGAAGTCCTGACGACGCACTACCTCACTAAGTGAGGTGCTAACCTAAGAGGTGCAGATGCTGCCTAGGCCTTGTGATCATGGTCAGGGGGGCCTCTGAGACTCCTGAGTCTCCCTGAGTCAGGAACCCTCTAGATGAGGGTGCTGGCCGGAGGGGGTACAGTTGATAGAGCTGTGTGCCCTGAAGGTGGGGAGTGGCCTAAGGCAGAAGCCACGGGGAGTATGGGAGGCCCAGGTACAGGCCCAGAGCTGGAATCGCCCAAAGAAAGATAATTCAGTTGTTCTGCACTTGTGATGGTCACACACTGTGTGCTGATTGGCCAGGTCTGTCATAGCAGAGTAGCCCAGACTGTCTTAAATGGCAGAAATTTATTTCCCAGTCCTGGAGTCGAAAGTCTGAGGTCAAGGTGTCTGCAGGGTTGGTTTCTTCTGGGGCCTCTCTCACACCTCTCTCCCTCCTCTGTGTGTGTCCCAAATCTCTTCTTA
The DNA here is from genome assembly GCA_028646485.1 of Cryptoprocta ferox. NCBI lineage: Eukaryota > Metazoa > Chordata > Mammalia > Carnivora > Eupleridae > Cryptoprocta > Cryptoprocta ferox. The sequence continues at coordinate 75,010,279 of CM053561.1, read as the reverse complement.
CAAAGACGCCAGTCACCTTGGGTCAGGGCCCACTCTAATGACCTCACACCCGCTCAGTTACCACTTTAAAGACCTGATCTCCAAATAGTCACATTACAAAGTCCTGGGGGTGAAGGCTTCCACATAGTAATCTGGCGGGAGGGGCACGATTCAGCCCCTAAGAAACCCCGACGATGATGTGTTCTTTGGATTTTGACTTCTGAGGGCACCTGATCTAAACGTATCATGGCACATGTAAGGAAATGGAGGTTGAGATGAGACACCTGATTTGCCTAGGTTGGTACACGAGGCATAATTACAGTGCATTTGAGGCCGTAGGAATTTAGAGTTCCCAGCCTCTTCCCTACAAGAGGGGAACATGTGGGGGCCACTTGTAGGTTTAGATCTGTGCTTTTCAACGCTGGCTGCGTAGTAGCCACTTGGTGTGCTTACAAAATGGATATCAACATCCAGGCTCCACCTCAAATCAACTGCATCGGCGTCTGTGGGGACCGGGCCTGGGCGTCTGTGTGTTAAATGCCCCTCCCCTCCCCTGGGGGTTCCTAACGTGCAGCCTTTGTAAAGTGGGGATTGAATGTAGATGTATGATTGATACTGAGTTCGAATGCAGGTGTCATTCATTCAAGGTACCCTGCTAGGCGCAGGATTGCATGGGAGTCACTGGTGAAATTTCGAGAAGGACTTCATGGGGCTTTTTAGTCAGTACATTTACTTGAAAAATACTTAGTACCACTTGGCTAGCCCCAGAGGAGAGGCAGTGGTTCAAAGAGATAGCATTTATTCATTTTTATTTTTTTAACGTTTATTCATTAAAAATTTTTTTTAAATGTTTATTTATTTTTGAGAGACAGAGCGTGAGCGGGGGAAAGGCAGAGAGAGGGAGACACAGAACCCAAAGCAGGCTCCAGGCTCTGAGCTGTCAGCACAGAGCCCGACGTGGGGCTCAAACTCATGAACCGCGAGATCATGACCTGAGCTGAAGTCGGCCGCATAACCGACTGAGCCACCCAGGCGCCCCTCATTTATTCATTTTTGAGAGATGGAGAGAGACAGAGCATGAGTGGTGAAGGGGCAGAGAGAGAGAGGGAGACATAGAATCCGAAGCCGGCTCCAGGCTCTGAGCGGTCAGCACAAAGCCCGACGCGGGGCTCGAACTTAAGGACCGCGAGATCATGCCCTGAGCTGAAGTCAGATGCTTAACCGACGGAGCCACCCAGGAGCCCCTAAGAGATAGCATTTATTAAACAGTATGTGTCAAGCACTATTACAAATGTGTTTTGCAACAGGTACAATCATTCCCATTTACAGATGAGAAATCTAAGTCTTAGGGCAAAGAAACTTGCCTTACGTTATTTAAAACATTTGGTGGAGGGCTGGAGCCCTGGGTGGGCTGGGCAGGCCTCTGTGGGGAGGGAGGGAGTAGTCCCAGGTGCCCCAGAGACTCAGGCGGTTGGGGGACAGACTGCCTCCACTTGCCTAAGGAGTGGCTGAACGGCCCCGAGTGTGCGTAAGAGCATTTCAATTTGTGTCTAACTTGCGGGATGGAGTCTTAAAAACACCAGCAGGAACCATTCAAATGAGTAATATATACAAAAAAGCAGCTTAGTGCACTGAGGAAAAACTCTTTAAAATCTACTTCAGGACTTCACTGTTTCGTGCACATATAATGGCTCCGAGGAATTTTATTAGCTCTCAGCCTTTATTTTGATTAGCTTGCAAATGAGATCTTTTCCCCCTCTGTGCCGGTCCAGTCCCGCAAATCGTTAATGAAATATCTGAGCTAATATGCTTGTTAATTTGCATCACAATATCAAGTGCAGAGCAGATGGTGGCTGAAGATACGTGGGGCGAGGGCAGAACTGGACTCGAAGCAGCCTGTTGCAGCACTATGTGTGGCTCTGGTGTCTGTGTGTACAGGGCCCCGGTGGGCCTGGGTGCCTTCTGACCTTGGTGGCCTTCCCCCGGGCTGGTGGGGTCGATGGAAAGTGAAAGATGCTAGCTGGTAAGATTTAACCAGCCCCCAGTCTCTTCCACCTTCCCTTTTATCACAAAGCACTTTAACTTGGTGGCTCCTGAGCGCCAAGCCCTGTCATTATTAATGGCCTGGAAGTCACCACTCCTGGGGGTGATTGAAAAAGAAATCTGCAGACAGCATAAGGAACTGCAGGACTTGCAGGGGGACCTGGTTGCTGGAACCTGGGTGAGGGTCTGCATCTGCCCCAGGAACTGTAGAGCCATGGAAGGGTCTACTGCTGATCGTGTTAGAACACAGACCCGGGGGAGGGGAGAGGACTTGCCCAGCACACACAGCCGGTGTGGCAGGCCTGGGACAGGCCTGGGAGGGGAGACTGGGGACGGCCTCCTGGTTTCCCGAACTGTGGGACGAGGGAAGGGGTGGTGGGTGTGCTGTCTGCTTTGCGCTCCCTCTGTGGCCTTTGGCAAGTCATTGCCTGTCTGTCCCTTATGCAACGAGGGATTGAATGAAGCCAGTATTTTTTCTTAAGTTTATTTATTTATTTTTGAGAGAGAGAGAGAGAGAGAGAGAGAGAGCATGAGCGGGACAGGGGCAGAGAGAGAGGAAGAGAGAGGATCCCAAGCAGGCTCTACACTGTCAGTGCAGAGCCCAACGTGGGGCTTGAACTTAACGAAACGTGAGATCATGACCTGAGCCGAAATCAGGAGACGGGTGCTTAACGGACTGAGCCGCCCAGGAACGCCTCAAGCCGGTATTTATTTAAAGCCAGTCTGAGGTGGTCCCTAGAGGGGAGGCCCAGGAGCGACTTGGGGTGAGCCTGAGCCCCCAACCACTGGGCTCTCAGCACACCTCGGGAGCCCACAGGGGAGCAGGGGGCTGAGACCCACCCCACCCCTGCAGAAGGTTTCAAACAGGGACTGCCAGGAAACGGCCCCTGAGGTTTGTGCGGCTCCCATTCCCTGTCTGGGATTTTTAGATTCTCTTGTGACTTAGTTACTCCTCCTAGTCAGTCAGCTCCCTGGACACGGTGTTGCAGGATTTTTTTGCTTTGGCCAGAGCCACTCGCCGGCCCAGGGCCCAGGGCGCCTCCAGACGGCAGGGGGCGCTGTCCGCAAAGTTTTGCTCCCCGGGGCCCCGACCTCCGAGCGGCGCGCGGCGCGGGCGCTGCGGGTGGGGGCTCGGAAGGCCGGGCCGGGGCGGGGCCTGGGGCGGCGGGGGCGGAGCCTGCTCCTGCGACCTCGGAGTCCCCCCCCCCCCCCCGCGCCCGCGCGTTGCAGGAGGTTCCGGGGCGGCGGCGACCCGTCCAGGCCTCGTGATCGCGCGCGGAATGCAGTATCCTTTTGTAAAAGTCGTTTTATTATTAAATATGTTTCCTGTAGGAAGTTCGAAATTGTAGAAACGAAGCTCCCACGGCCGCTCCCCGCAGAGACGGGCGCTGTTGTCCAAGGTCCCCTACACGTAGCTCGAGGGCTCGGCCTTTCCTGGCTTGTGGGGTCTGCGAATCGCTTTCACCTTCTCAGAGCCCAGACGCCGTTCGCTGCACCCCTCTGGACCCCTTTTGTTCACTGTGCAGAGGGGCGGGCTCCCGAGCCGCTGGAGAATCACCCACCGCCCGCGGATAGTGACATAAAGAGCCCTGTGGCGGACTTGACAAGCGAGGGCCGCCTGTGCATCCACGGGCCGGGGGCAGGGGGCGCTCTGACACTGCGGGGAGGGCCGCCTCCCGGGACCCTCCCCTAGAACCTAGATCCCATCGGACGGATTCGCACCTTGAGGTCCTGCACGGATCGTGCAGGGGTGGGGGGCTGGGGTGGAGGGTCTCGCTGGGGAGTGTGTGTGTGTGTGGGGGGGGGTGCTCTGGCTCAGTTTTTGTCACTGTGCAGCCAGGGTAGTAGTGTCTGTCCCGGTGGCTGGGGGAAGGGAGTTGTACCATGAGTGGCAGGGTGTGGGACTTGGTGCTGGCCTGGCTGTGGCTGGCTTATCTTGTCGTGGGCCACTGAGAGAGTGACAGTCCTGTTATAGCGAGGTCTGGCAGGCCCTGGGTGTGTGGGTGCCAAGGGCAAGGCCAGCGCCTGGGGTCCAGGCCTGGGCTTACTGCTCTCTTCCTCGGTGGGCGGGAGGGATGGGGGGAGCTAAGAGGGGAGGAGCCAGGTGCTGCAGGGAGCGGGTGGGGCAAGCTTGCTTCCGAGTCCTTTGAGGCTAGTCACCAGTGTCTTGGCCTTGGACCAGTTTCCTCATTTAGAAAATGGAAGCAAGGTACTGGGTGGGGGGCAGCGTTGGGTTCTTGGTCTGTCTGTCTTCGCCTCTGCCCCTGACCTCCTCGTCTGGGAATTCTCAGGTTCTCAGGGCACTGGGAGGGCCTGAGACTTGATCAACAGGCAGGTGCCCCCGGTCCTGCTCCGCAGGTGGGCTCTGCAGGTCTGATGGCCCCAGGAATCCTGCTGGGAACAAGCCTCTTGGGGTCTGGTCGTGGACCCCATGGGCCCCCGCTCTGGGCAAGGAGGCGCTAGGGTACTGGAGTGTGGGGGAGGTACCCACCCCAGACGCATTAACCTACAAGGCTATGTCAAGAGTGAGGGATTTTGGTGGTTTGTTGGGGGGTGGGGGTGGACTTTGGGCAGGACCTGGGACACCCTGGGCTTGGGTAGCTTGGAGGTCCTAATCCTGGATTCACTCGCCCACTGCCTGTCCCTCTCCCCATGGGTCTCAACCTAACAAGTGAATAGTGATAATGGTCCTATCCTTCCTTCCTGATTGAGGGCCAGTTCATGCTTTAGATTCTCTAATCCCTATAGCAGCGCTGAAAAGTTGGTAGTTCCCAGACCCCATCCCAGGGAGGTCAGAGAGCTTTAAGGGTCTTCAGACTTCAGGAGTTGAGGCTTGACCCTCATGGAGTCTGGCATTCACATGGCCCGGTCTGTGCTATGGAGTTTCTGAAACTCCAAACCCTATGATCACGACAACAGTGACCCCGTGTTCTCCACCCCAAGAGCGGTTGGGGCTGGTTTGGCGAGCAGGGCCCAGGATCCAGCCTGTTCTAGAGGCCGGGGTGGGGGAGGGCTTCCACCCATGGCTTCTGCGCCCCTCGCCTGTTCCTGCTGCATGGGGCTGAGCCCCTGTGACCCCCACCCCAGCCCAGCCCACCTGGAGCACAGCCCTCTCTGGAAAGGTTCTGGTATTTTGCCCTTGGGCGTAGTCAGGGCTCTCCTGTGGTGAGGACGGGTTTTGTCCCTACCCCCCCCCCCCCCGCCCCCGCTGTCCCCATTTGGAGAAATGTCTGCCTCATGGAGCCCTCTTGGGCTGCTCTTCCTCAAGGTGGGGGGGAGCTCCGCATCCTCGGGTGTGGGGCGCATTGGGCTGCAGAGGCAGTGCCTGGCCCCTTTTGCCAGAACTTAGTCTCCCCTCCAGCCTGGCCTTG
>CM053561.1:74916844-75004786 GCA_028646485.1 Cryptoprocta ferox | reverse complement strand
CCCCCCCCCCCCGCCCCCGCTGTCCCCATTTGGAGAAATGTCTGCCTCATGGAGCCCTCTTGGGCTGCTCTTCCTCAAGGTGGGGGGGAGCTCCGCATCCTCGGGTGTGGGGCGCATTGGGCTGCAGGGGCAGTGCCTGGCCCCTTTTGCCAGAACTTAGTCTCCCCTCCAGCCTGGCCTTGACTGTGCTTCTCCCTTCCCCGAGTGTGTTTGTTTGGGTCGCAGCCAGCCCAAGGCACCTCCTCTGTGGCAGCCAGACCCAGCCCCGCCCATGGCCAGCCACTTTTCCAGAGGAAAACACACCCCCCCGGAGCCCCAGCTCAGCCCCGGTTGCAGCTTTGAAGGCAGGAGCCAGGAGGCGAAGTCAAAATTGCATGGAGGGTAAACAGCTGAGGACCCAGTCTGGTCTGGTTGGGACGGCGGCCGGCCACAAAGGGATACTGTGAGGAATGCCCTTGGAGCAGAAGGGACCCATTCAGTCGTCCCAGGACGGGGTTTGCCTACTAATGAGGTGGGGAGGACCCTGGCCCTGGGTGGGCTGCAGGAAAGGGTGGGCTGGGTGGAGGAAGCCGGCGGCCCCACTGGGGCAGAGCTGCTGGCTCTGACCAGCGGGGACTGAAAGTCCGAGCCTGGCCCGGCAGACCAGCTGCTCCAGAGCCACCCAGGGGGCTTGTTACAGAGTGGCAGTGCTGTCCCAGTCTTCCCTGATGAGGGGACAAAGCCCAGCCCTAGGTGGGGGACTTAACATATGCCAGACCCCTGCCTGGTGCTCTGTGAGGGTCAGGCCTTCCACATTGCTCCCCTCGGCGTCCTGCGGAACAGGGGCTGAGCTGGGGACCCCTTTAGCTCTGGGGCGCTTGGGTGGGGCTCCGGGGCAGGACGGACCCCCCAAGCAGTGCGTTCCTTTACTCAGTGCCCTGGGCAAGGATTTTCTATTCTCCATGTGCCCCATCCTGGGAAAGTTGTGAAGCACCAGCTGCTTTCATCTCGTAGCAGGATGGGCCTGTTATTGTCCCCATTGCACAGGTGGAAAAACTGAGGCTCCAGGAGGTTAATTGATTTATCCAAAGTCACACCATGTGGGGGCTGGGACTTTCTCCACGAGTCTGCCTTCTGGGGGAGGGTGGGGCCCGGGCAGGTGATGTTGGAAAGCTCCATAGTGACTGCACTGTGCAGCTCTGTCAGGAGCCCGGTCCACATGGCCTCACTGCCCACCAGGCTTCAGGCACTCGGTGGGGGAGGTGAGGGAGATTCCCGTACACGTGCTGATTGGGAGCATGAAGATGGGCCCCAGGGGAGGGCCCTGGCACTTCCTGGGAAGGGGACCCACTTCTGGGCAGGGACACCCACCCATACGCAATGATGGCAGCTCAGAGTCTTTTCTAGATCCTTCTGGAGCTGCGGCTACTCTTGCAACAACAGCAGCTTGTTTGCTGAATGGTGTTCTGGATGCAGGGCGCCTGGGGGGCTCAGTCGGTTAAGTGTCTGGCTCTTGATATCGACTCAGGGCAAGATCTCCCGGTTCGTGAGTTCGAGCCCCACGTTGGGCTCTATGCTGACAGTGCCGAGCCTGCTTGGGATTCTCTCTCTCTCTCTCTCTCTCTCTCTCAAAATAAATAAATACACTTGAAAAAAAGAAAAGAAAAGAATGGTCTGAATGCATTTTGGTGGGCATCTGGTGGGCTCATTCAAGGTCACCTGATTGGGGGCCCACCTTCTATACCTGGCTTGGAGGCTGGCACCCAGTAGGCCCTCATTCAAGGCTAGTTTGGATTGCAGTATATGGGTCCCAAGACTGGGACTGAGGGGAGCGCCAGCTCTCTGCAGCTGGAGTTAGTGCCCCGGGGCTGAGCTAGGTCCCACCAGAGGCAGAGAGAGGGGGAGTGGGCTCAAACAGGGCTGAGGGGTCCTGAGTGAGGGGGGGTCCTAGGTGGCTCCCTGCAGTACACTCGGCGGTCAGCCCACCGTGTCTAGGTGACAGGTGCCTGGCAGTGATGGGCTGACCGCGGGTTCAGGCTGGGGCAGCCCTTGGGCTCCAGTGTCCCCTGACCTGCACAGGTGCACCTTGCTGTGTTGGTGACCGGAGTCAGTCAGGGAGACTTGGGGACGTCCCTGCAACAGGCCTCCCAATCGTCTTGGGCAGACCCCTGCGCGTAGAAGCCACCGTGAATTTCTGTGTGAATTACTCCATGGCCCAAGTGAGGGGACAGCTGAATTCCCATTGTTCCCTCTCAAGGACTCGGAAGAATGTGCTTGGACAGGTAGAAAACGGGAAGGGTTTGCTTAGCTAGCAGATTGTTCCCAAAGCAATTCACAGTCTGGAGTGAAAAGTGGGTTGCTATTTCTGAGGCTGTCCCTTAAAGCCTAGGAGGCTTTTCATTCTGGCTCGTGGCAGGAGAGGGAGTGTGGCTGGGGCTCTGTGGCGCTGGATGGAGCCCAGGAAGGCCTCCCGGGGTGTCCGAGTCTCTGGAGAATCTGACATCTGCCTCGGGTCCCCACCTCGACTCTGAGTTTGAAGAAAGGATCAGTGGGCAGATGGAGTCCAAGATGAGAGAATTGGGAAATAAATCTGTGACTTCCTCGACCCTGTAAGAGTTTACTCTTGAAACTACAGACTTTGAATTTCAGAGCTAGAAGACCCAAAAGAACGCTGGATGGCTGGGACTTAATCAATGACACCCTTAGCCAGAGCTAAACTTGAACCCAGTTCATGGGACTTCCAACCCAGTGCTCTTTCTGGAATCAGAAGTCAGAGTGAAGAAGGTTGGTTTGTGTCTGCTTTCATTTAGACCCAAACCCTCATGTGCTAATGACATAGTCACTCAACGTGATGAAGTAGATAAATTTAGAAAAATTATCAAGGCAGATGTCCCTCTGTGATCTGATGGTCCTCAGTCTCTGGGTGTCACGGGGCAAAGTCACGCTTGTTACGTAAATTAAATACTATTTGTGGCCGGCAGCTGTGTAAGGTCTATAGTGTGGGTGCCTGTGTCTCGGGCAGATCTTTGTGGTCAGAGGGGGCACAGGATTTTATCATATCTGTTTTAGAGACGAGAAAGCTGAGATTCTGGCCAGTGACTGATGACAACTGCATAGGACGTCAGAGGCGCTCTGTCCCTCTGTGATCCGGTGGCCTTGGTCTCTGGAATACTCTTAAGACACTTGGGAGCTTTTACAGCACCTATGCCAAGTGCACTTGGGGGGGTCCCTCACATGTGTCTTCGTAACAGACTTGCCAGGTGCTTTGGTTGAGAACCCTTGGATAAAATTTTGATGACCAAATCCGGAAAGTTTGGTCAGTAATGAGATGAAGGGTCCACCCCCTGAGCATTGAATGACTTCATCGAGGACAACTGTGGAGAGATTTGTTTTCCTGGGACGAGGTCAGACCATGCAGTTAGGATTGTGTGTTGGATGCAGACCTGCTGTCAGCATTAGAGCTTAGAACCCATAATTCAGCAAACTTCGTCGAGTCCCTACTGTGAAGGCTGAGCTCGATTCTTTTTTTTTTTTTAATTTTTTTCTAATGTTTTATTTATTTTTGAGAGAGAGAGAGAGAGACAGCGTGAGCAGGGGAGGGTTAGAGAGAGAGGGAGATACAGAATCCGAAGCAGGCTCCAGGCTCTGAGCTGTCAGCACAGAGCCCGACACGGGGCTTGAACCCACGAACTGCGAGATCATGACCTGAGCCGAAGCCGGATGCTCAACCGACTGAGCCACCCAGGCGCCCCATGAGCTCGATTCTTCAGAGAGGGCCCCCAGGGGCCAGGCAGCTCCCGTTAGCTGTTCGTAGTCTATCCGTTTTGCTCAGAGGTGTCAGTCAAGGGCACAACGCAGAATGGGCTTCTGGCTCTTGGAGGGATGCTGAACAAGCCACAGGTTTGCGGTCTGTGCGGGTGGGATGCGTGCTGCTGCTGCTGCAGTTTTGATCTCAGGAGGTGCCCCTTGCCTGTCTGTCCTGGCGACATCACTGGCCACGTGACCACATGACCTTCCATGCGCGGGGTCCCCACGTCTGTCCGGTCTGCGTCTGGCACAGCCCGATGTCATGCATGCGGCGCATCAGTTAAAGAGGACCCTCGACAGGACAGGCTTTGACTTCCTCCCTTGGCTCTGACGGTGGCTTATTGATGTCCCTGCCTTTCCGAAAGTGCTCGGAATGCGGTGCCCGTTCTCTGCTGCGGGAGGGGCCTCTTGTTTCTAGTGATTTATTGTGCTCACAGCACTGATGTTCACAAGGCGCTGCATATTTATTCCAGCACAGCAATTTGCTCCCCTAAATACACACATGAAGGAAACTCGGAGAGTCAGCCTGCGAGGCTTTCCGAGGAGGTGGGAGAGGCTGTTTCCGATTTCCTTGACGAGCCCTGCCCCCTCCCCAGCTGGGTATCTTGGATCATTCTACAGAAAACTGCCAAGAAAATCTTCTGGTGGGTTAAGTTCAGGGATCGACTAGCAATTTCAATGTCAGCCAGCCAGGGTTTGCGGGGAGCTTATGGGGCCAGGAACAGAGGCAGGGGCCAGAGGGTGAGAGTAAGAGAAGATAATGGCCCCTCAAGGTCACAGGGAGGGGGAGACCAAACCAAGAGTTGGATGCGTTGGAGCCACCCAGCTGCCCTGGAAGAGGTGGCATTTAAATGGGTGCTTGCAGGACCCCCCGGGTGGCTCTGTCAGTTAAGTGTCTGACTCTTGATTTCAGCTCAGGTCATGATCTCACAGTTCATGAGGTCGAGTCCTGTGCTGAGTGCACAGAACCTGCTGGAATTCTCTCTCTCTCTCTCTCTCTCTCTCTGACCCCTCCCTCCCACCCATCATGCTCTCTCTCCCTGTCTCTCAAAATAAATAAACATTAAAAAAGAAATAAATGGGTCCCATACCCTACCAGGAATGTGACTGGCAAAGAAGAGGGGGAGCCAGGGGGCGCCTGGGTGGTTGAGTCAGTTAAGCATCTTGACTTCAGCTCAGGTCATGATCTCGTGGGTTTGTGAGTTCAAGTCCCGCATCGGGCTCTGTGCTGACAGCTCAGAGCCTGGAGCCTGCTACAGATTCTGTGTCTCCCTCTCTCTCTGCTCCTACCCTGCTCATGCTGTCTCTCTCTAAAAAGAAATAAACATTAAAAAACAAACAAGAGGGGAGTCGGGCCCAGAGGCTGGGTGGTGGGAGGCGCGTGCTTCCTCCTGGTGGAGAGCGGGCCGGGCTGATGCGGGAACGGCCAGCCGGGCAACTGCCCAGGCCACTACCCGAAAGGGCAAACAGCATCGCAGAAAATAAGCTGAATTGGCAACACATAAGCTTGGGTTTGGGGGAGTGGAGAGAAATGGGGAGCCTCCCAGGCGTTTGCCTGGGTTGGGAAATCACGTGCAGCGAGGTCTGCTTTGCACACAGTGCGGGAGGTGTTGGTGCCTTTCCTGAACTCAACAAATGAGTGTCTATCAAGAATATCAGTCAGAAGGTATCAAATCATCAGCCTTCTTGGGTACTTGCCGCATCTCTGGCACTTACAGTCGGGTACTTGCCCCGAGCTCGGGGACACCCAAGTTTGGGCCTAGCGGCCCCATGCACGTCCACCTGTCCTGTCCGCGCACCATGCAGTGAGGGACTTGAGCCCTGCTCTCTGACGAAGTGATCCGGAACTGAAAAGGCCTTGGAGAAGCTGGATCAGACCCTTGTCTCCCCTGGCTGGTTACCCTGCGCCTCGGTTCAGTCATCTCTCCGTAAGGCGTTCTCACCAGCCTTCACTCCTTTGAAACAGTCCTCGCCGGGCTGGAACTCGGCCACTCCGGGAGTGGCCCTGGAAGTGGCCATACACCCGGCACCTGGGATCTTTGCTACTTAAAGTGGGGCAAGCCACTCTCCCTCACCTCTGCTAACCTCACCTGCATTAGGATGCTGGGCCCAGCTCCCTATCCTGAGATTTCTGCTGGCAATCGGCAAACTGTCAGGCCAGAGCTAGATGGCTAAACCTTCTAGTAGTTTCATGTCCCAGGTATGCCCCCGGTGTCTGCAAGGCCAAGACGTGGCCTCCTTGCTTGGTTACTCTATGTTCCCACAGTGCCAGGCAGGCCGCATAGTGGGTGCCCCAGCCCTGCCCCAGGCTCTCCCTGGCCGGGGCTTTGAGTGTTAAGTACATTGATCTGCTCCGAGTGGACTAGGGGGGTGAGCGGAAGCCTGACTGCATTATAAATACCTTTTGAATTTTGAAAATAATATATGCTAATTGAAAAACATGGTATAGTAAAAATAGACAGGAGAGCAGAAAAATCATCCATTATCCCATCTCTCAGAGAGCACTCCTGGTCTTATGCTAGCCTCTTTCTTCCAGGGCTTTCTGTCTATGCCCCCACGTGGCTACTCCTTCCGCAGCTGGAAGACTATGGATAACGTATTGCCGGGAAGGTGGAAGCTAATTCACCATCTGTGTTTACCTGAAAAGTAAGTACCATCTGGGGTCCCACCGAGTTATACAGACGCAGAGCAGGCAGGCACCTAGCTCTGGGGGTGGCGAGGGTGAATCTTGAGGCCCTTGGAGAGGATGCCTGGGCACCACGTCCCCATTCCCAGCTGCCCGAGATTACGAGTTAGGGAGATCCGTTGGGGTCGCCCAGTGTGGTCCCAGTCAGGCTGTAGGGTTGGGGTCGGCTCACGACGTCTCTAAAAGAAATCCATTTCTAGGAAAGGGGCCACCTAGACTGGAGAACAGGGCTCCACCCCGGGGCAGAAGGACCCGCCTCTGGTCATTCTTGTCCATCAGGGCAAAGCCGTGGTTTTCAGTGGCCCAAGGATGGGGGACATGTGTGTGTGATGGGAGCGTTCCCCCCTTCCCTCCATAGTTCCAGGTTGGCCAGGGCCCCTGGAGATGTTTCGCCTGAGATTTTGAAGGAGAAGTGAAGCGGCAGCCGTGTTCCCTCGCATCCGGGAGATCGGAGGGGAGCCCTGGGCACCGGCAGCTCACGCACAAGGCTGCTCCTGTACGGGGTCCCCAGGCTGGCCCGGCCTCAGCGCCTCCTTCGGCCTCTGCTGCTCCCGGCCCGGGGCTCTTTGGCCTTGTCCTCTGGGCTCCACACACCCTTGTTTTCCCTGCCTCCCCCCACCTCACATCCACCTGCCCTCCTCAACTGCTGCCCTGAGGCTGTGTCACCAGCTAGAGAAGGGCCAGCTTCACCAAGGCCGTCCCGGCAACTGGGCAACACCAAGTGCCTATAATCACATATATGCACTTATCATATAATTAGTCGATTACGTATATCATGATATAATTATTATTATTGCACCTATTTTACACAGATGGAAATAGAGGCTGGGAACCTTCCAGCCCACAGTCACGCTGCCCCTGATGCCGGCTCCGCACCGGCCACAAGGGACCCCCCAGTTCCCCGAGGACATTCTCATCCACTGGCTGGGAGTCTCCAGACATTTCAGCAAAGAGGCAAGTTGGGGAGGGCGCCCCCCCCACTGTCTTCCTACCCTGCTCCCCCTTTTCCATTTTCTCAAAACCGTCAGTGCCCAGAGCAAGAGGTGGGCCCTCTGCCAATCACCACGGACACTCGGCTGATTCAGGAGAAGGGAGGAGGTTGGGTGCCTGGGTGGAAAAGGTGGAGAAAAGATCTCAGAATGGAACGGGCACCAGGAGGCAGGTCCTGAAGACTAAAGCCCCTCCCCCCCGTCCCGCAATGTGGTCTTCACCCCAGAAGAGGGCACAGCATCAGAGGGCCACTTGGCACCAACAGCTGGCCCTCTAAAATAAATATAGCAGCGTTGTAGGGAGTCCCGTCCCCTGTCCCCTGGAGACCCTGGGCACCATCCCAGAGAGAGGGGCGGAACCACAGACTCCCAAGGCTGTTCTCTAGGGATTTTCATGCTGGAGAGAAAACTCAGGCAGAACTTCTGTGACCAGTCCCTGCAGGGACATGGGGAGGGGGCTGGGAAAGCTACCACCTCCCATCCCTCAAGAAAGAGTGCCCAGAAGAGAGGGCTGGAGCTCACATCAGCTCTTTGAAGTGGAATAAAAAAAGAGGCCCTTTGTACCTAGAGTCACAAGTCTGTAACATCACATGGGACATCGGTGTGGAGGAAGAAGGGGAACCCCAGCCCTGGATCCTCCCTGGGGCTCTGCCGTCTCCTGGCAGGCACCCTCGACAGGGCCCGGGGGGCTCAGGGGACGGTGGGGACTTAGAATGCGTCTTGGTCCTGCCCACCATCTTGCGGAAGTCACCTAACAGCTATTGAAAGACAAACTGAGGCATATTTAACGTTTTAAGGGTTTGAGCAAAAAATCATTTGGAATCAGGCAGCATCCAATTCAGCAGATAGAAAGGAGATCTGAGGAGCTGCACAAAATAAAAGACTTCTGTGGGCAGAAGGGAGTGGGAATAAGGAAGTTAAACTGACAAAATAGAGGGGTGGTTATCGTGAAGTCAGTCCTGAGGGGGAGTTCCGTGAAATTGGTCTGCTTAGCATCTGGTCTTCCCTTTGTCACCCTGACCTTGGCCCAGGAAGGGACCCAACCGTGGGGAGGGAATGAATAGTAAGCAGTGCCCAGGCTTTTGCTGTGTTGGCCAAGGGGGTTACTTGCATCTCGAAGACCTTGGACTAGCAGACACTTCAGTCATGGGGTTTCTTGTCCCACAAAGCACCTTTCTTCATGGGCACCTGCACCTGTGCTTTGCTTAGAATGGGTCCTCAGTGCAACAACCTTGGTGTTCTCAAGGTGCAGTCTGTATGATAGAGGACCTAAAAAACTTAGGTTGTGGTTCTAGGGGGATATTTCATGTTGTCACACAAGTAGTATCCGGGCACCAGCAGGGGGAATTATTTTCGGGTGGGACTCGCAGTAGGAAGTGACCCCTCCCTTCCAAGAGGGTTCCATGGTGGAGGCACTGCATTGGATTCAGGGCCAGACAAACCTAGAACACATCCTGTCTCTATCTTTTCTAGCCCCGTAGCCTTTGGCAAGTTGCAAACCTTCTTTGAACCTCCGTTTCCTCATCTCTAACACTGGTAATAATCTCATGCAATAGAGTTGTTATAAATGAGAACAGGCGCGTAGAAGGCTTACTCTAGCACCTGGCCCACGGCACTGAATTAATAGAATTTTGAACAATGAAGATTGGTGACGAGTGCAGTGGGGTGTGCAGATGCTGCTTCATCACTGAGCGTCTCAGCAGCTACCAGGACCTCTACAAATGTCCACCACCTAGCCGTTCTTCTAGAAATCCATCTCAGGAAAGTAACCTAGGATGCAGTCAAGATTCTGTGTACAAATATGCTTTTATAGCATAACTTGTAAAGTAGAAAATGGGAGACAGCCTCAATGTCAGACGATATGTCAGACAAACTATGGGAAACCCTCATTTTGGATTGTTAGACATCAGAAGTGAGGCTTACAAAATATTAATGATGCGGGAAAATACGACAATTAATAAAGGGAAACCTGGTTTAGCATGGAGTCCAAAGGCTGGCAGAGGAGGCTCTCAGGCCCTACCCGGCCTTGTCAATGGCAAATCCAACAGGAAGAGAGGGACCTGGTGGGGTGGATGCTGCTTAATTACCCAAGTAGGAGGAAGACTTTCCTTCTGCCCCAGCAACAGCCCAGCCAATGAGAGACGGCCACAAATCAGCCAATGAAAAGTCACCAAACTGCAAACTCCCAGTTGATTCCCAATGGACTTTTTGTTCAGAACAGCCTTCCCAATACCCGCCTCTCCTCTATAAGAAAGCTAGTCTCCTTTGTTCTCTGGACTTGCCCGTGGCTTTGTCATAGCTTGCTTGTCCTGGATGGTAATACTCTGCTATTCTTGAATAAAACCACTTTTGCTGGTAAAATAACCAGCAGTTCGATTTTTTAAGGTTAACAATGTCCACAACAAAATGTTAGGTGGGACGCAGAATTAAGCGTATCCAGGACTTCAGAATAAACCTAAACATTGTCTGGCACTGGGGTTGGGGGCAGGGCAGGCTGAGGCACATCCCGGTTGCAGGTGGTCATGGCGCCATGATCCCAGAGTGCTCTTGGGGTAAGGAAGAGGGGGATGGGCGGGGGTGGGGGGCCGGGACCTGGGTCAGCCTGGAGTCTAGCCACATTGCCAAGTATCCTGGGAAAGGAGACCTGGCCGACTCCGTCCGGAGTTCCATGTTCAACACTTTCCCTGTATGTTCTCATTGACTCCTCAGAGACGATTGAGATGAAGATACCCAGTTCAAACCAGCTTGAGCTAAAAAGGAATGACTGGATCATGGAACTGAAGTTTCAGTGGTATAATTAGCTTCGAGCCCAGTGGGATACAGGGGCTGGAAGGCGTCACCGTGCCCCAATCTCCCTGGCTGTTATTTAGAATCTGAATCCCAGTTCTGCTGTCTCACCCTTCATCCCCCCAAAGGGTGCTCTTCTCCCTTGTGGCCAAGATGGCTGCTGGCAGCTCAGCCTTCGCAGCAATCCCTGCAAACGCAGATGGTCCTTTCTAACCAGAAACATCCTGGGAAACCTTAATGAGCCTGGAGACCCAGGCCCATCCTCAACAAGTCAGGAATGACTTTACCCCAAGAATGATGGGCTCCATCTCCAGGAGACGGAGCAGAATTGCTGGGCAGACAATAAATCGTGGACGCCTATTACAAGTCTTCAGTATTATTATCTTCATTTTGCAGATAAAGCCAAGGTTCAGAGAGGCTAAGTAACTTACCTGAGAACACCCTGCCACTGAGGAACCAGGATCCTAACCCAGGCAGGCTGCTCAGAGAGCTCTTTAATGCCACTTCTCAATCTGCTCAGGCTTCTGTAACAAAATGTCATAGGCTGGGGGGTGGGGCTTAGCCAACGGAAACTAATTTTCTCACAGTTCTGGAGGCTGGAAAGTCCCAGATCAACCCTGACTTGCAGATAATACCTTCTCTCTGGGTCTTCACATGTTAGCGAGAGAGATCTCTTTCTCCCTCTTGTTGTTTTTAAAGTTTATTTATTTTGAGGGGGGCCAGGGGAGAGGGAGAGAGAGAGAGAGAGAGAGAGAATCCCAAGCTCGTTCCTCACCGTCAGCCCAGAGCCTGACGTGGGGCTCGAACCCATGCACCTTAAGATCATGACCTGAGCCGAAGTTGAATGCTTAACCGGCTGAGACACCCAGGCGCCCCTCTTCCTCTCCTTGCAAGAGCCACCAGTCCTGCCGGATTAGACTGACCTCATTTAACCTTAATTACCTCCTAATTAAGGCCCTATCTCCAAATATAGCCATGCTGGGGGTTAGGGCCTCAACATCTGAATTTTTGGCAGGGGGGTGGCGCACAGTCTAGCCCGTAGCACCATTCATTAGAAAGAGGGACGAGCCAGCGGCCCAGTCTCGGATGCGGGTGGTCACACAGAGCCCTGTCCCTGGCTCACTCCTGAACCCTCCCAGCAGAGTCCTAGAGCCAGCGTGGCCGCCAGCAAAAGCGGGCAGGGCTGCGTGCACGGAGCTGCGCGTCCATCAGGGAGCTTAGCTGAAGCCGCTCAAGTTAATTTTGCTCACTAAAGCCAACCGGAAGTGCAGTAAGTGCTATGCAGCAGCCACAGGACGGGCCGGACACCTAGGTCTGCAGGCCGTGTGGCCGGGAACAATGCTCAACGTCACTCTGCAGAGCTGGCCGGGGGACACACCTGGGACAGTGGGAACTGACACCTCCACGTGTGCTAGTGACCCCAATAGTGAACGGGCTGGCCTTTGCTGCTTGAGCCCAACCCTGGAAGCCTGTAGAACTGACATGTGGGTATCTCTGCTGCCCCCAACCTCCCTGGGGTGGTGTCCAGACTCTGTGTCACTGGCTCTCATGGGCATCTAATTGTCGGAACCCTTATCAAATGTCTGTTCCCCTGGCTGCAAGGGAGGCTGGTATTTCCGGCCTCTGTAATGGGATGGGGTCTCTGCCTCTCTTCAAGCTTCAGGAAGGAGGGAGGGGGCGTACGAGGATGCTGGGTGGCCAAAAAGAATGACATTGATCAGAGAAGCAGCATCACTAGGAGGTTATATATATGCGTCTGCGTGTGTGTGTGTACCTGTGTGTGTATATCCATATATATACATATATGTGCGTATAGATATGTACATATATCCATCTCTGGGTCTCTGGTCCCCCTGTTTTGGCCTCATCCCCCACAGTGAGAGGCTTTCCCGGGAGGGATGTGACCCGACTGGTGGCCAGCAGGATGTAGGTCGGATGCATCGGGGCTCTGCTTGCAAGCCTGTCTGTGCTCAGAGCAGGGTGGAGGTGGGCAGACCCCACAGCCGAGCGCTGATGCCATGTGCTGGGCCAGAAACATCCGCCGGACTCTGTTTTCCGTGTGGTCCGTGCGGACAGCATCTCCTCAGCTCGGCCTCCCCCTGCCCCCTAGGCGTTTTCATTAGGCTTATTAATAAAATATGGCCACACCCCCCTGCCCTTGTAAAGCGCCTTGTTACATTCATAGCTCTTGGAAAACTCCCTGCCCAGAGCCTCAAACCCTCGCCCCCGCCCCGCCCACAGCGATCCTTTCGCAGAGGCTATTCCCCCCTGGCCAGGCATCCTCGGGGAGGTGCAGGTACTCGGTGACGGTGCCGGCGGCAGCCTCCCTCCCAACAGTTTCAAGTTTGCCCGAAAGCAACTTAAAATCACTTTCGGAGAAGGAAATGTGTTTTATTTAGGGGAAACGGGAAGAGCTGCTGTTTAAAGTTATTATGTCTTTTTCATCTTCTTTTTTTTTTTAACAGGAAGTAGAACGGGCTTATCTGAAGCCTGTTTTGTTTTTTTTTCTACACGCCAGGAGCAGAATTCAGAATAACTTTGCTCCACCGAAAGAGACACTTCTGTAAAATCCTCAGGGTGCAGAGGCCTAGCTGGCGCTGCTCCCCCCGGACAGGGGTGTGAGAGCCAGAGTATGAGTTTCTTTTTGCTGCCGTAACTAGGTGGTGGCTTAACACAACGCAGGTTTACTATCTTACAGGTCTGGAGGTCAGAAGTCCAAAGTCAGTCCCACAGGACTAAGGTCAAGGTGCAAGTCCTGCCGGGGGCTCCCAGGCTTCTCAAGGTCACCTGCGTCCCTTGCCCTGCGGCCCCTTCCTCTGTTCGCAAAGCTTTGCAGTGACATCCGCTTCTTTCATCGCTTCTCTCACTCGGGCCCCGCTGCCTCTGTCCTCCAAGGGCGTTTGTGACTCGGTGGGGCCTGCCAGGTGATTCAGGATAGACTCCTGTCCTCACGTCCTTACTGATTGCACCTGTAAAGCCCCTTTTACCAGGTGAAGTGGCACAGTCACGCTTCTGGGGACTGGGATTGGACACCTTTGGGGCCGCTAGTCGGCCGACCACAGCCAGCGAAGCACTTGCCTGGCTTCTCCGATCCTGCCCACGGCCCTGTGAGGCAGGAGGAGAGGCGCTGCGGGGCCCCCTTTCACGGTGACTCCCGGAGGTGAATTCGCTTGCCCGGGGTTCAGTAGTGAGTGTCAGGACCGAGAGCGCAGCGGGGTTTCCCTGCTCCAAGTCCAGCCCGTCTCTGTCCGCTCACGCAAACTCGCCCAGCTGGCAGCCTCTCTGCACGGCGGCCGAGCGTGTGGACGCTGGCTGGGGTGCCACCCACGGGCTGGACCCGGGTCCGTCCCCCGCCTGAGACCACGCAGCCAGCAGGCTCCTCAGCCTCCCTACGTCTCCGTCTTCTGGGGAGAAGAACAGTTCTCGGCTCAAAGGGTATTTGCGAGGCTAAAACATAATTCTGTAAGAACGATGCGTTATAGCCCGTGAGAAGTGTTGGCTATGTGGCCGCTGTCGCTGACCACAATAGGGCAGGACCCCAGATCTCAGAGGCTTCAAGGCGGTGCACTGTGGCTCCAGACGCCTCGGTTCCTGCCTGTGGCGCGAAGGCTCCTCCACGTGCTCCGTTTTCTCTTTGTTTCTCTCTCTTAGCCAACCCTACTCATCATTCTAGGCGTGACTTAGATATCGCCACCTCCAGGAAGCCCTCTCTGACTGTGCCAAGTGGAACTGGCTTCTCCTCCTCGATGTTTGCACCTCCCTTGCCTCTCAGGTGGGGTGACCCTGAACGTGGGGGTGGAAGGAGCTGGGCATTACCCTCTGCAGATCCACGTTGGAGTCCTGGGCCCATCACCTACCGGTAGGAGTCCTTGGGCTGTTGTGAACCTGATTCCTTGCCCGTGACGTGAGGCTGAGAACGACAAGCTTGCTGCCCAAGGTGCCAGGAGGCCCGAATGAGATCATTCCTGGGAAGCCCCTCCCCCGGGGTCTGGCACACGTTAAGTCCTCAGTAACAGGTAAATACACAAGTAAAACATGGAGATCTCACGGTACTTGAGACAGAGGAGCAGAAGCGCCAGCCCTCTCTGCTTTGGGCTGGAATCCCATCAGCGCAAGGGCTTAGCTCACGCGCACTGGACCCTGCTTATGGCCCCCTTTGATTAGCAAGGGCGGGACACCAAGCTAATGGCTGTGAATCATGGGAACTGAATAAAACAGCGTGGCCAGTGGGAGCTGAAGATGCTTCCAGGGTCCTTGGCACTGCTGGGGGGCAGCAACTCACAGGTGCTGCCCCCGAAGGCGTTTGTGTCCACTTGGGGCTGCGTTTAAACGTCAGCGGTGGGGGTGGTGGGCTTCCCAGGCCCCAGGAATCTGGTTCCGCTGTTGTGGCCGCACCCCCTGGTCTGTGGAGGGGAAGGTCCGTCTCAGGGCTCAGCCCACTGGCTGCACATAACAGGGTGGGGGAGGGCCCCGGTCCCCTCACGGGGTCGGGGGGTGAATGCCCCTCATTCTCCCTGCCTCTTTGCCTTCATCACAGGGTCCTGGCGCTGACCTGCCTCTTTGCCCCCATTGTCTGGGCACCTGGCCCCGAAAGCTGACTGCTGTCCTGAAGTTGTCCCGGGTCCATAAATGCCTTGTAAAAATCACCGGGGAACAAGACTACTTTATGTTGCTGTGACTCCAGCCCAGGCCATTAAGTCTGTCCCGTCGTGGGGTTGGGGCCTGCGGTGGCCTGGCTCACAGGCTTTGTGTAATCCCCTAATTAGGGTCCCCCCACCCCCGTGCTCCTGGCCCTGGCCCCCCGGGGCTCTGGGAGCCAGAGGACTCTGATTTATATTGTTTGGTGCCTTCGACCCCTTCCCTGTGCGTTTTCTCCTCCTGTTTCTTTTTCTTCTTTAAATGTTTATTTATGTATTATTTTGAGAGAGAGAGAGAGAGAGAGAGAGAGATAGTGCAAGCAGGGGAAGGGCAGAGAGAGAGAGAGAGAGAGAGAGAGAATCCCAAGCAGGCTCCAAACTCATCGCGGAGCCTAACACAGGGCTCCATCCCACAACCCTGGGATCATGACCTGAGCTGAAATCAAGAGTGGGACAGTTAACCGACTGAGCCACTCAGGCGCCCCTCTCCTCCCGTTTCTTAATTCCAGTCCTTGGAAGTGACATTCTCCTACTGGGTTCTGCTCTTCTCTCTGTTTCCTCTTCTTAGGGCTCATTGAGCTGGAAGCTCAAATTCGTGACCATGACACGGCGGAGGGAGGGTGGACGGGGGGCAGGGAAGGGGTGCCCAGGGTCTCTCTCCTCTCAGGGTTGGACCCAGACAGGGAGGAGAGGGTAGCTGGCGAAGAGGAAAGAGTCCAGACTGCTGCCGAGGCGTGGGGTCCAGAGCTGGCCCTGTACTTTCCGGCTGTGTGACCCTGGCCATGTGCCTACCCTCTCTGAGCCGGCTTCCTTATCTGGAATTGGAGAAAATGACACAAATCTCTGTGCTGCTTGTCTCACGGGGCTATTCTAAGTCAGGCCAGATACGGCAAGGGGTAGGGGCCGGTCTGGCTTAATGGCATGTAACTCGGGTACAGGGGCACAGGGCCCTGAGCTCAGAAGCCCTTACTTGGTTTAATGCTCTCCAGTTGCCATCTTGAAATTCTTCGTCATTCGGAACAAGGGCCGGCATTTTCATCTTGCACCGGGCCCTGCCGGTTACGTAGCTGCTGCCAGCTAAGAGAAGCGTTTATGGACTGTCGGGTGCTCTCCGGACAGACGCCCCGGGGTAGCGGGAGCAGGAGCAGAGTGAGCGAGGGGACACTAGTCAGAAACCGGGTGTGAGCAGTAATGTCCTAGTGTCTATGGGGGGTGTGTGTGGACAGCACAGGGCTATGGGGGTCATTGCCAGAGTTTTGGCTCCACTCAGAGAGATAGGAAGGCACCGGCAGGTTTGGACAGAAGAACGGCATTATCTGACCGAAAGTATAGAAAGATCGACTTTGGGGCGCCTGGGTGGCTCAGTCGGTTAACTGTCTGGCTCTTGGTTTTGGCTCAGGTCGTGATCTCATGGTTCATGAGTTCGAGCCCTACATTGGGCTCTGTACTGACAACACGGAGCCTGCTTCGGAATCTCTCTCTCTCCTCGGACCCTCCCCTGGTCATGCTCTCTCTCTCTCTCTCTCTCTCTCAAAAGAAATAAAACTTAAAAAAAAAAAAAGAAAGATCGACTTGGCTGCTGTGTGGGGAAGAGACTCCCAGGGCAGCAGGGTGAGGAGCCAGAGGCTGGGGAGGAACCAGGAGAAATGCTAGTGACTCAGACCCGCCTGGGGGCAGTGGCGCTGGAGGGAAGGGGCGGGATTCAGGAATGTTCTGAAGGCAGAGCCACTGGGACTTGTGATATGTCACTTGTCATCCAGGGGTTCTGGCCTGAAGGTGACAGGTTGGAGGCGTCGTCCACCGGGCTGGGAAAGGCCACGGTGCCAGGTCTGGGGCAGGGGCACCGGGTGGATTTCGGGCGGCTGGGCGTGAGATGGAAAATCTCCAAAGGGAGCTGCTGGCTATTCGTCCCCTCTGCGCCCCCATGCCACTCGGCCATTGTCTCCCCCTCCCTCCTGTCCTTGGACGACGGCTGGTCTTGTAACCTGCTTGGATCAGTGGCGCATGGGGAGACGGCCTCGCCTGCTGCTTCTGCTTTCTTGGAAGCAGCTGCGTGAGGTCAGGAAGCCGAGGGAGCCGGCTGGAGGAGCCCCGTGGAGGCCAGCGAGGGCGACAGGCAGCAAATGCCTACCAGACACGTGGGAAAGGCCAACCTCCCCGGGGAATGCGCCCGCGAGGGTGGGGGGGGGCTCAGCAGAACCGCCCAGATGAGCCCAGCCCAGATTCCTGACCCGCAGTCTCATGAGAAAGAATGGATCATTCTTTGGATCACTAAGTCTTGGGGTGTTTGTTACGCGGCAGTAGATGACGAACACAGATCTCCGTCCGACATCCAAGCAGAACCGGGTTGTGTAGGCAGCGGGCTGCATGGGCCTGAGGTTCAGGCGAGAGATCCCATCTGGAAATACTGATTTGGGCATTTCAGACGCGGGTGACCTTAGTCCTGAGACTGGATGAGATGAGCGCAGTCAAGTGTGGAGAGGACGAGGCACTGACCCCCGGGGCCCTGGGATCTTTGTGTGGTCAGGCAGGGGAGGAGGAGCTGGCGAGGGGGTGAGCCGGGGGTGCTGGGGGTCAGGCCTGACCTGCCTCCCCCTCCCTGCTGGCACCATTCCTTCCAGCACCACTTCCCCTCGCTCCTGTCTCATGTGAACACACTCATTCAGCGTGAATGGCCGCTGTCCTGGGCCCCCTCTCTTCTCTGAGATGGGGTCCTCGCAGGCCTCATGCGTCCTCACCCCATCTCCGCCCAGGGCTTGCGGAGAGTTCTGCGTCTGGAGCCCGGAGCAGGCTGCGTGGTCCTCTGGGGCTGCGGGACCTCCCTCTGCCCCACAGAGAGAGCAGTAGCTGGGGGTCCCCGGAGCAGGCGGGACTCCCCTCCCGTGGTCTGAACCCTCCCTCCTGCAGGGGCTGAGTGCACAGAGCTGGGCGTGTGGAGGGAGCCCAGAGTGTTGGCCTAGTGTGCGTGGAAGCAGGTGGGAAACCAGAGCACACAGAGTGGAGGGACAGTGGTTGGGGCAGAGGGAACAGTCTATGAGAGGCCCCGAGGTCAGAGGGGAGCGCTTCCTCCCTTCTATCCCAACTCCCCCCCTCTTTCTCCCTCCTTCCTTCCTTCTCTCCCTTCCTCCTTCCCTTCCTTCCTACCCCTTCCCTTCCTTCTTTCCTTCCTTCCCTCCTTCCCTTCCTTCCCTCCCTCCCTTCCTCCCCCTTTCCCTCCTTCATTCCTTTTTCTTCTTCCTTCCTTCCCTTCCTCCCTTTCTTCCCTCTCTCCCTCCCTCCCTCTCTCTCTTCCTTCCTTCCTTCCCTCCTTCCACCCTTCCATCCATCCCGCCCTTCCTCCGCAGACTCCACAGGGTCCTCAGCACTGTGCTGTGGGGGAGGGATGCCAACCCTGTCCTGAGTCCCTCATGGCTCACACTGTCACCGTCAAAAAGTCAGTAACAGTAGAGAAGGTAAACGAATGCCACCTCTGACCGCGCCTCCTTTTACAAGCATCTGGCTGCTGCTGCGGGTGCTCGTCCACCCTCGCGCCCGCGCACCCTTGGCGTCCCTGACGCCGTGGACCGTCACCTGTGCTCTTCCTCTATGATTCTCAGGACCAGAATCTAATTAACGAGAACTAACAGCAGTTACTCAGACAGCAGCCGAGACCGTGGCCGTGGCAGGGCGTTATCTGGGACATCCTTCCTGGATCCCAGGCACCCCAGAGGCGCTGGCGCTGTCCCGCACACGTGATGAGTTCTGGAACGAAACCGACCACCCGGCTGCACTTTATTCACTTTATCACCCCCCCCCGCCCCTGCCCCCCCCATGCTCCCTCCTCCCAGCAACACCCACCTGAGTGCAGTTAATTTACTAGAGTTTGGTCCTCCGGGTCCATTATCAATGCATTATGCATTTATTGAGATATAAGTGACTCCTTGAAAAGGATATAGTGCCATTTTGTGTGTGTTTTAAAATCTACACAGATACTATTGGTCCATAAATCTCATTCTGAGTACGGTCCTTGTTATATGTACATCTGGTTCAATATATCTGATGGCTGCATGGAATTTTCTTTTTTCTTCCCTCCCTCCCTCCCTTCCTCCCTCCCTTCCTTCCTTCCTTCCTCTTTCTTTCTTTCCTTCTTTCTTTCTTCCTTCCTTCCTTCCTTCCTCCCTTCCCTCCCTCCCTCGTTTTTTCTTTCATAGGCTTCACACCCGTCGCACAGCACAATGCGGGGCTTGAACTCACGACTCCAAGATCAAGACCTGAGCTGAGATCAAGAGTCAGATGCTCAACCGACTGAGCCACCCCGGTGCTCCCGGAATTCTTGCTTTGTGAGGATACGTATAATTTAGAGTGAAGGTGTGTGTGTCCCCACAAAACTCAGATGTTGCACCTAACCCCGGAGAGGAACGTATTAGGGGCGGGGCCTTTGGGAGGTCACTAGGTCATGAGGGTGAAGCCCCCCACCCCCCCAAGAGCCCCCTGCTTCTTCTGCCCTCGGAGGACCCAGGGAGCAGATGGCCATCTCCCAGCCGGCTCGCAGCCCTCATGGGACGTCAAGTCTGCAGGGACCTTGAGCTTGGACTTGCAGCCTCCAGGGCTGTGAGAAATAAACGTCTGTTGTTTACGAGACTTCCAGTCTCATATTCGGTTATAGCAGCCACAGTGGACAAAGACAACCACACACACACACACACACACACACACACACAAACACACGCATGTGCACACCCATTCCGGAGTGACGGGCCCTTACACTCTTTGTGCCTCAAATAATGCCGTGCTGTGCCCCCTTCCCTGTGCTCCTGGTGGGGATGCACCTGCAGGAGACACCCCCCAGTGTCTGGGTGGGGGTGGGGTGCACACCCTTGGGGGACTCCGGCGGGGCCATGTGCAGTCCTGCGGGGGTCTGCCCTCCCAGCCGGGCGGGGAGCCCTGTTTCCGCAAGCTCCCGGCTGCCCTTGCTCCTGTCTGACCTTCTATGTCCTGTGGTCAGGACAGATCAGATGGCAGGCAGGCAGCGGCTCCATCAGGTTCCCTGTCTCTGGTGCCCGGAGGGGCGAAGCTCTCACTCTGCGGTTAGGCTCCGGGCTCTCCCCACCGCCAATCTTAGTTCACACCTTTGCCCCAGTTGCCAGCGGGGCTGACCGTCTTTCATTTGCTGATTTGTAGGACTGCCGTGTACAATCTGCATGGTAATTCCTCATCAGTGTAGGCATTGAGGAAAAACATCTCCCCATCGGTCACTCCTCTGCTCTTCCCCCCCACCCCCTCAGTTTGGCGAGTTCTTTACCCAATAGAAATCTTTTTTTTTTAATTTTTTAAACATTTGTATTTATTATTGAGAGACAGAGAGAGACAGAGCACGAGCAGGGGAGGGGCAGAGAGAGACGGAGACACAGAATCCGAAGCAGGTTCCAGGCTCTGAGCTGTCAGCACAGAGCCCGACGTGGGGCTCGAACTCACAAACTGGGAGATCATGACCTGGGCTGAAGTTGGACGCCCAACCGGCTGAGCCACCCAGGCGCCCCTACCCAATAGAAATCTTTACCTTTGGTGAAGTTGAATCTGTTGTTTTTCTCCTCCTAGTTTGTTCTTTTGGCATCTTGTTCAAGATATTCTTCCCAGCTTTGAGACCATAAAGCTTTTTCTCTTTTCTTCTTTTGGCTTTATATTTTAACTTACATATTTTAGTCCTTAAACTCTGTATGCGTATGATTGTAATATACTATCATGTGACACCATAGACATATATAATAGTTTTCATTTTATATTCTTGTCTCTATGGGAAGGTTTTTTTTTTTTTTTTTAAATAAGCTCCATGCCTAACGTGGGGCTTGAACTCACGGCCCTGAGATCAAGAGTCACGTGGTCTACCGACTGAGCCAGCCACGCGCCCCTCATAGTCTTCTCTTTATGTACAATGCGAAGATGTTCCCAATACCACTGACAGTTGCATCTAAAGAGCTTTAGTCTTTTTTATTTTCTGTCTTCGTAACCCGCACCGAGAATCTGAAGCATCTCAGTTTCCGAAGGAAGTGAGTATCCAGGGCAAATACTTCTGTGTCTTGCTTTCCTGACGCTCGTTTGTTGGAGTTGGACGGCGATTGTTCATCTTGGGTAGTTTACCTCCCCGTTTTGAGAGGCTGGACGCCCCACTAGCTCATCTTCCCTTTGAAGCAGTCTGAGCATTTGCTTGCTTAATTCAGTGTACGGATTTCCAGAGTCTGCTTTTCATTTTGAACTTGCTTCTTTCAGCTTCTCTTCCACGCAGGAAAAGTCTGAATTACATAAGCACTTGATGTGCATTCAACACTGAAGAATATTGTGAGCGTCTGTTGAAATCATTGACACGCTCCGATACCCAGATTAACGACGCTCAAATAATTTTTAGGTTGTAAAAGAGGTCACTGAGTCATGGTGTGGGTGAAATGCCGGGCCTCATTTGGAGTACAGTCTGTGCATCGAAGGAGCCTACATCTGCCTCACAGAGCTAGCTAATACCCCCAGCCTAATTTCTTAAATAATTCATTTTTCCTCCCTAAGTTTCGGTGCCACTGACATCATTGTGGTATGATTGGGGAATTTCTTTTTTTTTTTTTTAATTTTTTTTATAGTTTATTTTTGAGACAGAGACAGAGCATGAGTGGGGGAGGGGCAGAGAGAGAGGGAGACACAGACTCTGAAGACAGGCTCCAGGCTCTGAGCTGTCAGCACAGAAGCTGACGCAGAGCTCAAACCCACCGACCGTGAGATCATGACCTGAGCTGAAGTTGGCCGCTTAACCGACTGAGCCACCCAGGCGCCCCGGATTGGGGAATTTCTATTCTGTTTCTCCGATCATCTGATCTGTTCTCTTGCCCAAACCACATTCATGAATCTTTCTTTTTCATATGAATTTTCATGTCATTTCGTAAAGTTCCCGAACATGTATTGCTGTTGACGGGGTTTTGGGGTGATGGTGGGTTTCGGAGCTGACGGCCAAGAGAGGATTCTTGAAGACATGTTTGGTGCAAAAAGGTGATTTTATTAAAGCAAGGGGACGGGACCTGTGGGCAGGAAGAACCGTCCTGGGGTTGGGACGGGTAACTGATTATACACCGTCAGATTGGGAGGGGGTTAGGGATCGAGTAAGTCTCTGAGGTATTTTGGAAGCAAGGTTTCCAGGACCTTGAGGGGGTAGCTGTTAGGAAAACGCCGTTTATTATCGTTCAGTAAAACCTCAGTCATGAGACGCTTCAGATGTATGTCAGGGGGCCGTAAGCCTGGAGTATGATTGCCAGCATGTATCTTGGGGGACTTGTGATGAAGGAAGTTTCCAAAGGAATTTTTAAATGTTAGAGTAGACTCACAGGATCCTGGGGGAAGGAGGGGTCAGGATCATGTTAAGCCAAGATTCCCTTTTGTCCCCAACAAAGTGTTGGCAACAAAGATCCAGGCAGCTGAGCTCCTAGAGGGAGGTCACTCTGCTGGTTTCAAGGGGAAAATGGGCTGTAGGCAGTGAGGGGAAATTAATTTTTCATTTGTCTTTGTTTCCCACGTCACCATGGCAAGCACTTAACCCCCCTTACATCTTGATGAGGGTGATATTAGGGCTCCAGGAAACAGAGTCTATAGGTTTCTGGAGATTAGGCTATGGATAAGATTGCCTATTTCTTTTTTTTTTTTAAACATGATTTTCACAGATAAGGGTTTTTAAAAAAAGTTTTTTTACATTTATTTATTTTTGAGAGATAGAGTGAGACAGAACATGAGCTGGGAGGGGCAGAGAGAGAAGAAGACACAGAATCTGAAGCAGGCCCCAGGCTCTGAGCAAGCGTTCAGCACAGAGCCCGACGTGGGGCTCGAACCCATGAACTGTGAGCTCGTGACCTGAGCCGAAGTCGGACACTTGACCGACTGAGCCACCCAGACGCCCCAAGATTGCCTATTTCTTGCAGTTTACTAAGTTATCCGTAAACTGAGGGAGACTCCTGACCTGCATGACTGTGATCTCTATCAGTCAGCCATCTGCTTTCTTTCCTTTCCCCTGTTCTCGAGCAGCCCGGAGCGTTCAGGAACATCACACATACCCCCGTGGAGGGTGTGTGTGTGTGTGTGTGTGTGTGTGTGCGCGCTGTTAGCCTGTTCTTTGCCCTCAGCTTGCCCCACGCTCCCTCATCACTGTGACTTTGACTGGATTGCTTTAAATTTACAGTTGAGCTTGAGGAACATTGGCCTTGGCGATGTTAAGCTGTGCTGTCCGTGAACAGGGCACACCTCCCCATTTTCTCACATGTTGTTTTGTGCCTTTACTCGATACAACATGCTCTCCCCAGAGATCTTGTGCATTCTCTAATAGGCTAATTCCTAGGTGCATTATACTTTTGGTTGCCATGATAAATGCTATTATATTTTTGGCTACATGTTTTCAACCAGCGTTCGCTGGAACAGGGCAACCCTATTGCTTTTGATGTGTTGATTATGTATTTGGCTCCCGGTCGTTCTAATAGTCCGTCTGTTGGTTCTCTTGGGTTTTTACTTTCTTTTATGGCTATTGATTTTGATTGTATTCATTACCTCTGATTTGGTCTCACTTTTATTGAATTCTGCTCTCTTTAACTAGGTCTTTCTTGTTACCTTGAGCTTTTTAAGGGTTTTGACGTTTTCTTGTATGGAGTGTTGCTTGCTGTTGTTTTTTTTCTAGCTCCTTGAGCTCAACTTATTTGTTTTCTAATTAATATATTAACGGCTTTGAATTTTCCTCTAAGAACAGCTATAGCCACGATCCATGACACTTTACATGTAGTATGTTCCTTATGTGGCTTTCTGGAGGTCCTTTTGGCGATTCAGCATTCTAAATTATTATTTCCAATATTCTTCACTCTAACTTTTATTTTTTATTTTATTTATTTATTTTAAAGGTATTTATTTATTTTGAGAGAGAGAGGGAGAGAGAGAGAGCACATGTGCATATGTGTGAGTGGGGGAGAGACAGAGGGAGAGAGAGAATCCCAAGCAGGCTTTGTGATGCGGGGCTTGAACTCACAAACCATGAGATCATGACCTGATCTGAAGTCACACACTCAACTCACTGAGCCACCCAGGTGCCCCTAAACTTTCATTCTTAAAAAAAAAAAAAAGTTATCCTTGAGTTGAAAATAACCTGCTAGAGGCATAACCAACCCAGAGGTAAGCACGGCCAGGAGAGGCGGCGGGAGGCGGAGTGTGATGGCGTCTCAGGAGCCCCTGAGTCCTAACAGTAAAGTCACCTCCCCACATTAATCCAGTTTGTGGAGGGTTTCTGTTACTTGCAGCAGAAAATCGTCCCTGTCCGGGGTTGGGGAAAGGCTGCGGATCACCAAGGCTGTACGTGCCTGGACCATCAGTGGGGGCTCAGGGCAGCCCACCAGGTCAGGTTCAGGGTCAGGCTGGGTGGAGCCTGCAGGGGGAGGGGTGGTGCAGGACACCCTGCAGATGAGCCCTGGGACCCATGCGGGTGGGGTGGGAGGATACCTCCACAGGCGGCCGGAGGCTGGAGGGCCTTAAGTCTCCAGAGTGAAGGTCATGTGAGGAAGCTATAGTGTTGATAACAACAACTATGGCCTCGAACATCTCTTGATGAGGCTAATTCTGTGCCAACCACCGCTCTAAGCACTTTACAGGTGCGGCCATACATAGTCTTCACAGCTGTCCACACTGCAGGCCCTGTTATGGTCAGGGGCAGAGGCTGAGTTGCCCGAGATGATCAGCTTGCAAGGAATAGAGCCGGGATCAAACCCAGGGGTCAGAGCCAGTTGGCCCCGGTCCACTGTGCTGTTCTGCTTCCTGCAAAGGGGCGGAGCAGAGCCTCAGCACAGAGTAGGGGCTCCCTCTGGTGCTCCTG
Organism: Cryptoprocta ferox; assembly: GCA_028646485.1. Taxonomy (NCBI): domain Eukaryota; kingdom Metazoa; phylum Chordata; class Mammalia; order Carnivora; family Eupleridae; genus Cryptoprocta; species Cryptoprocta ferox. The sequence goes on along the minus strand of CM053561.1, from coordinate 74,980,048 downwards.
TGAAGAGTCCAAGTCCTTGGTTGTCCCTTTCTGGTCCCCCTAGCAGAGGCTGACACTTGGATTCCTAACTGTATGGAGTGGGGTTTCCTCTTGAGGAAGCTGGATGTTTTCTACTTATCCGGCCTTGAAAGAAGCGGGAATGACACTCCTGATCCCTGACACACGCCTTATGCTAGTCAGGAACCCAGCTTGTCTCAGAAAGCCTAACCGAAACTGGCTGCGGCAAAACGTGAGATTTCATTGGTGCTCTGCCGTGTCAGGAACAGTTTGATCCAGGGCTCAAATGATACAACCAGGGCCTAACTTCTCTCTCTTCCTTTCTTGGCTCTGCTTCCTTGGTGTTGACATAATTTCAGGCAGATTCTCTCCTCATGGGCACAGAATGGCTGCCTCAGCTCCATCCATCTTTGTGTCCAGTGGGAAAAGTCCCGTCTCTTCTAATATGCTTTCCTAGGAAGAAGGGGCCTCACTGATTTTGATTGGCTTAAGTGCCCATCCCCGAACCAGTTATCGAGTTCAGGAAAAAATGGAATTTGCTGATTGGCTTGTGAAAATAAGCCCCACTCCTGCATCCGGAGAAGAGCGGGAAGGCGGCCTCCACTGAGCGGAGCTAGTTAATGACCAATGAACGTCGGTGCTCGCGGCGTGTTGTCGCCAGTGCTTTGGTTTACGCGCGTTTCCAGGCGGAGGAGTCTCAGGTTTGAGTTGGGGCGTCTGTTTATTTGGTTTGCTTATAGACCTTGTTTTTGTTTCTTTTTTCTTTAGGCCGCAGAACCGTTTCGAACCAGGATTTAGGTGGGAGTGCAGCACAAACCAGATGTGATGAAAGGAGATACAAATTCATGCGTGTTTTCTTGCATGTCCTTCCCTGCCCTGCTCGGAGATGGTCTCAGGCAGCTGTGTTCTCTTGCGTCGGGGCCGCTTCTTGCCTGAAGGCCAAGGCAAAAGTTCCCTGACCTTTTGTTCAGCTCACTGAGGGATTGGGGGAGTGGGGGGCTCTCCCAGAGAGAGGCCGGGCCTGCGGGGCTGGGAAGGAGAGTCCTCTCCACGAGGGGCACAGCGCTGCGCGTCCAGCAGTTGCCGTCTCCGCCCCTCCCACCTGCTCTGGGCCCCTGGAAGGGGACCCTTGGGGATGGTCTCAGGGCTCTCCTGGCCCCTGGCTTCCAGTTGGTTTGGCCCCTGGGAGGCACCGGCAGAAGGTAGGGGAGGAAGGAGAGAGAGGTGCGTGGCTGTTCCCAGGCTCTCTCCCTCTGGGGCCTCTGGGGTGGGGGGAAACCTCAGCTTCTGTTCACAGCCCCCCCTTTCACGGTCTCTGTGGCAGGTTCTGGAAAGCACGCCCTCCCGTCACCCGTCCGTTAGGCCTGAGTACTGTACTGGTTTTTCTACACTCGGCCCATGTGTTGGTAAATGGCCTCTTTATTAGCCTTGCCCAAAGCACCCAGTCTGATGGGCCACAGTCTCCTGTCAGGCCCCGGACCGATGCAGGGGTGGCACATGGGGTCCTGACATGCCCACGGTGTCCTGAGAGGTGGCAGAGTCCTGGGGGTGATTGACTAGTACTGCTGGTCACCAGGTGCCCCGCCTGGGCGAAGACGCCCCCCATCGACCCCTTGGCACAGGGACGGGTGACCTTCCTGCCCCGGAGGGAGCCGTGGTAGACTCGGAACTCGCAGTGGGGACCGTGGGTCCTGGTGGCCGGTTTCCCACATGTTCTCCTCTGCGTAAGCTCCTGGGGCCTTTGCAGGACCCTTCGGAGATGGAGGTAGGGTTGTCAGAACGAGGGGCACCCAGTGAAATATGAATTTCAGATAAACAGTGAGTAGTATCTTACTATATCTCAAATGAATATATTTAATGAGATATATTTATATTAAAATTATTTGTTATTTATCTGGGCATCTGATATTTTTAAATATACATTTTTTAAACATTTATTTTTGAGACAGAGCAAGACAGCGTGAGTCGGACACTCAACCGACTGAGCCACCCAGGCGCCCCTGATATTTTTATTTGTTGAATCTAGCAACCGTAGTCAGAGAGGGATCTCCAAAAGTGACAGAGTGAATCTGCCATTAGCCCAGAGGGATGGGAGTTAATTTGCCTTTGAAAAATATATAATGTCATTTCTTGGTGCCTGCGTCAGTGGGGTAAAGTCGTTGCTGGACCGAATAGAGCAGAGCTGCCTGGTAGAAGCGGGATGTGGGGCTCCCTCCCCCTCCCTCCCAGGGGATCCTTGAGGAATCTCCGGGATCGACTCCCAGGAGTCCCTGTGAGAATATGCCAGCGAGCCACATCCGCCTTCCACGCGAGGAAGTCAAGCTGTCAATTACTTTATGATACTTTGTCCTGTTGTTACTAGAACGTTTTTCTCCCTGATTTCTGAAGTAACAGTCTCATTACTGAAAACCGGCACATACAGAGAAAGATAAAGAAGAAATGACAAACCGGGGCGTCTGGGTGGCTCAGTCGGTTGAGCGTCCAACTTCAGCTCAGGTCATGATCTCACAGTTGGTGGGTTCGAGCCCTGTGTCGGGCTCTGTGCTGACAGCTCAGAGCCTGGAGCCTGTCTTCAGATTCTGTGTCTCCCCCTTTCTGCCCCTCCCCTGCTCACACTCTGTCTCTCTCTCAAAAATAAATAAACATTAAAAACATATATATAAAAAAGGAGAAATGACAAACTGTTCATGACCCACCATTCAGAAACACCTGCCATCAGCTTTTGCACATCGCCTTCCATTTTATTTCCGTGCATTTATATATGTATACGTTATATTTTGAAGATAAAACTGGCATCTTACTCTACGCACCATTTTATCATTTGCTTTTTTCACTTAGTGATAGAAGGGGAATACTTTCCCATTATCCCAATCATTAAGTTTATGGCTAGATCATATCCATCTTATTAATGGGCCACCATAGGTCAATTATTTTAATTTCCTCAGTCAAACCGAAGATTTTAGTAGAATTAGTTAATGCACTCATCGGACACCTGCAATGTGCCGCAGGAGGGTCTGACGTCCCCGGTGCTGACGGCTGACCGCAGATGCCCTCGGTGCCCTGGGGGGGGGGCACATGGAGCTTCGTTTTATCAGCATCGGCTTCCAACCCCTGGGGGTTGTTTCAGCAAAGCCTCGGCCTTTTGAACTCGACCATAAACAGTCGTGGGCAATAATGAGAGAGATGAGCCTTATTCTTCTTCTATGTGATTTTAGAAAGCCATAAAAACTTCACCGTAAAAAAAATTAATAAAAAGCAACATGATGATTCATCCACCACCAGAGTTTATACTTCCGATTTTTTATCCCACAGCTGCCTCCCCTGAGAAAAGAAAATATGCTTCTAATTAGCTGAGCTTTTACAAGGAAAGCTGAGCGATGGGCTTTTTCAGGCTGTTCAGTGTGGGGAACGGGTGGGCTGTCCCGTGTTCCCGGGCCACGGGAGCCCACGGGGGGCCTGTCTCGGGGAGGGCCCGGAGGGACACAACACTGTCCCTCCCGCCGAACACCTGCTTGTCAACCTCATGGACCCGGTGGGGCCATATTGCCTTCATAAAATGGGTGAAATGCTCCACCCCAAAGAATGTGCTGTTTCTTCTAGCTCCCTCCCTCTACCTAGAAGCTTTGTGCTCCAGGGCCTGGGACCTGGGGCATGTGCGAGCCTCAGTTACTGCATCTGAGAAATGCGCATAATAACAGCTACCGGGAAGGACCCCACTAAGCATGAAATGACATGTTGGTGCCCTGAGGTCCTAATTCCTTCCCACCTCCCTTCTGTCTTACCTACGAGAGCTTCCTCTGAGCCTTTGCCCCCTGTCTTGGCTTGACTTCCCCTCCCCCATCCTTCCTGCCTTGGCTTCCAGAAGAGGCCAGGACTGGGGGGTTGGGAGTGGTAGACCTGAGCCAGGGGGGAAGGTCCCTGCTGGGGAACTCTGGGGGATGGGAGCCCGAGAAACCTCACCTGAGGAGTGAGGTTGGTGAGGCCCACCCGTTGCTGGTGTCGCACTGCCCCCAGGGACCCCTGATTCCCAGAGTGCTCTGGGCTCACAGCACTCATGGTGGAGTGGGTTCCATGAGCCCAGGCACCTTCAGCAGCCTGCGCTGCAGTGTTGGGGGGTGCAGGGGTCTGGGTGTTCCCTTTACTGTCTCAGGGCTGGCTCCAACTGTGTTCAGTTTAGCAGTGCAGCTAGGGGGGGGACCCTGGAATGACAGAAGGGGACCCCGGGAGCTAGGTGGGAGGACACCATGGGATCCAAGGCCTGCTCACTGCCTCTCCCCCTCAGCCGGTGGGTTAGATTCTTCCACTGTCTGCAGCTCCTCTGTGATAATTTGCCGTCTCAGCAGAGCTCGGGAGCACAGGGAACAGGATCCGGTTTTCCTCCCTGGGGCTGGGGGCAGTGGGTGCGAGCTGGGTGGGTGGCCAGGCAGCCGGCCTGCTGTCTCCAGGCCACAGGGTGCCTGCGGGGCCTTGGACCACAGCTGGGGATGCAATGGGGAGATGAGGCCCTTTTGGCCTGGGGGCAACTGTGATGGCCAGTACCTGCAGGGCGGGGCCTGCGGGCCTCCTCTGTCCCCACCCCGCCCTCACCTCAGCAGGTCCCTGGGGTGGGCACAGGTGAAGCCCAGAGGAACCATCCCACTGTGCCCGTGTTGGGAAGGCCTCCCTCCCGCCCCCCCAAACCCGTGTGTGTGGTTGGAGTGTGCTTGCGTAACGAGGGAGGCTGCTGTAAAAGTAAAAGTGAGAGCGTATGAACTTCTCTTTGAAAATAGGAGCTTCGAGGCGGTTCTGCCCCCAGGGGAAGACAGGCACCAGGGTGCTGTCAGTCCCCGGGGTGGGGGGATGGCGTGAGACCCTGACAGGCGGGTGTGGGGGCAAAGCCACAGATCAAAGTGGCTGTTGGTGGCGTGTGAGGAGGTGGCCAGGGGAAAACTAACTTTCATTTGAAGAGATAGTCTCTGGGGGTGCCTGGGGGGCTCAGTTTGGTTGAGCATCTGACTCTGGATTTCGGCTCAGATCATGATCCTGGGATCGTGGGATCGAGCCCCATGTCAGGCACTGGCTGTGGAGCCTGATTGGGATTCTCTCTCTCTCGCTCTCATTCTCACTCTCATTCTCTTTCCTTCCTTTTTTTTTTTTTTTAAAGTTTATTTATTTTGAGAGAGAACACAAGCAGAGGAGGGACAGAGAGAGGGAGAGAGATAATCCTAAGCAGGCTCCACACTGTCAGCACACAGTCTGATGCAGGGCTCGAACTCACCACCCTGAGATCATAACCTGAGCTGAAATCAAGAATTGGACGCTTAATTGACTGAGTCACCCAGGCACCACTCTCCCTCCTTCTGCCTCTCTTCCTGGCTCGTGCTCTCTCTCTCTCTCTCTCAAATAAATAAATAAATAACTAAAATAAAAAGAAATAGTCTTTAAATTTTGTCTTAACCTCAGTTTGGGCAGCAAAGTGGATAGTGTTAAGGCCTGTGTGGGGGCACCCGGGTGGCTCAGTTGGTTGAGCGTCCGACTTCGACTCAGGTCATGATCTCACAGTCCGTGGGTTTGAGCCCCGTGTCGGGCTCTGTGCTGACAGCTCAGAGCCTGGAGCCTGTTTCGGATTCTGTGTCTCCCTCTCTCTCTGCCCCTCCCCTGCTCTCTCTCTGTCTCTGTCTCAAAATAAAATAAAGACATAAAAAAAGTTAAAAAAAAAAAAAAGAGGAAGGCCTGAGTGGTGTGTGAAGGCTCACTGCAGGTACAGGGAACTGAAATGTGTTGCAGGCATGTCTCACTCCACGCCCACCCAGTGTCAGAAACCTCGATGCAAGTAGCCATTAAAGCAGAGTGTGTGTGTTTGCTTTACGGAAGTCTCGCTTTCCAGATGAATTTAAAATGTGATTTGATTTAGGAAAAACAAATTGACTGATGACTTTCCCAGAACACATCTATGGGGTTAAGTGAGATTGATCTATCTATCTATCATCTATCAATCCTCTATCCACCTATCCATCCATCCCACTAGCTACCTAGACATCTACAAGCATCTCTCTATAAAAAATATGTAGATACACAGATTTGTAAAAACAGAATCTTAGTGTGTCAGAATGGCGGAGGCAGTGACCTAAATCATCTTATTTACATTTTTCTATTCCTTCACTTGGGTGTAAGTTGATCCAGAAAGAATTTGCAGGAGGTACATGTAGGCAGATGTGGTCTTGTGCTCACAGCCCGGGTGCTGGGAGATGGCTCTGGGTGTGCCAGAAGGAGGTTCGAGAAGGGACAGATGCAAGAGTAGACTCTGTGTCCATCTGTACCAGAAGCCTGGGAGTGCCTGAGACCCCAGACTGGACCTGCATCTGCAGCCTCGGGCCTCGTCACGATGGGGCGCAGGGCGTGAGACCCCGTGGCTCATACAGTCTGCGTCCCAGGCACAGATGTGTGTGGGTGTTTGGACAAGAGTGTGTCAACTTGGGCACTTACTGCTGCAGAATGACAGCTCACAGTGAGGACCGACTGAAGGTTCTGAGGCCACCCTGGGTCACACAGCAGGTGACCTGGCAAGGGCAAGGTCCTCAGGGCTGGAGGCGCTCAGGCCGTCCTTGGCTCTTGAACCTAAGGCTTTGGCAAGGCGCTGCCTCCCTTTCTGGCCTGCTTTTGGGGACTGAGACAAGGAGGCAGAGGGAGAAATCTCGGGGTGTTGGTGGATGGGGGGAGTCTGAGGCCCTCAGAGGAGGCCCGGAGAGACCCTGCAATAGTCAGGTCCACAGCAGAGCCGCAAGCTGTGGGGCACATGGGGTAGGAGGCCCAGACGTGGAGCTCGGGATGGCGGGGCTCCAGAAGCCGAGATGACGCAGGGAGTCTGCCCAAGGCCAGGGCAGACTCAGCAGGGGGTCAAGGAAGGACACGAGGGAACCCCAACACGTAAGGGGCAGGGCTGGGGAGGTGGCAAAAGAGACTCGGAAGGAGCAGCTGGCAGGGAAAGAGACGAGGAGTGAGTCAAGGCCTGGAAACCTGGAAGGAGTAAATTCCAGAACTCAGGGCAGTGAGTGTCAGCAAACTGTGAACATAAGTCTTTTTAATCATTTTACAGGGGTGCGTACTCTTCCTTTCTGGAGCTCTGCGGCGACCCAGAGCCCTTGGGTTTCTGCCTGGCCCAGAGAGGCACACGGACCCATCAGTGTCCCGGTTAGGAGCTGCTGTGCGGAGGTCTTCCTTGTGTCCTGTGCAGCTCCCGGCAGGCCAACCACGGAGGCGTCGGGACAGATGGACGGGGTGACAAAGGTCCGTTTGTCTGGCACATGCGCATCACTGTAGAGAGCTCAGCCTCAGCCAGGTTTCTGGGCATTTTCTGAGGGGGTGCTCAAGGTCAGGAGGAGGGCAGGAGAGTGGCTACCTGCAGACTTACTCCCTGCTCTGGGTGGCCCGGGTTGGCTTCAGTGTGGAGGTAAATGGCCAGCTGGGCCATTCCTGGGCCTGCGTGGGGATCAGGGCTGGCACGACTGGAGAAGCCAGATCACTGGGGGTCAAATCTTTACTCCACCACTTCTAGTTGCATGACCTTGGCCAAGTCACGAAACTGCTCTGTGCCTCAGTTTCCCCAGCTGTAAACACTTGTAGTAGCCCCGTTGTAGAGTTGCAGAGAGAAATCCATCACCTGCGAAGGGCTGGGACCGGCGCCTGGAGTAGGTGCCTATGCACTCAGTCTCAGCTGGTATCTCACCTTGAACCCGGGCACCCCCAGTTCTGTGGTTGGGGCGGCCATAGTCCTGGCCCCTCTCTGTGCAGACCCTGGCACACACAGCAGGGTTTCAGGGCGGTCTTTTCCTGAGAACCTTCTTTGTTCTTTCCGTCCCAGCACACCCTCTTTGTTTCCCACAGAGCACTTATCACAGCTGATAACTGTGCTTGGTTCCCTGGTTCTTGTCTATCTAGAAGGTTCCGTCTGGAGGGTAGGGACCTTGCTGGTGTCTTTCACAGCAGAGTCCTCAGCTTCTGGACAGAATGAACCTTTGTGGACTGAGTGAGTCTGGAAATCCTGGGGAGGTCTTGGGGCAACGCTGCTGTTAGGATTGTCCTTATCTCCCGGAAAAGTCCGGTGTCTGGGCCCCCTGTCCTGCCAACAGCCGGGGGCCGCCCTTCTCCCTCTGTTCCTGGTGGTAAGTGCTCCTTGTCCCCCCCGCCCCCCAGCTCATCTCCCCTCCAAAGGTCCCTGGAGTTGCTGAGGTCCGGATGCAGAGCAGGGAGGATGCAGGGAGTTGGTTTGTTCTCTGAGCAGATTGATGCCCCGTGAGACCCGGCTCCTACAAGCCCAAGACATGCACGGGGCTGTCACTCTGTTCTGTTTAATTCCAGAAGAGGTGCTGTCAGGACATGCCTGGCCCAGGCCTGACCCTCCCCTGTCTGTAGCTGACAATCTGACAGCCTGAGTGTCAACGAAGGAGGGTCCCTGAGCCCCACGAGAAGTGTTGGTTCATGGATGTTGACGGCAGTTCCTGAAGAGGGGGCTGGGGAGCCTGCCCTGCTGGCTCTGGGGAGGCCATGACTCAGGAGCACAACTCTGTGCATGTGGTCTCCTTTAGGTTATAAGGATTAATTAGGTAATCACGAGAGCACCCCTCTTGTGTGGTCTTGGGCCAGTGGTCATGTGACGGCTCCACACTGACCCAGACTGTGCTTTTGGGAAGTCACAGGACTTATCTGAACCTAAGTTTTCCCACCTGGAAAATGGGGTTAAATTAGTACCTTCTGTGTAGCGCTGTTGGAGGGAGTAAATGAAATACGGCACCAAAGACCTCGGAAGAGTGTCTAGTTCTTGGAAAGTTCTCCTTAAATTTTTTTTTTGTGTTTGATCTTTCTCTATCCCCCAGTTTTATTGAGATATAATTGACTGTGGCAAGTTATTAATACCTGTCATTTAACCTGGAAACCAGCCCTACGGGGCCTGTCATCCCTAGTTCACACGAGGAGGCAGGTTCGGAGACAGGATGAGGAGGTTCTGGTAGTTTGGGTGCGTCTTTCGCGGGTGTCCCAGATGCAGAGCGGCGAGCAAGTGTCCGAAAGTGAGGCAGCAGGTGCTGGGAATTAGCAGGGGAAGCACTGAATCTCTGGACTGGGGGTCAGGATGAGGCCATAGTCAAGGTTAGGTACTTGTTGAGAAAGATCCGCAGGCCTGACACACTCACCGAGTATAGCCTATTGCTCTGACCGAGCAGAGCCTATAGCTCTACTCAGTGGATGTTAGTTATTCTTACACTGCGTGTGTCTGGTTGGGCTGCCTTCCTGGCCTGACTGCCACTGCCACAAGGTCGCTTTCAATGACCCAGATGGCGTGGCTGAGCCAGGCTTTGGGGAACAAGTCCAAGTGGCCCTGTAGGTGTCTGAACGTTAACTTTTTTCTCCCCTTAAAGACAGTTGTTTTATTTATTTACTTTTAATTTAAAAAATGTTTATATTTGAGAGAGAGAGAGAGAGAGAGAGAGAGAGAGAGAGAGAGCATGATCGGGGGAGGGGCAGAGAAGAAGGAGACACAGAATGGGAAGCAGGTTCCAGGCTCTGAGCTGTCAGCACAGAACCTGACGCGGGGCTCGAACCTACAAACCCACCAGATCATGACCTGAGCCAAAGTCGGACGCTTAACCAACTGAGCCACCCAAGCGCCCCAAAGAGAGCTATTTTAGAGATTCCTCTTGCTACTCCAAGCCGAGCCTCTAGTTGGAGCCGCCATTTTGGTTTCTGTCTAACTGTTGACTGTCATGGCCTGGGTCTTGCAGCCCTGGGCTCCCTGCTTTCATTGGGGCGTTTTCCCTTCATGAAATGAGCCTGCTCTGATAGTTGGAGGTGACTGGTGTGTGGGATTACAGTCCTGGAGGCGGGTGGCCGGGAAGTCAGAACAGGGGACTGGCAACTAGTTCTCTACCCGAGGCTGGTTCCTGACAGGTCGTTAGAAAAGCATTGGCGCAGTGAGCAGTGGCCCTCTCTTGTGGCCAGGGTCACGGCTTGGGGTGGAGGGGCCCGTTGGCCTTTTTGGTTGTCTTGTTTGAGAGGAAATGATCCCCGGGAGCAGAGGTCTGTGGGTGTGGAGCCATTTGCTCTGCCCGGTGGGACGGTCTGAGGAAGGCAGAGAGACGGGAGGCCCTGCAGGTCATCGTGCTTCCGGACTTGGCTGTGCTTACTTATCTGTTGACGAAGAATTTCTTCCCGAGTTGATGCTCAAAATAGATCTATAAAAATTTCCGGCACTGTTTAAAGTCAAACCCCGAAGGGAGTCCCATGAACCTTCCATGCTGGCAGCCTGCAGGGGGATCCGGAGGCCTGTGGTCAAGCACATGCCCCCCTCGAGGGGCCAGGGATGTTTATCTCTGTGGCAGCGGGGATCCTGGGGGGTAGCTGGGCATATAGAGCTTTCTGGAGAATACTTTCTCTCAGCAGCTGTTACCTGGACACAGAAAACTCAAGAGGCACCAAAGCTGACTCTGTGACGTGATAATAGTGTGACCTGGTGATGTCATGAGGCTGTGACATGGGGACCTATGAGGCGTGGCTCCCCAGAGTCAGACCTGCAGGGCCTGGCAGGCCTGTGGGTTTGGCCCAGAAGGAAAACCTTACTGCTGGCCAGTCCTGCGTGTTGCCTCGTTCCCCGCCAGTGGCCCACCTGGCCAGGTAGAGCTCGGCATCTGGCCTTCCTTGTCTTCCGGGTCCCGGCGGGGGGGTGGGGGGGCAGGGCCTGGTCTTCCCCCGGCTTCGCTGGGGGAGCTCCCGATCCTCCCAGGAGCTACCTGGGAGCAGGCCAGTCACCTGCTGACATCAGCCGCTTCTCACGGCATCACCCGAGTGCGTTGTGCTCAGGCGCTCCCTGTGCCGACTCACCAGAGACCCTGTCCCTTTGCGGTGACTGGGGCTGGGTGGGGGGTGTGCGGTGGCAGAAGGAGGGTGTGGGGCGGCAGGGGGACTCTGTGCAGCCCCTTGGTGCTGACTCTAGTGGCCTCCAGGTGGGGCCTGACTTTTTAATCCAGGCTTTGCAGCTGGAGGGCATTTGGGAGGCTCCATCGTATCTGGTCCAGGGTGAGCTTCCCCACCTCCCCTGGGCCACACCTGGGGCCTCTGGTTACCCTGAGATGCCACAGAGGCTGCCTCAGTTTCCCCCTCCGCCTCCCGGGCTTTACAGTAGTGCCTTTGGGAGGTGAAATGAGACAGAGCTTAGTGTGGTGAAGGGCATTTGCCTTCACCCCAAGTTTGCGCTAATGCACTTAATCACATGCTACCATCTGAGGTCAGCTCGAAGCCACAGAGACCCAGGTCAGGAGAGGTGCGCGGGTCCCCTAGAGGGCGGTGCTCTGGGAACATCTGTCACACAGAGCTGTGGTTTTCTTACCTGACCCAGCTTCACGCAGACACTTAATGAACAGCAAGTCAGTTTTTAAAAAAAAGTATTTATTTTGGGGCACCTGGGAGGCTCAGGTGGTTAAGTGTCTGACTTTGGCTCAGGTCATGACCTCATGGTTCATGGGTTCGAGCCCCACGTCGGGCTCTGTGCTGACATGTCAGAGCCTGGAGCCTGCTTCGGATTCTGAGTCTCCTTCTCTTTCTGCCCCTCCCCCACTCGCACGCAGCTTCTCTCTCAGAAATAAATAAAACATTAAAAAGATTTTTTTAAAATTAATTTATTTTGAGAGAGGGACAGAGTGTGAGTGGGGGAGGAGCAGACAGAGAGAGAGAGAGAGAGAGAGAGAATCCCAAACAGGCTCCGTGCTGTCAGCACAGAGCCCAACGCGGTGCTCGATCTCACAAACGGCGAGAACACGACCTGAGCCGAAACCAGGAATCTGATGCTTAACTGACTGAGCCGCCCAGGCGCCCCTGAACAGCGAGTCATTTTTAGCTACATGAATTCCAGCGTTCGGCGAAGGAGGTGGGTGAGCCCTACCTGGTCCTCACGTTTCTGATCTCACGGTGACCACGTTTAAGGGGCCCTGGCCTCCCGCCACGCGCCATGCAGTGTTCACACCCCTCGTGTTTAATCCTCCGGCAGTGCCGCGCGTTGTGTTGTTACCACTGTCCTAACCTCACCGAGGAGTACTCGGAGCCTAACAGGCCACATGACATGAGAGAGGTGCTCCCTGTCACCCCTCCTGGCCGCCTGTTTGGGACAGGTTGGTGGTCGGAGACTGGGACGGACCCTCCCCTGGACTGGGCTGTGCTGGGAGCCTTCCTGAGTCTTGGAGCTGCAGGGGTGGGGCGGTGGGGGGGGGGACTCTCCTTCCTGCTGCTCTGGTTCCACCACAGTCCGCGTGGCCACAGCGAACTCAGCAGGGAGCTGGACGGGGTCGGGGGGGGGTGGGGGTCATTCCAGGGTGGCCTCAGACCACACCTAGCACGGTCACTGTGGGACCTGCACAGACACCTTCACGAGGGTTTTGAGAAGCCTGGGGGCCCCACCAGTCATGGGGCGGCACCAGCGTGCCGCTGCCCCGCGCCAGCTGCCGAGGTGCCAGCCTCCCCCAGGCCGTCGTCGCCCAAGGGGCCAGAGGCTCGGAAGAGCAGCTGAAGCCCGTCAGCCCCGGGGAGGTGTTTGCACGAGCGCGCCTAGAGCAACACGAATGTCGTGAAAGTGAACAGTTCGATGTGGAAAGCACACGTGGTCAAGTCGCCGGAAGATGGCAGGTCACAGCACAAAAGCGTCTGTGTTTGGAGGCTGCTCAAGGACAGGGCAGGATGTCAACAGGGCTCTGCAGACCCCGCTTCAACCCTGAGCCCCCAGGAAAATCATCCTGCGTGCAGCCCGGGAGGAACCAAGATTCATGATGGGAAATGGGAAATGACACTTGTGGACCGTGTGTTTCGTGCAGTCCCCGTGACCCAGGACTGGGACGGCTTCAGAGGCCCAGGGGGAGCTCCTTAGGGTCTGGACCCAGACCCGAGGTCAGATCTCAGTCTGGCTCACCTCCCGTCTCAGAGCCTCAGTTTCCTGCTCTGAAGAATGGGGCGATCATAGTACCAGATGGGGTCGGCCCGAGGCCTGTTTGACTCTCGTCTCGCACCTGCAGCGGCCCGCCCGTGCCCACAGGAAGGGCCCAGGAACTGGGTTCTGGAGAAACGAGTAAACGCAGCGATGAACGCCCAGCAAACGTGTGTGTCACTTCACGGAGCGCGAAGTCCTGGCCTTTGGCAGGTGAGGCTCCCAGGAGGGGAGAGTGAACAGACCCGGCTCTCGGCACCTTTCCCGAGTGAGTGGGACGAGGTGGGTTTGCCAGGTGGATGCTTCTTCCTGAGGCTGGACCCGGATGGAACGCTTGGCCTCCATTTGGCAGGACCCCAGCTTTCTCCCTGCTCTTCCCGTCATGGGGGTGGGCAGACTCCGGGGGACTGAGATTCTGACTTGGGTCAGGGGTGAGGAACACATGGGATTCTGAGGGGCAGTGGAGGGTCAGAAGAAGGACAGGACAATGGCCGGGAGGAGGGAGGAAGGGAGGAAGTCCCTTCGGCCCATCCAAGGTGGGCTGACTTGGTCCAATGGGATATTTTGGGGGAAAATTAAAGGATCATTTGGCCTCAACCTCTGCATTGCTGTGCGTGCCGGGCAGTCTACTAGGAGGCTTCTGTGAGGATGACCCTTCCTTCCACGCGTCAGGGTCATAGCAAAGGGAGCCTACACTCACTCCCCAGAGAGCTGGAGGGTTCTTGGTGCTCGACCGTGAGCCCGGCTGAGGGAGGCACTGGGAGCTGGGGACAAACGGGGCCCGCTCCTCGCCCTCCACGAGCTCAAATCGCCAGCATTGCAGCAGAGCCTGATGTGATGGGTCCTCAGGGTGCTTAGTTTTATGGACCGGTGCCGTGGGCTGGCAGAGCTCCCCTCCCTCAGCTCCCCGGGAAATCCGTAAAACCTGGCAGGGAGCTGGCACGCCGTCCATCACATCTTATTAATAAGTTTAATGAACCCAAGGCAACAGTTGCCAATGCTGATTGCACACTGGGAGCGTGAAGTGAAGTGTGCTGGCAAGTTCTCGGCCGTGAGAGACTCTAACAGCGTGCAGTGGGTGCCCCGCATGGGTGGAGCCTGTACCCTGGGGTTTTCCAGCTGGTGAAACACACCTGTCCCCCCTGCTCCCGTTCCTCACAGACTTGCTGATCCGTGGAGAAAATGCCACCAACCCCTCTCCCCCACCCTCAGAGGTGTCACCATACCTTTCTTAGGAGTGTCTGCACACCGTTGCTCTGACCCTCCATGCCCGCGGGAACGACCCGGGGACTCACCAGTGCAGACCTGGTCCAGCGTTTCCCAGGCAGGCGAAGTCCCGCCCTCCTGAGTCCGAAGAGTCCCTGCGAGTGAGGGTCAAGGTCCTCCTAGGCAGGGCTCTGCCTGTGTTTGTCCTGGCCGCTCAGCCTGGCTGTGTGTTTAAGGAGAGAGGAAAACGGTGCCCAAGGCAACGTCTCAATGTTGGCGACCATTCCGTCTCAAATGGAACCTTTTCCAACAGTCTTCTAGCAGACTTGATTTAGAAGTTTTGGAACCTGTGAATTCCATCTGGATAGAGTCATGGAGCCCACCAAGGGGTACAGGGCTCTACAGAGAGGCCTGGGCCACTGGCTTTGGGCGTGGAGAGGGCGGGGAGGTGATGGGCTGTGTCCGTGAATGGGAGTGAGCCCTGCATGGACAGAGGAGAGGTTGGCAGTGAAAAAGATGCGTGATGTGGAGGAGGATGGGCCTCGCTGTTCCCTGAGGGGTCAGTCCAGCTATGAGTGCCTAGAAGAGAAGCGCCCGACCTGGCTGCTCACCACCCCACACCAGCACGGTGACTGGTCAACCTACGTCATTGAAGCCTTGGCTGTCAGCAGAGACTGGGCACCCTAGTGGGCTCTGTTTGTAAGAATGAGTCCAGACCTGGAAATCATCAAAGAGAGTGAGGCTGGATCAGTTAAGACTTTTCATTTCAAGTATTGAAAACCTCAGCTCAGATTGGCTTAAATAAAGTGAATGAGCCCATGAAGAAAGAAATGAATAAGGCATGTAGTGACTTATGTAACTGAAATGGCCTTGGATTGGTTGGTTCAACATCATCAAGACTTGATTTCTCTCTCTCACGGTTTTTCTTCCCACGCTGGCTTGTGTCTCAGGCTCTAGCATGGGCAATAAGGTGGCTGCCAGTAGCATTGAGTGCCTATCCTCTCAGGTTCGAGTATGGCAGAGAGGGAAGAAGGCCTCCGCGTAGCAGCTCCTCAAACAACTGAACAGAGTCACTGTAAGACCCACCATCCTCAGCTAGGTATATATCGAAGACAACTGAGAGCATGTGTCCACACACATAGCATACACACATGTGTACATAGTGACATTATTCCCGATAGCTGAAAGTAGAAACAATCCCAATACTTACCAACTGATGATGGGTAAATAAAAAGTGGTCTATTCATACAATGGAATATCATTTGGCCACAAAGAGGAACAAAGTATCTCTATCCACAAGGATACCATGGTAAGGATGGGAGAAGGAACTGTGAGTAAATAACATTGTCCAGGAAACAGTGGCATCTGTCCCATGTGGATGGCCGACTCTCCCTCCCCCCGATGTGTAAGAATCGAGGGCCCCCAACAGGACAGGAGGTCTGAAGGCAAACTGTGTACTGGGAGTGGGGATGTGATAAGAGAGGCAGGATCCAGGGGCCAACCCAAAATCCAAAAAGAAGGCAGCCCAGTGGGTTGTCACTGGTCTGTTGAGCTGAGCAGAGGAAAACCTGGTGCTAAGAGTAGGAAATGAGCCAAGGATGCTAGGCCTGGGCAGAAAGGTCCAGGTCAGAGGGCAGATCAGTTTAGGGAAACCCTGGAGTCATGTGATACCACTGGCCAGATGTGGGTGAGGAGGATGCTGATAGAGGGGTCTCCTTTGAATAATTTGCTTCATTCTGTAGGAGGCAAAGAATAGAGAGATGATACCCTTGTAGGAAGTGCTGGATAAGTAAATGGAGCCCCACCAAGGAGAAGCTCATTCTGGTAAGCGTGATCAGGAATGGTTCAATGAGGGAGAAGACTGGAGCATGTTCTTGAAGGATCTGTAGACATTTGACAGTCAAAGAGGTGGTAAAGGCTTTGAATGAGGTGGAGTGTTGGGAGTGCACTCTGGAAGGGGAGGGGGTGGAAGACTTCACACCAGAGGGGGAGGGCATGGAAGCCATCACACCATATGGGGAGAGCATGGAAACCTTCACACCAGTTGGGGAGAGCATGGAAGTCTTCACACCAGATGGGGAGAGTGTGGAAGTTTTCACTCCATATGAGGAGAGTGTGGAAGTCTTCACACTAGATGGGGAGAGCGTGGAAGTCTTCACACCAGAAGGGGAGAGCAAGGAAATCTTCACACCAGATGGGGAAAGCGTGGAAGTCTTCACACCAGATGGGGAGAGTGTGGAAGTCTTCACACCAGATAGGGAGAGTGTGGAAGTCTTCACACCTGATGGGGAGAGGATGGATGTCTTCACTCCAGATGAGGAGAGCATGGAAGTCTTCACACCTGATGGGGAGAGCATGGAAGTCTTTACTCCAGATGAGAAGAGTGTGGAAGTTTTCACACCAGATAGGGAGAGCGTGGAAGTCTTCACACCAGATGGGGAGAGCATGGAAGTCTTCATACCAGATGGGGAGAGCGTGGAAGTCTTCACACCAGATGGAGAGAGCGTGGAAGTCTTCACACCGGATTGGGAGAGTGTGGAAGTCTTCACTCAAGATGAGGAGAGTGTGGAAGTCTTGACAGCAGATGGGGAGAAGTGTGGAATTCTTCATGACAGGTGGGGAGAACATGGAATTGATCACACCAGATGGGGAGAGTGTAGAAGTCTTCACACCCAAAGGGGACAGATGGGAAGTGAAACCTGAGAAGGGAGAGTGCCATGAGAAGCACAGGGCCCTGAGGACGGGACTTTGAAGCTCCAAGTTCTGATAAACGGAGCCTACGTCTGAGTGAGCTGACCCTTGGAGTACAGGTTGGAGGGTCGGCCTGAGGTGCAGCTGACGGGGGCGGCACGGGATCCCAGGGTCCACTAGCACTCACTGTATTGTGGGGCCAGGGTCCTAAGATGGGGCTTGTGGCTCTTCTTGGGGGAGGGGAACACAGGTGTGGGAAGTGGGCTGTGGCCAGCATGGTGAGTGTGGACGGGGTCGGCCGTCCCCTCCACCCTGAGCAGCAGCAAGACAGGCCTTCCAGGATGCCAGGCACACTGCCAGCCCCCACTGCAGAGGTGGCCTGGCTCGAGCACGGGCCGGCTGTGGCCAGGGCCAGCCAGTTGCGGAAGGCTTTAGTCCCCTGGGGTGAAGGCTGTTGGGCACTGGCCTGGCGGGTCTGGAAGCTCAGAAGTCAGGCTGAGGCGGGCCTCCCACAGTCAGGGCACCTAGGGCAGGAGAGAAGCTTGTCCATGCCACATGGGTTGCTCGATTCTGGTTGGGGGTAACATAGGTCCTTGGGAAGGACTGACAAGTTCAACATCCATCCATTCATTCATTCATTCATTCAATTCTTTTTGTCTTTTCATCCAGGCAGCAGATATTCATGGAGATGCTGTGTCAGGGACTGTGAAAAGCTGCCCAGGGCCCCATGGAGCTCACAGCCTGCAGAGAGAGACAGACAAACCAATAGGACCTTCCATCCCAGAGTGGTGGCGGCAGCACAGGGGTGGGGAATGCAGGGGAGCTGAGAGAGATGGGGGAGGGACATCTGTGTGCGTCTGGTGTGGTCAGGGAGGGCTGCCTGGAGAATGCAACACCCAGGTGGAGACCTGAAAGGGCAAAGGGAATGAGTGGTGTGAACTGGGTGAGGAGGGGTATCTGTGGTAGAGGGAACAAGCAAGGATCTCCGGGAGCACAGAGGAGCCCAGCATGGTGCTGTGCTTGCAGGTCCTGGACCTCCTCCCCACCCCAGGTGATGGAATTTTGATCCTCCCCCTCCTCACGGTTGGTCTTGGTCGTGGCTGCTGATAATCCCTCTCCTGGTGCGGATGGCCTTGGGTCTGGGGTGGGTCTATGGCTCTGTGTGGGGGGAGGGGGTAGCTCTGCTGTGGGGTCTGTGGTATCAGGGGCAGAGAACCCAGGGGTCACTGACTCTGGGACTGAAGTCCTGGGTGTGGCCAGAGCATCTGCAGGCCCTGGACAGAGCCTGGGCCTGTGGGGCCTGGAAACTCCACTGTGCATCTAGAAGGATGAAGGCAGCTGGAAACCCCAAAAGAGTTCGCTGGGATTGGCATCTGAGAACCCAAAGATGATAAATGTCCTGCCGAACTCGGGGACTGGCCATGCCAGGGTCCTCCCCGTTGGCTGGTCCCGCGGGCCTCAGGTGCAGAGGAGGAGCAAGGAGGTCCATGTCCCTCCGGACACCGGGACAGGGCTCCGTTCTGCTGGGCGCCTCAGCGTAGATGAAAGACGGTGATGCCACAAACACCAACAAGCTGCGGGGCCGGAGGGTGCTGTGCCCGAAGCAGGCACCCACCCGTCTGGCCTCCCGCCCGCGGCTCTGGCACAGGATCTGAAGCCACGGAGGCAGCACAGGAGGCCCAGCTGCGGGCAGGGCCCCCCACCCCCGGAACATGAAAGCCGGCCCCCGAGTGCCAGAAACGGACCCCAAATCCGTATCTCTCTGCGATCAGTTGCCTCAGGCCAGCCAGGCAGCGGGGTTCAAGGAACGCAGGTGTTTTTCGGAGCAGGAAGGAGCGGTTTCTACATTGTCGCCCTCCTCCGCGTCTCTCTGCGGCTCCAGGCCAGCTGTGTGCCAGCCGAGGGGAGGAGGTGTGACCCTCTACGCCGGCATCACGGCATTCGTGGGGCTGCCGGCATGAAGGGCGGTGGCCGGGGCGCCTCTGACCATGCCGCTGAGTCGGATGCTGGGTCCGGTCGGAGGGTCCCGCTCCCCGTCCCCCGTGTGGCGCGCGCCTCTTCCCGGGGCGTCTCTGCCGCCTGGTGCGTGGCTGGCCTTCAGCGACGCGAGCTTGGGTTGGACGGTGTGGGCGCGTCCCCTCCACTCCTTGCTGGATGCCAAGCCTGAAGACCAAGTGTTTGCGAGCAGAGCGAGGAGGGCTGCGTCCGCAGAGGGGCGTCTGGGAGGCAGCGCGCACCGAGGAGACCAGAGGCCCATCCGTCTTGGACGAGGTCAATAGCAGGAGGCAGGGACTCCTGCGCCAGGCAGGGGTGGGTGGAGGCAGGAGGGCTGGGCGAAGAGACGTCAGCAGACCTTGGCCCGGGCGCTGCAGTGTTTTTATTGAGAACTGTCTGGAGAAGCTCCTTCCAAAGGGTGTGGACGGAGTTGGCGGCGTCTGGCAGCTACCGCGGGGCTTTGCGGGCAAGAGGTCGGTGCAGGGAGGTCATGAGGTCTGAGAGGGGTTCCCCCCACCCCCCTGCCTCCCAGGCTTCATCAGGCTGGGGCTGGGAGGTCGGAGGATGTCTCAGGGGTCCCTGGGGGAGCTGTATGCAGTCTTGGTGTGCCTGCAGATCCCGACCTGCCACTTACCAACCTGTCGCGTGGCCCCAGGCACCTTGCGATTGGCTTTCCCTGTTGCAGGGCTGTGGAAGGTAAAGAAGAGGGGTGATCCCTGCTCTTGAGGACCTACTGTGTGCCAGGCCCTCCGCCCAGCTCATCTCATGTGATCGGCCCGTCCTGGAGGTGGGCTCTGTCTCATTTCATGGAGGGCTCAGATGAGGAGGCCAGGCAAGTCCATTAACTCACTCAAGGCCAGAAACCAGGAATCTGGACCAGGTCTGCCTGGCTTCAAGTCGGGGCTGTCTCCGTGGCAGCGCACGGCTCTACTGTGTGTGGCCGTGCCCGGCTCAGTGCCTCACACGCAGTAGGTGCTCAGGAAACATTGGCATAAACCTTTCCTCCTTCCCTCCTTGAAGCCTCTCTTTCTTCCTCCCTCTGGGTGCATGCGGTTCCGCACACATTGGCTGAGGGCTCATCTGTGCTCTCCCCTGCAGGGCAGCCCTGCTCCGGGCAAGTGGCCCCTACCCCGTGGCTGCATTTCACAGCCCCCCCCCCCGGGGTAGCTGAAGTGGTTGGAGATGGGGGTGCAGGGAGGGGGGAAAGGAGCTATCGCTCAGTGGCCAGAATGTCAGTTGTGCAAGGTGAGAACGTTCTTAAGATCTGTTACATGACGATGTGCATGTAGTTAATTCTACTGTTTTGTACGCATGAGCACGGTTACTATGGTAAATTTTATGCTGTATATATATTTTTTTAACCACAATAAAAACAAAACCCAAAAGCTGGATGTGCGATCTCTGTCGAGAGGGTTCTCAGGGCCGAGGGGCGGGGAGGGCCGCAGGCCGGATGGAGCCCTGGTTCCTGGTGAGCCTGTGGAATGACGCCCCACCGGGAACGTCGACCATGGGTGTGTCCTGAGTGCCAAGAGGCCTCAGGTGTTCCTGTGTCAGGCCACTGAGACTCTGGCCTGATCCGTGACGGTAGCTAGTGTCGCCTCGAAGGATCAAGGGGGCTTCAGAGATGAAGACCAGAGACCCCCTTCCCTCTGGAGTTCACAAGCGTCAGAGGGGACGACAAACACCAGAGGCTGTGCCCCAAAGTGGGTGAGTACCTTCAGAGCCCAGGGAAGGATGTGGGGAAGCAGGAGTCGGTCTCCTCGGGGACCGGGGAAGGACTCGGGGAGGAAATAGCCAGGAAGAGGACATTTCAGAGCTGCTAAGAGGGAAGAGAGGTCTCTTGGAGAGGGAGCCCCATCTAGCAAAGCATGAGAGCTGAAGTTCATGCAATGCGTCTGAGGACCTGGGGGAGCAGTGCAGCCCAGGACTGAAGCAGCAGGACTGAAGAACATGAGCTTGATTTTGTAGGCAATGGGCGCCACAGAAGGTTAATGAGGGAGAACATGCCAGATACACTGTGCTTCAGGCAGGCTTCTCCAGTTGCTTCCTAGAGGCTGCCTGGAGCAGGAGAGAGTAGATGTGGGAGACCGGAAGGGTGGTGGGGGATGGAGGGGAGGAGCCCGAGAGTGGAATCCCAGGTCCAGGAGATGGAAGAGGGCAGTGGGGGAGGGGAGGGAGCAGTGCAGACGGCATCTCTCCCCTCTTCCAGGCTGTGTGCTAGGAATGGGGGTGGCCCTTTCCATGAAGATGGGAAGTCCAGTGAAGGAACAATAGGATATCGGAGAAGCAAGGGCTGGGGTTTGTTGGTCCCAAGGTAGGTGAATGTCCCTTCCTACTACTGGAGGCCGAGTCCTGAGAATCAGTGCCCGGGCTCTGCCCTTCTCTTTGGAGAGGACTGGGGGTCTGGCCACCGGGGTCCCCCACACCTGCTGCCCCGTGGGTGCCCGGCAGAGGCTCCTGGAGCTGGTGATGGTAGGTGGCTGGAGTGACTGCAGAGTCTGAACACGTACGGCCACGAGGTGAAGAACTTGCCCTCAGAGAGCGTCCACGGTTTTGTTTATGCCTTGAAAAAACATCTACAGAATGTGCTGGGCTTTGCAGCATTTACAAGAAATCTATGTTGCAAATAAGTTTCCAAAATAACCTCTCTCACAGCTCTGCACCGCGCTCACCATCTGCGGGGACGGGGTGTGGATGTGTACGCACGGCCTAAGGGTCCAAGCCCGTCACCGTGGGAGGGACGAGGCACGACTTGGACGGAGGGTCTCCTGGTCAGAGGTGAGGATGGCGTATCACGGCTCCACGCACCAGGGGCGTAGGCCCGGAGGGTCGGATGCCAGGGAAGACGGATGACTCTAGGGGATGGGGGAAACGGCCTGTGCACTGGGGTTCCACCAGGACCTTAGGGCTCCCTCAGGCAGAGTGAGCCCTCAGAGTCAGACCCTGTCCCTGCCAGGGCTCCGACGTGGTCGCCTGACCCTCTTGCCCAGGACTCTTGACTTCCTTTCATTTCCCGCTGACCACTCCCCACGGCCTTAGCTGTAGGGGTAGGAAGCGGAGCCTGTCTGTCCTTTGCAGGGAGAAGAAGAGTCCTGAGCGTCCACAGCACAGCGAAGAAAGAGGAAGATGAACCCCCGATGCTGAACAACCCCTCAGACTGCACCAACTGTCCCAAACTGAGCCTGGCACCTTCCCCAGACCCGTGCCCTCCGACTGGAGTAAGCTGTCGTTGCCCCAGCTCCTCCACTGTCCATCCCCACGCCCACATCCCATCAGGATGCTGATGCCGCCCTGGAAGGGTCCTCCATTCCATCCTCCCTCCCCACCCCCCCGCAGCAGCTCCCCTGCCAATCTCTGGACTGGTCCTTGCTCCACGCTGCCCTCAGGGCGATGGTCGTGACACCCATCTGCATGCCCAGCTGTCTCACTGATGCTTACGTGACTCCACTAACCCCTTAACGTCCACAAGATGAATTTCCATGTTCAGGGGCAGGGGGTCTGGATGTCCCGTTCCCATGTCATTCACAAAACTTTGCACCTTTGTGGTCCCGCAGGCCTGCGTGCAACTCCGTGTATTTTCACGCATTGCTTTTTCTGCTGGGAATGCCTCCACTTCTCCCCCGTCAACGGGGCCTGGCGATGGGTGGGGTAGCAAACCCAAGTGGACGGCATATTGGCATGCGAGTGACATCACGGCATACCCTTTGGTAAGGGGGCTGGTGGGTGCGTATGTGTGTGTGGTGTACGCGCCTTTGCAATTCCAGCCCACTCCAGGCTGTGGCCCGCGGCAAGTGCACCGTGTCTAACACGGCCTGCTGGGCCCCACTGCAGGGCATGTAGTCACACTGGCCGGCACCACCCAGCATGAGCCCTTGAGAAATGCGTTCATAAGCCCAGCATCGTGGACCTGCCGGGCCAGCCAGGTGCGGAACCTGAGCGATGGCACTTTACGCAGGCTGGCCCTCAGGTTGGCACAGAGTCAATCACTTCTCGGGGAGCAGCTGGGCCAGTCTTCTGCGGTATGATGACCGTGGCTTCGGGGAGGAAGCATCTGTCAAGGCTTTAGCCAGGGAGCCATTCTAGCTAGTTCCGCCTTTGCCGGCCACTGTCGCTCTGTGGGCACGGAAAAGACCACCACCAGCCTCCTGGGGCTGGCCTACAGCCGCGTCACTGCTCCTCCGGCTGGGCTCCTCCATGCCTGGCACCTGTCCTCATCCATTCTCACCACAGCTCAGAGACGTGGATGGTCCAAACCCCATGAAAGATGGGGACACTGAGAATTAACAAGGGGCCTCCCAGTGGCTCGTGGCTGGAACTAAACTTGGGCATCTGACTCTCAAACTTTGTCCCCTTCTGTTACACTTTCTGTCCCTGGGGAGTCACAGATGCCTGTCTCTTCTGCCTCATCCCCAGCTGCTCCTCTGAGTCCCTTATGTCATGAGGGCAGCCAACACCTGCTAGAAGCTTCCTCTGTGCCAGAATGGGGTAGACTACCAAAGTGGCTGCAGATGCTTCCCCTCCCCCATTCAAACCTCCTTGACCTGTTACTTTGAGAGCTCTTCCATCCTGCCTCTGGGCATGGCCACATGACTTGCTTTGGCTGATGGGATGTTAGCGAATGTGTCGTACGTGGAGGCTTGAGAAGCACGCATAGTGGGACTGGTCCTCTCTTGCTGCTCTTGGAACTCTGCTCCCTTGTGAAGAAGCCCCGGCCAGCCTTCTGGAAAACCAGAGACCCATGGCCCAATTGCATCTGTTCCTCATTTGACAGCCTGTCAACTGCCAGACCTATACATGAGGCAACCTGGACATCCAGCCACCGGCCGCCCACCAGCTGACCACAGACACAGGAGAGAGCCCGGGCGGGATCAGGGGAATCAGCTCAAACACGAAAGTTGCCCAGCTGACCCACAAAATCATGCACTAAATAGACACGTGTTGTTTTAACCACTACATCAGGGTGGTTTGTTATGCAGCAAAAGCTAACTGATAGAAGACATTGTATTTCAGTTATTATTGAATTGCTTAACACGAGCATTTCATCATGCTCATGGATACGAGTCAGAGATTTGGAAAGAGTACAGTGAGAATGACACATCTTGGTTCCGCGCTGTCTGGAGCCTCAGCTGGGACGACTCCAGGGCTGATGACTTGGGGTACTGATGGCTGGGGGCTGGAAGAATCGGGAGGTGTCTTTGCTCACTTCGGTGGTTGAGATTGTCAGCAGGTACCTCGGCAGGAGAGCCATCTGTGGGAGCAGCGACACGTGGCTTCTCCATGTGGCCTGAGTTTCCCAAAGCCATGGCAGTTTCCAGGTAGCTGGACTTTCATGGAGGCCCAGAGTGCCAAAGGCAAGTCCACCTGCTAATAAAGGGGGAGATCGCTGCCATTTACGACCTTGTCTTGGAAGTCACATGGCATCCAGCTGCTGCCTTCTGTTGGACACAGGCCGGTCATCAGTTCTCTGCACCCCCACCTCCTCCAGTTCAGAGGAAGGGAATTCGGCTCCTCCTTGATGGGGGAGCAGCAAGGTTCTGGATAAGCACTCGGGGCGGGAAATATATTGCAGTCATTTTCGGAAAATATAGTCTGCCATTCGTTATCTCACCCAATTCCTGCAATAACCCGGTGAGAAAGGGAGGCACCATTGTTACCCCCACTTCTCATGAGAAGCGGAGGCTCAGATGGTGGGTAATGTGCTCGGGGCACACGGTCAGTAACTGTTGGAGCTGAGACTAACCTTCACCCTCACCATCTTTCCTGGGCTGCCTGTTGGTCCTTGGATCTAGTGTCTCGGTGTCCCTTTTCCTTCCACCCTTTGAGCTTCATGCTCCACCTCTTTGTCTCTACCTCTAACAAGCAGCTGCGTTTCTCAGTGTCTCTCTTGACCGTGTTGGGGGTCCCCACGGGTTCCCCAATCCCATCCCTAGAGGACAGGGGTTGTGGGTGTGGGGGAGCAGTGGAGGCGGGGGGAGAAACTCTAATAAACATGCTTGACTGATCACCACTCTCCCTCCTTCTGCAAAATAGACACAGTTTGAAGGTCCCGAGGAGGCAACTTGAATTTAAATCCTAAGAGGATGGAAACATGGGTTATGTCTCTGGACTTTGGGAGATTTATTTTTTGTGTTACAGAAATTACCACTACTGAGTATTTGCAGTCCTGTTTCCTACCCAGACCCTCCCACCAGCCCATGCAAAACTCTAGCTTTGCCTACGGACATTCCCCTCCCTTCCTTTTTTTTTTTTTTTTAACATTTATTTTTTTGAGAAAGACAGAGTGTGAGTGGGGGAGGGGCAGAGAGCGAGAGGGACAGAGGATGCAAAGCAGGTTCCCTGCTGACAGCAACGAGCCAGATGCAGGGCTTGAAATCATGGACTGTGAGAGCACAACCTGAGCCGAAGTTGGACGCTCAACCAACAGAGACACCCAGTTACCCCGACATTCTCCTTCCTTCTTAAGTGGAGATGGGAGGACCCGTATGGATAGCAGTGCCCTGTGGGGTTTTTTGTAACACTTACTGATGTATAAAATACATTTATGATATATGTGGATGGACAAAATGTCCATTAATGGGAGAATGGAATAGGGTTGTCAGGTAAAATGCAGGATTTTCTATTAAACTCGAATTTCTGCAAAACAATAAGCCCAGTTGGCATTAGCAGGTCTCACACTTATAAAAGGGCACATACCATCAATGTACAGTTTGATGAATTTTCACAGAGGAACTTATTTGTGTAACCATCACCCACATCAAGAAACAGAACTTTCCAGGCTCCCAAAATGTCTCTTGTGCCCCCATCCAAGAACGACCCATCCCCTCACTATCCTGACCTTTAACAACATGAATGAGTTCTGGCTGGTTCTGAATGTCATGTAAATGAAACCACTCCATTTGTATTCTCTTGTGTCTTGCTTCTTTCATGGATCATCAAGTCTGAGAGACCCATCCGTGTCATGTATAACAATAGTTTATCGTGGGCAATAATTACTGTATGAGCCATGCTCATACTGAAAAATTGTTTGTTGCTTATCTGAAATTCAAATTGAACTGGGTGTCCTGTATTTTATCCCACAACCCTATTCCATTCTTCTGTTAAATGGATATTTTGTAGTTTTCTGTTCGGGGCTCTAAGGAGCAAAGCTGCTACGAATATTCTAATATGTGTCTTTTGGTGAACATGTGCGCTCATTTCCTTTGGGTATTTACCTAGAAGTGGAATATCTGGGTCATAGGGAATGTGTATGTTCAGCTCAGTGCATACTGTCAAAAGGCATTCCATGTGGTACCATTTTACACTCTAACCAGCCGTGTGTGAAAGTTCCAGTTGCTCTGTATCCTCACCAATACTTGGCATTTTTTGTATTTTTCTTTGCAGTCATTCTTATGGGCGTGTTCTGTTTTAATTTCACCGTGGTTTAATTTGCGTATCCCTGAGGATCACGAAGCCCGGCACCTTCTCGCATGCCTCGTGCCCATTTGGGTCTCCTCCTTTGCGAATTGCCTGTTCTAGCATGTTGCCCTTTGTACTGTTGAGACGCCTGCCTTTTCCTTATTGCTCCGTAGGTGTTTCTTATATAGTTGGCATACAAGTTATTTATCAGACGTATGTCAACTAATTTCTCCTGGGGAGTTTTGGGGAACAGTTGAGAGAGGATTTCTGGCTAGTCGTGGGTTGTGTGGTTGACTTGGAAGAATCGAGAAGGAAGAGGAGTTTAACAAGAATTGCCATGGATAGTGGCTCTTCTCTAATGGCCTTTCAAGGGCACAAGTGAAGAACAGACAGTTTCTTTCAATGCCTCATTCAATTTGAGACTGGGCCACATGGGGCCCTGTGCAATATTCAGATCTTAACATGAGGGCACAGATAGATTTCCATTGTGTTGGGTTTATAGTGTGTCTTGGGAAATTTAATCTAGGAGGGTTGGAAGCACTTCCAAGAAATTCGTATATGGCCCGGCATGAACTCTGGGGCCTGTTTCCACACCCTGAGGGGAGAGGTCATCCTTAAGAGAATGGGGGTCCTTATATGCCTCCTCCAGAAGGCACACTTGAGAAGAATAAAATGTGTAGTATTTGAACACCAGTGGCTTCTGAAAGGTACACTTAATTCATAAATCAAGGTTGCGCAGCAGATGATATTTATGGCAATTCTTGCTAGAGGAAATATTAAAATTTGTAAGAATTGTAAATGCTGTAACACAAAATGCTATAGTCACTGGTCATAATTGATGACTTCCTCTTGAATGTATTGAATAAATTAATTTCATTGCTATACAGATGACATTAATATGCTCTTATAATTAATTTAGTTCTGAGAGCTGTTGTGGGTGCCAAGATTTCATTGGAAGGAGAAAATGGCCCCGGGAAAAAGGTGACACATGAAAAATAATTTTGAAATCAAATAAAGAATAACACTCTAATAAGAAACAGCAGGCTCAGCGGGGCCCTGTCATAAAAGAGAGCACACCCGGGAGTTGTCGGGAGGCGGATATTAAGGTCAGGACTGTGGGAGTGTTTCCAGTGTCCAAAGTTGCTGAGTTTTCACTGGGATTTCTCACGTCCTGGGGCAGTGCTTTAAGAATGGCATATGTGGAAAGCCTCCTTCTTCAGTGAGCATCAGGGAGCGATCTTGAAACTGGAGCCTTCTGCCCACAATCCTGGTCTCAGAAGCAGGGTTCCATGGGCTTCCAGGAAGGGGCATCCAATGATCGAGGATGCCGATTTCTTTACAACTAAACAACCAAAAAATAACATTTATGAGCCCTTTCTCTTTGCCAAGCACTGTGCTAAATTTTTTACGTTCATTGTATCAACAGGATTGTTTCTTTCCTCCTTTTTTTTTAAGTGAGAGAGAGAGAGAGAGAGAGAGAGAGCATGAGCAGGGGAGAGGAGCAGAGGGAGGAAAAGAGAGAGAGAGAGAGAGAGAGAGAGAGAGAGAGAGAGAATTCTAAACAGGCTCCTCGGGGCTTGATCCCACAACCCTGAGATCATGACCTGAGCTAAAATCAAGAGTCAGATGCTCAACCAACTGAGCCACCCAGACACTCTCCTGTTTCTTTCTTCTTTTAAAAAATACGCTTTAACTTATTACAAAATAATGCATGTTTTTTGGATATTCTTTAGAAGACACAGTTCAACAAATTCAGCCATGTTTTCACTCCTGGAGGAGTTTTTACTCCATCGCTAGTGCTCCGTCCAGGGGGCTTTGGAAGCTGCAGCCCCTAGACTGGTGGGTGGTGGGCATGGACAATTTCTCCCAAAGTTTCCCTCTTCTTTAAAAGGACCCCCAAAACATGGGGGGAGGTGGTTTGCTTGGAGAGAATCTTTTATACTCCACCCCCTCCTTAAGTGCTTGAGTAAAGTGTAGCACTTAGATACGCCCGACTGAAAAAGTCATATTTCCTGAAAAATCCCCCACGCACGGTCAGCTCAGATGCAACTGTGGGAAAGAGAAATGATCTTTCTCTGACTCTGAACGGCATGAGTTTAGGGCTCTGCACGTCCACAGCAAATGCTCAGAAGCCGATGTGGAACAACTGGCAAGATTAATAGGAAAAAAACAACCCCAAATGCAGTTTCCCCTGATTTACGTTTCGTCCATGCTGCCAACCCTGACGGAGTACCAGCCGCACGCCAGGCCCTGGGAGGGTGCTGGCGGGGGCTGCGTGGAGTGTGTGTGTGTGTGTGTGTGTGTGTGTTGTGGTGTGTGTGTATGACCCCGTGTGCGTGTGTGTATGACTTGTGTACTGTGTGTATGTGTATGTGATGGTGTGTGTGTGATACACATATGTTTCCCTGTGCATGAACGTGTGCACTGCATGACATTGTGACTATAGATGAGTGTGTATGCATGTGAAGGGGTTGTGTCTATGTGACTGCTTAGGCACCTGTGGTGTGTGTGTGTGTGTGTGTGTGTGTGCGTTCATGCAGAGTGAACAGGACACTGTCTTGTCCCCAGAGCCCATGGCCTTGCCAGGGAGAGATTACAGGCCCCGCACGCAGCATCTTTTCCCCTGGCTGTCAAATCCCCCCTTGACCTCCCTCCCTCCCTCTCCCCTTCTCTATTTCCTTCAACTCCTGCCACCCAGGATTGCTGGGCTCCTCACATGGGCTCCCAGCTCCCCATCCACAGTGTTTTTGCTTTGCTGGGTCTTTTGTCCAGAATACCTTCTCCTCCATTTCGTACATCTCAGCCCTGCCTGTCAGGGGGTGAGTGGGAGGCAACGGTCCTGAAATCGTCACAGGCTCCATGTTTTCTACCCTCTGTCACTTCACAACGACTTTGAAATGATTGCACCTGTTAGGCAGCCAGGTTGCTGTGAGTGTGGGCTGTTGTGTGGACATTATTAAGGAGAAGCCTGTCATGTGCCAGTGTCTAAGATGATAGAAAAGTATGTTTTCTGAAATTGTAAATCAGGTAGTGAAGGGAAAATGAATCTAGAGAACAGATAAAAATCATCTGCTGGGTGAGGGTCCAGAGTAGGGAGGCTTGGTGGGGACACCTCACGGGGAGGTGGGATCCCACAGCTGGGGGTGGTTTGCACAGCTGGTGACTTTGGTTAGGCTCCTGGTTATGGCCTCACACGTGAGACTACCTGCACCGGGGGGAGGAAAGCCTCAAGTTTGCCACCTTGAGGTGAATCAGCATATTGGGCAGCTTCTTCCCTGGAATTTGGCAAGGAGATACCCAGCCATCTGCTCATCTTCTGAAGAACACAGAGAGCTGCACGGATAAACCTGCTGTTTGTGGGGTCCTTGATCTTTTAGTTATGCTGGGCAGCTTGACACACAGGCTAATGTGTTCTCTGGCCTCACTACAGTCTCCTTAGAGACGAGGGAGGAGAAGCAGCCTTTCCAAAGCCAGTATTTCCACTCTCAGTCTAAGTCCCTCCCTCCTGTTTTGGAACAAAACGGTTACAGATTGTGGAGGGCAGCCTCCAAGATGGCCGCCTTCTGATATTCATGCTCTGTGCAGTTCTCTCCTTTTCTGGACTTACTGATTCTCCTCTAGCAGAAAAGATGAGATGTGGCTTCCTAGATTAAATTGTAAGACTGTAGCTTCTGCCTTGGTGTTTTGAATTTCTTTTCTCTCTCTCTCTCTCTCTCCCTAATCTTGAATCACAAGCTGCCATGTTGTAAGGACACTCAGATGGAGAGATCCTATTATAGGCTGAATTGCATCTTCCCAAAACTCATATGTTGAAGTCCTAATCCTCAAGATCTCAGAATGTGACTGTATTTGGAGATAGAGTTTTTAAAGGGGTAATTAAAATAAGGCCATTAGGGTGGGTCCTAATCCAATATGACTAGTGTCCTTATAAGTAGAGGAGATTAGGGGGCCCCTGGGTGGCTCAGTCAGTCAAGTGTCTGACTCTTGATCTTGGCTCAGGTCATGTTCTCATGGTGGGATTGAGCCCTGCGTCGGGCTCTGTGCTGGGCATGGAGCCTGCTTGGAATTTTCTCCTCTTCTCTCTCTCTGTCTCTCCCCTGCTCACTTGCTCTCTTTCTCTCTCAAAATATATAAATAAACATTAAAAAAAAAAAGAGTTAGGACACAGACATACACAGAGGACCATGTGAGGACACTGGGGGAAAACAGTCATTTACAGGCCGAGCAGAGAGGCCTGAGGAGAAACAATCCTGTGGACAGCTCCATCTCAGACTTCCTGCCTCCAGAATCATCAGGAAAAAAAGGCCCGTCATTGAAGCCCTCAGTCTGTGGGACTTGTTACGGCAGCTGAGCTGACTAATGCAGGCCTGTAACCATGTCAGTGAGCCTAGAGGCACGTTTCCTGAAGCTTGCTGACAGCCACAGGAGTGGGCTTAGAAGCGGATTTCTCAGCTCCAGCTGAGCCTTCGATTAAACTGTAGCTTTGGCTGAGAGCTTTACTACTGCCTCATGGGAGACCCTGACCCAGAGAGAGGCACCCAGCTAAGCCACATCTGGATTCTTGAGCTACATGATATCTCGTCTACACTGCGAGCAGTAACTGTTGGCTGTTTGAAGTTGTTAAGTTTTGGGGTAATTTTTAGACAGCAATAGGGACTAATATGCCTCCATATCCTTCATGGCTAGAGTGACCATATATTTCTTTTTCTTTTTGAAAAATATTTTATTTTTAGGTAATCTTTACGCCCAATGTGGGGCTTGAACTCATAATCCAAGAGTCACAGGCTCCAACAACTGAGGTGGTCAGGTGACCCTAGAGTGACCATATATTTTATTGATGACACCAAGTTGCTTTTGAGAGGGAAAGAAGATGCTAAAACAATTAAAACTTTGTATGTTTTGAAAATATTTATTTCTTGGGGTGACTGGGTGGCTCAGTTGGTTAAGCGCTCGACTCTTGATTTCAGATTAGGTCATGCTCTCAAGTTTCAGTGTCAAGCTCTATGGTGATGCCTGCTAAGGATTCTCTCTCTCTTCCTCTCTCTCTGCCCTTCCCATGCATGCTCTCTCTCTCTCTCTCTCTTAAAATAAATGAATAAACTTCAAAAAAAAGAGAAAATATTCATTTATTGATTGACAGATTGGTTTTATTATATTGGTGCTATAAATAGTTCTATTAAAACAATTTTTAATAACATTCTTTCTGAAACAATTAATATATTCATGTACAATAAAGTAAAATTGTACTATATTGATTATCTGAATGTAACAACAAAAACAGAATAGTGTACTTGAATCTGCCTATTTTGTTTATATTTATTTATTTATTCTGAGAGAGAGAGAAAGAGAGTGTGTGCGCACAGGGGAAGGGCAGAGAGAGGGAGAGAGAGAATCCCAAGCAGGCTCTGAGCTTTCAGCGTGGAGCTGGACCCGGGGCTCAAGTCCATGAACTGTGAGATCACGACCTGAGCCGAAATCAAGATTCCGCTTAATTGACTGAGCCACCCAGGCGGCCCCATGTCTGTCCTTTTTTTTTTAAAATTAAGTTTTAAATTTTAATTCCAGTATGTTTAACATATAGCATTATATTAGTGTCAGGTGTACAATATCTTGATTCAACAATTCTGTGCATTACTCAGTGCCCATCATGGTACGTGTGCTCTCAATCCCCTTCGCCTATTTCACCCATCCCCCCACCCACCTCCCCTCTGGTTACCACCTGTTTGTTCTCTATAGTTAAGAGTCTGTTTTTTGGTCTGCCTCTTTTTTTTTCTCATTGTTCATGTGTTTTGTTTCCTAAATTCCACATCAGAGTGAAATCACAAGGTATTTGTCTTTCTCTGACTCACTTATTTCACTTACATAATACTCTCTGGCTCCATCCATGTTGTTGCAAATGGCAAGATTTCATTCTTTTTTATGGATGAGTAATACTCCACTGCATACATATATACCACATTTTCTTTATCCATTCATCAGTCGATGGTCACTTGGGCTGCTTCCATAATTTGGCTATTGTAAGCCATGTCTGTCTTTAATACGATGTCAAGGGTATTTTTTCCCTCAATATGGTCTCAGAATTTCTATTATTTTTTCACAAAGTTCCCTATAATCTTCAAAGTAACATTTTTTGGTTAGTAAATTTGAAATTATTGACACGTTCAATTGACTCTTCATTGTATTCTGTACTATTTTTAATTGGAAAAATACTCTGTCTGCAGGTGTTTTGAGATACTTAGTCAGCTCAGGACAAATAAGGGAGACTCTCAATGTTAATTCTTGGGTATTAAAATGCAAAAATCGTTCAGCTCCCAAATTTTACCAGGGACTGTCTTTTTACCTCCTTTCAGAGTACCTTTTTTCAACAAATATTTTCATTAAACTAAATTCATCAAAAAATTGTTTTTATGATTCTCTTGAATGCTTCACTAAACTTAGATGCTGCAAAATTATGGCCCTTTTCAGTCTCATGCTCTTCTGAGACATGGTGTAACTTTTTCTAATTAAAAATAGGGGCTCCATCAAAAGATTCTTTTTACAAGTCAAGATATTCTGAAGTGCCCTTACAGAATTTCAATATTGAGCTCTCATTAATTAATGTGTATCATTTCTCCTTTATATTTTAGGGATAAATTCCAATGTGTTTTCACTCACAAACCTTGTTTTCAATTAGTGCAGTTCTTTCAAAGCCTCAACAACTGAAAGTCTACATGTTGAATAATTTGATCAAAGTGCTCCAGTTTTTGAACAACATGCATCCAAAATTAAGAGGACTCATTTGCAAAAAGGTCAATATCATCCACTTAGATTGACTTCCAAAGGTCCAAGTATTCTAAAATCTGAGAGAATGGCAGGCTCTCTCAGAGAGAGAAAGCACATTAAGCCAGGCTGAAGCACCTTCTTTGTTTGTTTGCTTTTCGTTTTTATCAGCCTTGTCACAAAATTTGACAACTACAGCTTTTGGTCAGATTGGTAGAACATCACACCTTATTTGGTTCCAATTATGAGTTATATGTGCATCATTACCAATTCCAAGTAAATTTATGCTTCACAGGTTTCTTAATTTAGTAAGGATGTTGTTTTTACTGTGACTCTGTGCTCCACCAGAAAATATATTTGTATTATCATTGTAAAGACAAGCACTGTTTCACTTCACTGTCAACATCACAACAGTGTCCATAATAGTCTCAGATGATGCACAATTAATCAAGAAAACTTGCATTTTTCTTGATTACTAATTCTGAGTCTGTGAGTTGGGTGAAGAAAATGGAAACATTACTGTAATTAACTGATTTTCTATCTGAAGGATCTGATGACACCAAAACAAAACCTGCATTATTTTACTATTTGTAGAGTTTTCCTCTTTTTTTAAAAAAAGTTCTTATTTATTTACTTTTTTTTTTTTTTTTTTTTAGTAATCTCTACAGCCAACATGGGGCTCGAATACATGACCACAAGATCAGGACTTGCATTCTGTTCCGAGTGAACAAAACAGGTGCCCCTGTATAGTTTTTTCTTTTAAGGAGCCAACATATAAACAGTGATTGCTTCACTTTTTGTACATGAACATGAATGAGTTTCATTTTTAATGAGGATGTAGAGAATGGCAAAAGACTGTCTCTTTTGAGAAAATTCTAAGAAAACACTGGAGGTATAAAAAAAGAAAACACTGGATAAAAAAATATATAATTTTAATTTTTTTAATGTTTTATTTATTTTTGAGAGAGAGAGAGAGAGAGAGAGACAGCGTGAGCAGGGAGGGGCAGAGAGAGAGGGAGACACAGAATCCGAAGACAGGTTCCAGGTTCTGAGCTGTCAGCACAGAGCCCGAGGTGGGGCTCGAACCCACGAACCATGAGATCATGACTGAGCCACCCTGGCGCCCCCAAAATTATGTATTTTTAAAAAGCTATTGAAGAGCTATGGGAGTAAAGAAGTTTATATACCAGGGAGAGAGACCAGTTCTTTCTAGCTAAGCAGTGACTGATGGCTGATTTTACACCTGAGAGATGTTAGCTAGCTAGCATATGGGTGGGCAGAAGAGTGAGTTTGCCATAGATAAAGATATTTTGCTTGAATAAAATAAGCCAAACGTTTCATTACCATGTGGGCTGGCACGAGGGATTGGAATTTTGAAGAACTTCAAATGCAAAACTAATTTTTGTCTGCTAATAAGCTGAGTAAGCTATATGGCTCTGCTAGAAAGCAGAGAGATCTCACAGTAGCCTGATGCCTGGTCCCAAGGCTGTGCGGGAAGAGGAGACCTGATTTCAGCCACAAACATTCTGAAGCCAGAGGTAAACTGAAATGAATTCAATTTGCAGTCCAGCTCCAGCCCATCTCAATTCCTAATTGGGTCAAAGGGATCAACTCTTTAGCCAAGCTGCTTGATAGAGGAGAGGACATGAGTTATCCGCCCTCACCTCTTCTTTAATATGTAATGTCTAGATTTAAATTCAAAAGAAATAGGGCATGTAAAGGAGCAGGAAAATGAGCCTCATAATTAAGAGAAAAAAAATAGTTAGTAGAAGCAGTCCCACAAATGATCTAGATGTTGAGATTAACAGACGAGACCTTTAAAATACCTAATATAGAGGGCACCTGAGTGGCTAAGTTGGTTAAGTGTCTGACTCTTGATTTTGACCCAGTTCATGATCTCGCAGTCCTGGGATTGAGCCCCATGTGGGCTCTGTTCTGGCAGCCCAGAGCCTGCTTAGGATTCTCTCTCTCCCTCTCTCTTTCTCTGCCTTTTCCCCTGCTCACTCTCTCTCAAAATAAATAAAAATAAACTAAAAAAACCACCTAATATAAATTTGTTTTAAAAATTAGGGGAAAATGGGAACTATGGCTGCAAATATAGAGAATTTTATTTAATTTTTAATGTTTATTTATTTATTTTTAAAGTTTATTTATTTATTTTGAGAGAGAGACAGCACAAGTGGGGGAGGAATAGAGAGAGAGATGGGGAGAGAGAAGAAGAATCCCAAGCAGGCTCTGCACTGTCAGCGCAGAGCCCAATGTGGGACTAGAACTCACGAACCACGAGATCATGACCTGAAACTGATGTTGGATACTTAACCAACTGAAGCCTCCCAGATCCCCCAGAAAGATGGAGACTTTTATCAGGGAAGCAGAAACTCTAAAATAAAATCAAATGAAGGTTTTAGAACTGAAAAAAAAAAAAAAAAGAACCCAATGTGTGAAATGAAGAATTAATTGGTTTGGGTTAATAGACTAGACAGAGCAGAATAAAGAATTAATGTGCTCAAGGACAGTCAGCAGAAATTATTCTAACTAAAGTGCAGAGAGTAAAAAGAATAAACAAAAGAGAACAGATTTTTTAGAAGCTATGTTATTTGGTGCACATATTTCATATATACTTTACCTATTGTCTGGCATGTAACCTACCAACCCCACTGACTGGGTGGTCTGCCTGGCAGCTTTGTGTGGCACAGGTCACAGCACACCTGGCTGATACACTGAATGGCCAGAAAGAGCAGCAGAATTACAAACTTCTTCCACCACCTGAGATTGGAAGGCAGTTCCTAGCTGCTCATGTTCCTGTGGACTTTGTTTTGTGAGCAAGGGCCCTATTGTTGAAAGGGAGGCATTACTGACTGGGAGATTATTGATGGCCCTTGACCCATGGCCTCGAGAAACTCTTTCTGATTCCTAATGTGTAATAGTATGCTAGGGCTACAATGACGATGACAGACTGTGCGACTTAAACAATAGAAATGTATTTCCTCACAGTTCTGGAGGCTGTTTCAAGATCAAGATGCCAGCTGGTTGGTTCCTTCTGCGGCCTCTCTCCCTGGCTAGTAGGTCATCTTCTCCCTGTGTCTTCACACGGCCTTCCCTCTTATGTGTCTATGTCCAAATTTCCTCTTCTCATCTGGAGACCAGTTAGATTGGATTAGGGCCCACTCTAATGATCTCACTTTAACTTAATTACCCCTTTCAAGACCCTGTCTCCAAATACATCATATTCTGAGGTGCTGAGGGTTAGGACTTCCATATATGAATTTTGAGGGGACTGTTTAGCCCATAATACCCTGCACTGAAGTAACCTTTCTTTCTTCTGTACCTTTATCTGTACTTTCCTTATGATACTGACCATTATTCTACTTTGTCTTCTGGACATTTCTGTGTGTGGCTAATCTCTTTTAGGCTATCTTAGGGCAAGGTGACTCTTCAGTTCATCTTCCCTCGACATTATCACCTAACACACTGTTCAGACTTTACAGTTATTTTAGAGAGAGAGATTGGGAGGACAAAAATACAACCTCCCTATACCTCTATGCATTCAAAAAATTTTGTTCATTGCATTAATATTTCCGTTCTATTGGTTACCTTTGTAACTTTATTTTTTTAAGTTTATTTATTTATTTTAAGAGAGCGAGCGAGCAGGGGAGGGGCAGAGAGGGAGAGAGAGGATCCTAAGAAGGCTCAACTTGGGGCTCGAGGATCTCGTGACTGTGAGAGCATGACCTGAGCTGAAATCAAGAGTCAGATGCTTAACCAACTGAGCTACCAAGGTGCCCCACCTTTTTAACTTTAAGTACTGTCCATGTACCTTTGTTTTTTTCCCCCATCACCTTTATACAGATTTTTCAACTGTCACCTATATAAGGGATAGTATTAGTGTTCTTATAATTTCTTTACATCTTCTCTCTTTATCCCACCCCTTTTAAAGTTTCTGTCAACCACATCATAATTTCCACGTTAATGTTTATAACATGTACATCCCATTCTTAAATATAATTAAGTGATGCTTTATCTATAGATTAGTTATTAAAGAAGAAAAAGAATAAATATTAGGAGAATATTTTAAGAGCCTGACCGAAAAGAATTTTCTTTTGTATTATTCCACTGATTGCTCTAACTTTGCTACATTTTAGTTTCTTTATAACTGACATGACTTATTATTTTTTCTTTCCTGGAGTTTCTAATTACCTTGTTTTTTCTTTTTAACAAAGAACTATATACCTCTATTATATCTTTAAGGCTATCTGTCACTCAGCCTTACTCTTTGTTAAAGAACATGTTTTCTTCTTGAAGATTTTTTTTTTCTTCTCAGAGTTCTCTATCTGCAGTTATATTCAGACAAATTATTTTAGTTTTGCTGCCCAAATGGGACCCTGGACTTTTTCCTTGGACTCTGGGGATACTTGCTCTTATTTTGGAGTTGTTATGTCTTTTTTCTTGCCTGGATTTCTTTTCCATTTTACTAGAAAATCTCCTGGGAGAATTTTTTTTAAGATGAATATTTGGGATGTAAATTTCCTAAGTATTTTTATACCTGAAATTGCTTATTTTGTCCTTACACCAATTTAATAGTTTTTTTCAGAAGAAAAGATAGAATTGTAAGCTTAGAATTTTATGTCTTTAATGAAAACTTTGGAGCATTGCTCCAAAACTAGTTTTCTAGTTTTCAGTGTGGCTGGTGAGAAGTCACATGTCAATGTGATTATAATTCCTTTGCAGATAATCTGTTTTTTCTGTCTAGAAGCTCTTAGAATCATGTCCTTACACTTAGAATTCCAGTTACAGGAGAACGTATCTAGGGTTGGTCTTTTTTCACTCTTTTTTTTTTTTTTTATGTGGTAGGTCCTATCAACCGGAACATTTATATGTTCCTTCAGTACTTTGGGATGTTATTCTATCATTCCTTTCTATATTTTACTTGTTTCTAGAATTCTTAGCAAATGGATACAGGACTTCTTAGATTAACCATGTATGTCTCATATTTTCCCTTATATTTTCCTCTGGCTTTTTGATATGCATTCTGAGAGATTTCCTGAGCTTTAACTTTTTCCTATGGAATTTTTACTTTAGCAATTACATGTCTAAGAACTCATTCTTGTTCTCTAATTGCTGCATTTCAAACATAACCTGTTCTCTTTTAAGGACACATATCTTCTTGAATTCCACTAAGGCACAAATTTTTTGAGAATTCCTTCTGTTCTTTGAATTTTTTTGGTTTGTTCATCCTGGTTCTTGCCTTTTATGCTATTGGTATTTTCTGGTGCCTTGTTTGGTTGTCCGTATTTAGGAAGGAAGATGAGGGTGATGCCCATGTGTAGCTAGTGAGATTCCTTAGGGCAGGTTCATTTTACTGAAATTTCTGCTTAGACAGTGAGTCCCATCAACCTGAATATTTATATATTCCTTTAGCACTTGGAAATGTTAATCTATTATTCATATAATTTCTATATATACGTAGAAATTATATGAATAATAGATTAATATTCCTAAGTGCTAAAGGAATATATATATATATATATATTTTTTTCCTCCTAGAATTCCCAGTAAATGCTAGTATTTTTCCCAGTAAATTCTAGAGTGGGAGTGCTCCTGAGACCTCCAGGCATGTTGACTGGTTGCTTTTACAGGAGTTTGAATAGGCTAGGAGCAGTCAGACCAGGGGGCCCCAACATGCCAAGCACTCACACCCCCCCCACTGCCCTCTGATGTAAGGGGGGTACACCATCATCAGATGAGGGGTTGCGGCATAGGCCTGAGCTGGAATTAGGACCCTTGTGATTCTGAAGCCCAGACTACAGCATCGTGAGGAAGAATGTGGAGGCTTGGGAATGTGGGGACAGGAGGATGGACAAGACTTATGACCTGGACAGAGAGGGAGGTATACAGTGGGCAGAAGGGTCATCACAGAGATTGAGACGTGTGTGCTGGGCTCGGGAAGAGCTGGGCTGGGGGAAGGGAATGCCCCGCACATGTGGAGGCTGAGGTGAGGCATGGCGAGGGTACAGGAAACAACCAGCCTCCAGAAAGGTGGGAAAGAGGAGTGGAATCTGAGCACTGTCCCCTTAGGGGCTGGAAAGGAAAATGGAGAGCACAGGGATGTGCTTTGCTTGTTCATTCATTCATTCATTCATTCATCATGCTGACTGAATGTCTGATGTCTCAGTCTGGGTTGGACTCTGAGGGCGCTGGAGGTGGACAAGTGGCCCACGAGATGCCCTCTGTGTGTGTGTGCGTGTGTGTGTTTAGAGAGAGAGAGAGAGAGAGCACAAGTGAGTGGGGGCAGACTGTGTGTGTGTGTGTGTGTGTGAGAGAGACAGAGACAGAGACAGAGAGAGAGAGAAGTGGGGCTCACCTGGGGCTTGTGTTCACCTGACATGGGACTCGAACTCACCACCTGTGAGATCATGACCTGCGCTGAAGTCAGATGCTTAACCACTGAGCCACCCAGGCTCCCTGTGTGTGTGTGTGTGTGTGTGTGTGTGTGTGTTTATGCATTTACGTTTATTTTTATGTATTTTTGAGAGAGAGAGAATGTGCATGTGAGCCAGAGAGGAGCAGAGAGAGAGAGAAAAAGGGAGAGAGAGAATCCCAAGCAGGCTCCACGCTGTCAGTGCAGAGCCTGATTCGGGGCTTTGATCTCATGAACTTTGGGATCATGACCTCAGTCGATATCGAGAGTCTGACGCTTAACCACGAAGCCACCCAGGAGCCCTGCCCTCTGTGTTTGAAGAGACCAGCAGTCGCCCACCTTGTCCCGAAGTAAAGGGAACGGTGCCCTGTCACACTGTGAGCTCATTTCTTCCTGGCACTTATGTCTGAGTTGGAGCATGAACTTAGGCATTGCCCAGAGATGCGTGTGAC
The DNA here is from genome assembly GCA_028646485.1 of Cryptoprocta ferox. Classification (NCBI taxonomy): domain Eukaryota; kingdom Metazoa; phylum Chordata; class Mammalia; order Carnivora; family Eupleridae; genus Cryptoprocta; species Cryptoprocta ferox. Next base: position 74,940,195 of record CM053561.1, on the reverse strand, counting down.
CTCAGCTCTGCTGAGTGACCTCAGGCAAGTTGCTTAACCTCTCCAAGCCTCAATTTCCTCTTGTATAAAGCTGGGACGATAACAATTTTTGTTACCTAACTTTTCTAAAGCCTCAGGTGTATCCACATTAAGCAGGATCAGGACACTGCCTCGCACCAAGCTGTGGCCACTGTCACTCCCAGTTTGCAGCTGAGGAAGTCCACCACGGGTTAGGTGGCTCCCCTCCGTGTCACTGGTAGACCCAGGTCCCACGGTTGTGAGCGGAGAAATTGGGACCCTCTGGACGTCAGTCGGGTGCTCCTTTGGTCTTGTTGGGTGAGCTGGACAGACTTCCTGAGCTGTGTGACCCAAGTCCCTCCCCGTTCCTGTGCCCACAGGAACCGTCTGCTTCCTGATGAGAAGAGAAGAGAGTGAAATCACCTTCTGGGGGCAGGAGTGTGACAATTGCCAGCACTTTCACCAGACGCAGGGAAAGGCTTTCCGCCATGTCCTCCCAGCTGATGGGTGGGGACGGGCTCATGCAGGGGAAACGGGTGACCAAGGAAAGAACAGCTGAGCAGAAAAGCTGTCAATTGTAATTCTCTGCTATTCGCAAATAAGCCTTTTTTTTCTTTTCCTGACGAAATAAATTGATAGATAAAAACCTGTCACCTGAGACACCCATTGTTGACTGCCAGGTCCAAGATCTGCAGACACAGGACGGCTGGTGGTCCCAGTGCACTTGACAAAACCCACCATCTGCGGGCAGAAGCTCTGAGCAGCCCAGCTGGCTTTGACCTCCTGGCCCTATGGGCTGGACGCCAGACCGAGGTGTCCGTTTTACACACAGGGCACCGAGCTTGCCGGCTTGAGTGAGCATAGTCCTGACCCTGGGAAGAAATGGATTTTGTGTCATTCATGCTCATCGGGCATCAGATCAGCGCCCCGCTGTCCCCTCCTGGCGCTCGCTGCCCCTGGGGCGCCCTCCGGCTCTCTCTCCCAGGAGCTGCGGCTCGGAGCACCTGCAGCACCTCGCCCGCGCATGGTCCTCCCCGAGCCCCTGGGAAGGCAAGCCGGGAGCACGTTGTACCCATTTCACAGCAGAGGCAGGGCTCAGAAGGGCCCTGGCTTGACTTCGTGCTCTCCTGCTGCCTTCCTGAAATTTTAAGGACCCTATCTTTGAACTTGTGTTTTGCAAGGGAGATGTGATGGGGTCACTGAGCGAGCGGGAGTGGAGGAGGCCGGTTGGCTCATGCGTCTGGGGCTTCGTGCCGCCCCGCCAGTGCACAGTGTTCTCGAAGACCCGGGGGGCACAGAACTTCACGGGCGTCTGGTGCACATGGGCTCCGCGAGACTCCAAGTGAGTACCAGCCGGGCATGTTAGGGCAAGGACAGGGTGAACGAGCGCACTGACACCCCGAAAGGGCACACTTGCCATTCCAGCCAGAACTTGCTTTGAACGCAGGGAGAAGGCAACGATGGTTCAGGGAACATGAATGATTAAGGAATGCTGTCTTATTCTCACGCAGGTTTCTTCCCTGTTTCTTCAGGTTGGTATTAGTGCGAAAATGTGGGCACAGAAGGAAGGGGAGACGGGGGCCCTCCATTCCCTTTCCTTCCCTCGGTCGTCACTCAGCAGGAGGGCAAACGCACAGCGTGTGGGCGGAATGTCAAGGAGTGACATAAAAAACGGTTGAGTTTCTGCAGGGTTTCTACTGTTCTGGAAAGGACGAAAATACTTTTGCGTACAAACTGCAAGATAGAAAGTGTGTGATTTCGATGATTCCACATTCGAGTTAAATGGTCTTATATTTGCATTTAAAACTGTCATTTTGCAATATAATGATGGATGGTGCAGTTAGAACGGCATTAAATAGCAAATAAGAACAGCATGAAAGTGGAGACGGAGGGTGTTATGGAAGAAAAAAAGCAAGTTTGGTATTTTAGTAATTTTAATGGCACTTTCATCCTGGTTTTTGCACAAACCCCCCCCCCCATTTTTGTGTTGAACAAAGGGCCTTGTGATTATGAAGACAGCATGTGGGGGGTGGAGACAGAGAGCAGAGGAGGCCCATCGAGGTCTCAGAGATGTTCAGGGGCGAGCCGGTCTCTGATGGAGTCCGGGGGGGTAGGAGCTGCCATGATGATGATGAAGATGATGGTGATACACCCACACTATTGTGCCAAGCACGATGCACGCAGTGGTCCATTCATCTTCACGGCAATCCAAGAGGTGCAATTACTTAACACTCTGCAGAGGCAGAAACCTTGGAAAGGTAGTGCGGACTGCCCGCGTCCCTAGCTGGCAAGTGGCACGGCCACAAACCCTGGACCGTCAGACATTAGTCACCAACATCCCCGTCAACTTTCTAGAGCATCGATTTACCAGATGCATCAATCTACCAGAGGGTAACTAATTTAAAACAGCATTTTATTAAAACAAACTAAGATATTATGAATTAAACATAACATCTGCAGGAAGCCTGAAGATCAAACAAGAGATACTGCAGAAATTTCACATTTTCAGAGAGTTGCTCTGAGTTACTGCTCCCAGGAGCCCAGATTGAAGTTTGCCCTCCTCTGCCTGGGGGTCCCCCCGAATCAGAGGGGGGGCTGGTAATGACCGCTAACTCCTGCCCAGCATGCCAGAGTCTGTAGAGGGAGGGCACAGTTTTATCTCAGGGCACCCGATGTACTTTGTGAGGTGGATCAGCCGCGTGAATTACCTTTATCCACATTCCACAGGCAAGAGAACGCAGGCCCTCTGATTGCAGCTAAGCCAGGCTCGGCCCAGAAGGAACCCACACCTTCCGACACACTCCCAACCCTTTCCTCCACTTTCTCCTTCCTGGGTCTATACTCTGCGAGGCCACACGGCTGCCCGGGGGACAGGGACGGTTGGTTCTGGCTTCTTTAGGAAAGTTGTGATTTGCTGGAGAGCTGCATCCCCGACTAGGGACGAAGGCTGATTTTGTCCCTCCGGCAGAACGGGAGAAGGTGGTCCTCTGGCCGTTGTTCAAGGACATTGCCACCTGATGGCATACGGGTTGGTGGAGGATGCCAGAGTGCCTCTCTTTGCCAAGGGAACGTTCTGCCTTCTTTTCTCTTATCTGTACCAGGACTCGTGTGCATTTGGGAAAGAGTCTTTTTATTAAATTATTTACATGTTTATTAATTTTTGAGAGAGTCAGAGTGTGAGCGGGGGAAGGAGCAGAGAGAGGGAGACGCGGAATCTGAAGCAGGCTCCAGGCTCTGAGCTGTCAGCACAGAGCCCGACGCGGGGCTCGAACTCACGGACTGTGAGATCATGACCGGAGCTGAAGTCGGACGCTTAACGGGCTGAGCCACCCGAGCGCCCCGCAGGAAGGAGGTTTGTGAACAGCCAGGGCTGGAGCCGACCCAGCCTTCATCCTTCTGACCCAGCATCCTGTTCCCGTCCCCTGTCCCCACCTGCTCTGCAGGTGGCCTCAGGGGTGTGGAGGAGAAGGGGGAGCTGGGCTGGTTCCTGAGGAACGCCACCCGTGGACTCTGGCTTTTCCTCTGGGGATTGGAGCAAGGAGCTGCTGGTTGGTGTTTGGTTGGCTCAGGTCACAGTGGGAAAAGGGCCCGTCATTCCACATGGGACCTGAATTTGTCCTTCCATCCAGCCTCGGTGGCCGCAGACTGAGGAGACCCGTGCTGGGCAGCTCTTCTCTCTGCCCCATTCCCCTTGAAGCACCTGCTTTTCTACTGGTTAGGAACGAGTTAGTTGCAGTGGATTCCTGTGGGGTCTGCGTCAGCGGGAGGAGGGCTGTTTTCCAAGCCTCTGGGCCCCGTCAGCTCACAAATCATGACCACACCCTTGCTGGGACAAAAGTCAGCTCCTTATTCTTATAAGAGGTGGCACCTATTAAAAACCATGATCTTAGAAGGGTGACAATAATGCTGGCAGCTAATAACGAGTGCTCGGTCACCGTGACTGGTCCTTCACGGCACTGGCACATCCAACGGTTTTAGGAGTTGTCCATCCCATTTTACAGGTGCAAAACCCAAGGCTTACCAAGGCCTCCGCGTGTTGCCAGTCAAACCCTGAGACCTTTCTCCGTGAAGTTCTGCATTGTCATCTCCCAATGACCTTCTCCACAGGTACTGTAGTGATGTTATCCTACAGGTGGGGGCCCTGGGGCCCAGGCCCAGAGAGGCTCAGTGATTTGCTCTAGTTACACAGTGGTGGACCAGAACCCTGGTCGGTCTGACTCAGGAGCCATTGCTTTTTACCACTGGGCTGCATTTCCACAGCTGGTGGAGACTCTGGGGAAGGAATATTCTTGCAACCGAGGGGCCGAATCAGCTGTGATCGCAACACAGGGGTGGGGCACAGGCCATGTTCCACCATCTGCCCTCCGCTGGTCATGGAGTAGAGGTCACATCGCCACTGCTCAGGAAAGGCTGGGCCACCACGTTGCGGTGACCAGGGCATGAAGCTGTGCTGGGCACTCCATAGCCTGTCCGTGTGTGGCCGGGGGCTGGCCGTGAGCCTGTTGAGTTGAAAAGCCACGTCTAGGGGCGCCTGGGTGGCTCAGTCGGTTAAGCGTCCGACTTCGGCTCAGGTCATGATCTCACAGCCCGTGGGTTCGAGCCCCGCGTCGGGCTCTGTGCTGACAGCTCGGAGCCTGGAGCCTGTTTCAGACTCTGTGTCTCCCTCTTTCTCTGCCCCTCCCCAGCTCACTCTTTGTCTCTCTCTCTCTTTCTCTCTCTCAAAAATAAAATGAAGACATAAAAAAATTAAAAGAAAAGCCATGTCTAGGCTGCTCCCTAGGCCCTCCAAAAAAGCACAGTAACCTAGGCAAGCTGACTTTTCCATAATTGAATTTCCAGAATTGAATTGACATTTTCCAACATGGTCACCCTTTCACCAAAGCTGACATATGAGCATTTCCTTATTCCAGAAATTCATCACACATCTAGGAAATACAGAGATAGTCGGGAGCAGTCGGAGCCCTTTTGTTTCGCATGTCAGTTCATTGCTTCTTTCATCAAACGTCCTTGCTTGGGGGCTGGGGTCCCCAGGCCTGTCTTCAGGGAACGCACAGTCTGCCGGGGAGGTGGAGAAGTATTTTGGGCAGCTCTAAAGCTACGACTGTATTGATGGATTGACTTATTAACTTGTTCCATGAATATTTATTGAGGATCTATTATGTGCAGAAAACTGATTTTTAAATTATTCCTATTCTGCATTCCTTTATTGGTTTAAGAATGGTAAAGTGCCTCGTGATGTGTTCTATAAAAACCCAACAGACCCGTGACCTTGGTCACTCCTAGAAGAAAGATCATCTCCTACAAATCAAGGATTAGACTGAGGGTCTGGGCATGCTCCATATGTTTTTGAGCGAGAGCTAGAACTACCCTGGTGTTTGTCACGACCCTGGCGCTACGAGTTAGAGTCCCCTGGGGGAGGGAGTTTATAAAGGGTCCATGCGGTTGCCTGGGCCTTACACCTATACATTCGGATCTGATAGGTATGAGGTGGGGCCCTGGGGGAAAGGTGTCCTTTGAAGAATCCCCCGGTGATTTTCAGGTGGGGCCACACTGTGAACCATTGGTCCATACCAGTAGTTCTTAACCTTAGCTGCACGTTAGAATCTTCTGGAGAGTTCTAAAAGTTCTCATGCCTAGGCTGCACCCAGTCTGCTAAATCAGAGCATCAGGGGGTAGCACCCAGCCAGCATATGGTAAAGCTCCCCAGATGATTCCAAAGTGCAGCTGAGATCGAGAGCCACTGGTCTGCTCCGATTTTATAATCACAGACGGGTTGGGGATGGCATCGCAGAGGCTGTGAGATTGGAGCTGGGTTTTGAAGGATGAATATGAGTTCGCTAGGATGCTATAGAAGAAGACGAGACATTTCCAGGTGGAGACACCAGCAAGTGCAAAAGCAGCAGAACGGTAGGATGCTCATCATCCAGACAGGTCCAGTCACTTCTTACCTGGATGCCGCAGGCCCAGCCAGAGCCCTAGAGCTGTCCCACCGGGGACAGCGTGCCTTCCTCCTGACCTGCGTGGCCTCCCTGCTACTGCTCTAGTCATACTGCATCTCAGATCCTCCACTCTCCTTGTTGGTGACGGATGGCCTGGAGGGCAAGGCTGGAGGTGTGGAGACCAAGAAAAGCATTTGTTTCAAAAGCCCAGATGAGAGTCATGTAGGCCCCGGACCATGGTGGCGGCCAGCGGGTGAAGGAGAACATTCTGGAGCCGCTTCTGAGACGCTGGGTCGGTTTGAAATGGCTCCGCAAATTCCATTAGCAATAATCACTCCTCAGATAAACCTCATTGGCTATGATGCCGCCACTGCGCAAAGCTTGCAAATTCTATAATATACTTCCTGCGGAGGGGTGGCATTGATGTCTCCTCCCCCTTGAGGTGTGGGGACCCCAATAATGAGGACTTGTTGCAAACTGTCAAGGGACATGCAGAGCTTCTTGAAGAAGGGCCAGAGGCACCCTCATCTAACGTGGTTTGGGGAGGGACATGGATATTGGCACCATGGAGCTCTCACACCCATCGACCGCCTCCAGACAGCAGCCCCCATGTACCTCTGATATACCAGGTCCGAAGTGAACTGGCATCTCTCACCCCCTCTTCTTTCTCACCCCTGTAACTGGCTGGTCACCAAGTCTCAGGGTCCATCTAGCCCACCGGCCATCACCGTGTGGCACATGCAACCATTTTACTTCGTCCACAGATTGGATTCTGCCGGCCAGGAGTCCAGACGGGACAGCTCGTCTCTGCTCCACAGTATCTGGCGCCTCAGCTGTGAGGACTCACCTGAAGTTTAGATCCCTTGGGGAGGCATCTTCAGCCATATGTGTGGCAGGTGACGCTAAAGTCAGCTGCCCCTGTCGGATGGAACCCAACACACTTACATGGCTCTTCCATGGCTTGGGTTTTCCTCCGGCATGGCAGCCTCAGGGGAGTCAGCGTTTTCTAAATGGATGTTCAGGGCTCCAGGGGTGAGTGTACTAAGACAGCCAGGACCTAGTCTCAGAAGTCATGCTCTGTCACTTCCGCTGCGCTCTGCTACCTAGAAGGTTGGCCGAAATGCACATACAAGTGAGGCAGCAGCTCCTCCTGTGGCTGGTCCCTGTGGTCCCTGTGTTTCCCATGGATTCCATAGTCCCTGTGGTTCCTGGGGTGCCCATGGTTCCCATGGTCCCTGTGGTTCCTATGGTCCCCGTGGTCTCTGTGGTCCTGGTAGTTCCCGTGCTCCCCGTGGTTCCCATGGTCCCTGTGGTCCCTGTGGTTCCCATGGTCCCTGTGGTCCCTGTGGTCCCCGTGGTTCCCATGGATCCATAGTCCCTGTGGTTCCTGTGGTGCCATGGTTCCCATGGTCCCCACGGTCTCCGTGGTCCTGGTAGTTCCCGTGCTCCCCATGGTTCCTGGTGTTCCTATGGCCTCCATGGCCCCCATAGTTCCTGTGGTCCCCGTGGTCCCTGTGGTTCCCATGGTCCCTGTGGTCCCTGTGGTCTCTGTGGTCCCCATGGTCCCTGTGGTCCCTGTGGTCCCTGTGGTCCCCATGGTTCCCATGGTCCCCATGGTCTCCGTGGTCCCTGTGGTTCCCGTGGCTCCTGTGATCGAGGCCCAACCAGTCCCAGGGCTGGAGGGGCTTCCAGTGTGTGTAAGGGCCATGGGGTTCTGGGGAACCTCTCCAGGTAGAGAGACAGCTCAGAGCAGGGAGGGCCAGGTGGGACTCGGTGCTGGGGGGGACCAGGCCCAGTCACTTAGCCTCCCCATGCAGCCTTTAGGCCCAAGGGCGCTTTGAAGAGGCCTAAAAACCAAGCCATTAAATTGCTTAGCTTTCTTTTTGTTATCAAGTATTGTGACGGGGACAATCCTCACCTGACCCTAAGGCTTACCTTGGAGGGGTGACTGGGGATAGAGGGGGGTCAAGGAGGGGTCCGGTGTCCATGCGGACTGACGGCTGCAGAACTAGATGCAGCCAGCCACTGGCCACCTCCAGCCAGCGGCATCTAAGCCCTGCTTTGCCTGTCAGGTGGTTGGTGTGTGTGTGTGTGCGTCCGCGTGCGTGTGTGAGAGCATGTGTGTCAGTACGTGTATAGGTTTATGTGTATGTCTGTGTGGCAGTGTGTCTGGCACGTATGGATCTGAATCTGTGCATGTCAGTGTATCTGTGTCTCCACGTGTCCTGCACGCTGACGTGTGTGTGCATTTGTGCACGTGTGTGTCTGATTCTGAGTGTCGCTGTGCGTGTATATGTGTCTGTGGGTATCTGAGTGTGCACGCGTGTGTGACTTCTCTGAACCCCCCAAGGTGTCCTGACCAGTGGCGAGAGACACTCTCGACCTGTTGCACTGAGCGGATGGGGGCTGGGCTCTGTGCTACATGCTTTGCATGATGATGGGTGACTACATCATCCTCATGACGGGCCTAGGCGTGCACACCTCCATCACCCCCCCATCCCGGGTGTGCCAGTGGAGCTCCAGAGGAGCTCAGGGGCTCACCGGCCTTTCTGATGACTAAGGGGCTGATTTGAGCTGTTTGACTCCAGAGCCCAAGGCCTAACCATGCTAACCCATGAATCCCATAGTAGCCGGGCGCCCAGGAAGTACGCCCGGGCCACCACTTCCGCCCAAAGAGCAGGACGTTGGACCCACATGCCAGCCCTGGAACCCTGCCTCAGCTGGCATCTGTGAGCAAAGCTTTCCTGTCCCCCCTTCAGGACCTTCCACATAGACTCACAGACTCAACACCGTGGGGGCCTCCTTGGGCGCCAAACGAGTGCTGAGGAGCTGAGCGAGGCAAAGCCACCCGCAGGCTTTGCACAGGGAATGTTTCCTGGCCAGGCCTTGGTGTGCTTTCATGGTGTGGACACACCCGGGCCAACAGAGCAAGATGGAGAGGGTAGCTGATTCCAAGATATCACTTCGCTGCTGAGACATGCTGATTTAAAAGAATCAAAGCGGGGCGCCTGGGTGGCTCAGTCGGTTAAGCATCCGACTTCAGCTCAGGTCATGATCTCACAGTTCGTGGGTTTGAGCCCCGCGTCGGGCTCTGTTCTGACAGCTCAGAGCCTGGAGCCTGCTTTGGATTCTGTGTCTCCCTCTCTCTCTGCCCCTCCCCTGCTCATGCTCTGTCTCTCTCTGTTTCTCAATAATAGATAAATGTAAAAAAAAAAAAAAAGAATCGAAGAGAGCAGTTTATTTATTGCCCAAGTCATTTCAAATGGAATTAGTCACCTAAATCAAATTTGCTATGGCTTCTTTTTTAACTGTCTCCAGAACATCGAGTCTGCATTAACTCTGTGTACACGCGGAAAACTAGGCTCGGAGAGAGAGTTAGGTCCAGACAGGCCTCCGCGTCATGAATTCAACCTGTTCGCTTACAATGACCAAACCGATGTGAATAGATTTCAGTACTCGAGAGCCCCTCACCTTCACTAGAGCTCTTCTAACATGTAACGTGGGGGTCGGTCCTCCCAGTGGTTCCTAGAGCAGGAAGGACGGGCTCATCCACCCCAAGCTGCAGGAAAGGAAGCTGAGGCTCGGACATGAGGGGACCTGGCTGGGTCACACAGCCGAGAATGGAGGCCACCATCCGCCCAGGCCAGTCTGCTCCAAATCCTAAAGCATGTTCTCCAGTCGGATGATACCATTCATGATCATGCAGATCATTTTATGCAAGTATATTACGTTGCCGAGATCAAGAGTGGGAAGGGGTGTGCGTTTGGGCACCAAACCCCACCCTGAACTCCCCCCAGTGCTACTGGGAGTATTGGGTGTGGAGGGGTAGGACCGCCAGATACAAGAGGGGACGCCATCCTACAACTGCACTTCAGATGAAGTGCGGAATATTGCCTGCCCCTCCTCCCTACCCTAAACATTTACCTGTCATTTATGTGAAGTGCAAAATTCACGGGGTGTCTTGTGTGTTTGTGTTTGCGAACTCTGGCACCCTGCAGTGGGGCGGAGTCTCCTCTTGTTACGGGTTCCCTCTTAGCCCCATTTTCCAGGTCAGATCTCGAAGGGAAGACACGGACCCTCCGCTCATCAGGGAGGATGACTTGATCACAGAGGGGAGGCCCGAGGGGCTCTGCAGATGAACACAGATTCAGCTCTTCTGGCCACGGCTTGGCCGACCCCCTCTTTGCCAACAGAGGGGCAGTTTGTGCGGCCCCTTTGGAGAGAGGAGCCAGGTAAGGTCCGGCTTAGCCTTGGGCAAGTCCTTTCACTTCCCTGCCTCAGTTTCCTCATCTGCAAAAGGAGGGTGATCACGGCACCTGCTCTCCCGGGGCTGTCTTGGGGAGCGGATGCGTCAGTACAAGAAACGCTCTCGGCATGTGCCTGGAAAGCACCACTGCTGAGTTTGTTAAGAAGCATGAACCACATGGGACCAGCCCGGATGCCCAGGCCGTGGAGGGAGGGCGGACAGGAGCCGATCCCGGAGAACCAAACCCAGAATCCCCGGGGAGGGGTGAGGGAGGGTGCACACTTGTCTTTGCTCAGGAGACATTATTTACATGTATTGTGAAAGAACCTTAAGAGCACGTGTTCTTCCTAGAAGCATCTTGTTGGGTAATAACGGACATAACTTAAAGCGCTCTGAGATGCTCGGTGTCATTCCGACCCGATGTGCAGCACCCAGCAGGCTGTGAGCCGCTGGGACAGGGGACATCTGGAAGTCACACCAGGGCCCCGCGGTGGGTCTGGCCACCGCGTGAACCCCCTAAGGTTTGCTGGCAGAGTGGAGGGAACATGGGTGGTCCGAATGGACTCTGCGTGGCTTAGAATAAAGTCCAGGGCAGAGGACTCTCCAGGAGCGGGGAGCAAAGTGTCCTCCGTTGGCGGCCCCCCCTGGCATGATGCCCTGCCAACTCCACCTAATCTCCTCTGACAGCCTGAGGGGCGGCGCTCCCTCGCCCTGCGGTAGTCGGACCCTCAGCCACAGGGACGCTCTTCCCTTTAATTGGAAGAGCTTTCCGCAGAGGTGATGGAAGGTGAGATTGGGCAGTGGCTGGTTTAAAAACAAGGTTGGTTTTACTATTATTCCCACTTCACACATCAGAGAGGGTAAGGGACTTCCTCAAGGTCATACACTCAGCAAGTGGTGGAAATAGGACTTGAGGCCAGGCCCTCCTACTCTAAGGGTAGAGCCTACCCAGAGGCCACCCAGTTATCTATTTTCTGGTTTCGCACCGGGGGGCCTCCTGAGGACAGATCCTTCCAATCCCAAACCAGAAACTATCCCAGTCAACAGCCTTCTCTGAGCATCTCCTCTGTGCCAGGTGCAGGGATGCGAGCGCATAGGAGAGAGAGACAGAATTCAGACCCAGTTCCTGCTCTAGAGGCGCCTGTATGTTAGGAGACAGACAGGTATGAGCGGAGGCCCGGTTGTGGGGGGGAGGGAGGGGGCAAGAAGCAGCGGGGTCACAGAGGCCCCCTACTCCCAGCTACACTAGCAAGGGGACACCTCGCATTATCTCCTGCCCCTGGCCTAACGTCCATCCATGTCCATCCACGCGGCTCCTTAGCCCCCAAGGTCAGGGCCTCAGGGCACTTGCTCCTCCCAGTCTCCCAACCACCTTCCGGCCCCGCCCACTCCACCGCAGTGGCCACGCCCCACCCAGGGCAGGGGAGCGGGGGGTCCTGGTAGCACCGGAATTTTGTTTTCTGAAACCCAACCCCCCCCCACAGCCTATCTTCCAGGGACAACAACCTTAAGCCGTGGCGTGTGCCCTTCACTCTCCTTCTCTGTTCCTGTCCATCTCTTGACAGATGTAGTTAGATCATCTTGAATAAGATGTTTAATCCCTGGCCAATAAGCCCACATCCGGAGTAGCGGACTCAATAATCATGAGATCTATTGCATCAATTCCGGGGCTAGTGGAAAGAACGATGGCTTCTGGGGAAGCCCAAGCAGTGGTGTCACAGTGCAAGGTCTGCCAGCCCAGATGCGGGACTCCACCGCCCCTCCCTGGCCTCTCCGGGACCGAGGTTGCGGGGTGCAGGGGGGAGGCCAGCAGAGCGGGCCAGGATTGGCTGCCACATTTTTGAACCTCTCAGGGGCTCCTCTTGTTCTTGCGTCAGAATTTGACAAGTTCCAACTTGAAACTGAAGTGTACAATAATGTAAGTTCTTTGGAACCAGACACGGGGGTGGGGGGAGGGATTTAGGGGGACCTGTTTCAATTTCAAGATGGATTCTGAGCATGCAAGTATTTGGAAAGCTTCGTTTTGTCTTTTTAAATTTTTTAATGTTTATTTATTTTAGAGAGACACAGAGTGTAAGCGGAGGAGGGGCAGAGAGACAGAGGGAGACACAGAATTGGAAGCAGGCGCCAGGCTCTGAGCTGTCAGCGCAGAGCCTGAAGTGGGGCTCGAACCCATGAACTGGGAGATCATGACTTGAGCCGAGGTCGGACGCTTAACCCACTGAGCCACCCAGGCGCCCCCTTCATTTTGCCTTTTAACCCAGATTAGAGAGGAGAGCTGGCTCCCAAAGAGTACTTTTCACTCACTCACAAGCAGCCATTCACCCTTTGTTCACTGGGCAGTTATTTGCTGAATGCCTACTATGTGCCAGGCTCTGGGCCAGGCTACGGAGCTGGGGACAGACTGATATCGTCGCCTCTCCGGAGGGCCCCGGCCCTGCCTCGGAGCATCCCTGGAAAGACCACCACAGCCAGGGCCAGCTGGGTCCTTCCAGACGCTGTAAGGCTGCGGGCAGTGGGGTCATCCGGAGGAAATGACTCAGCCACGCATCGCATCCGAGGACAGCTCACAGCCCACACGCTGAGTATCTTCTTTTCCTCCAGGAAGAGGTTAAGAAAGAGAGGTCAAGGGCCTGGAGTCAACCCCCTGTCCCTGCCACTTCCTGGTGGGGTGGCCTTGGGCACAAGTTGCTGAACCTCAGCTTCTCCAGGAAAGCAGGACTGTCCTAGACCCTCGTGAAGATGTTGTGACACGCGTGGGCGCTCCCGCGGTGCTGTCCCTGCCCGGAGCTGGGACGTGGGGGCCCGAAGTGGTGGCAGCATCGGGTGGCGCAGGGGCCCGACATCCTTGCGGTCAGAGGCTGGAGGAAGGAGCCCTGCCCCCTCCGGCCTGGTCTCCGCCGGCTGGGTGTCCTGGGCCGGGAGGGGCAGGCGGAGGCCCTGGGGGGGGGGGACGAGCAGTGCAGGAGGACACAGAGCTGGTGTCTCGCTTCGTCTGCGGCCTTGTTTGTTTATTTCAAGGAGCCATGAGTCATGTGTGCAGGGCTTTCTCCGTGAACGTTTCCAGTTTGCAGACACCCCCTCGGCAGGGGGGCTGGCCCTGGGCTCTCAGCTTCGTCCCACTGGGCTCTGCTTGAGGTCATTTTCCAAACGGGCGGCCTTACTCTCTCCTGCCTTGGGCTGCATTTTTCTGCCGGCTACACCGAGTGGGGCTGAAGTTTGGGGGGACAGAGGCTGAGGTGTCCTTGAGATCGTGGTTGTAGGGGAAGCAGGATGGATGAACGTGCAGTTCAGGAAGCTCAGAACCCTCCCCCTCGTCACCCAGACTGGGGTGACTCACTGACTGACCCCCGACCTCAGTCCCAGGATGCCGCGCTCAGACCACAGCAGGGCCGTGTGGCCAGCGGAAACAGAGTTTGCCATCTGACGAAATCCCTCGCGTGGAGATTCCCATCGTCCGAAAATAATCCTTGAAAGGCTCCTAAGAAGTCCTGCAGGACAGAAACTTGTTTGACTTTATTTAAACCAGGGATCGGCAAATTTTTCTGTAAAGGAGCAGACAGTGAATATTTGAGGCTGTGCAGGTGTTAATCGTCTCTGATCCCTTCTGTGGTCGCGGCAAAGCAGCCACAGCCAGTGCCTAAATCGATGTTCCAAAAGAGCTTTATTCACAGACGGGAGAGGGGCTGGATTTGGCCTGCGGCCTGTGGTTAGCTGGCCCCTGATCGAAACTAGAGTCGCCCTTCTCCCTCCTCCCTCATGCTGTTTCTCGGAGGGCTAGTTAGGTGCCGGGAGCACGTCTGAGCTCGGCCGCCTGTTTTCACGTCAGGGTGGGTGTGTTTCACGCATAGGACCCACTCTTTAAGCAACCGTGACATCCACGACGGGAATCATTCGAGGGCTGCTTCCCGAGACAGGGACAGAGGGCAGGGTTCGATTCTTCCCCCGCTGCGGCGGCACAGAAAGCCCCGTGTACAACTCGTTCAGCTGGTGGGCTCGCGGCCAGACGATTCTCGACACATTTGAATATTCAAAAGGGGAGATCTGCATTATTTTAAATTTTGCACAGGGGCGCCTGGGGGGCTCAGTCGGTTAAGTGTCCGATTTCGGCTCCGGTCACGATCTCGCAGTTCGTGAGTTCGAACCCCGAGTCGGGCTCTCTCCTGACAGCTCAGAGCCTGGAGCCTGCTTCGGATTCTGTGTCTCCCCCTCTCTCGGCCTCTCCCCGACTCATGCTCTGTCTCTGTCTTTCTCAAAAATAAATAAACATTAAAAAAATTTAAAAGCTTAAAATTTTTTTTTTTTTTGCACAAACGTAGGCTTTCTTAACATGTTGATGCCGTGTTTTCTCCGGAGTTCAGATCACCTGGAATGGACCACGCGCTCGATGGCTCCCCAGGGCCTGAGGGTCCCATGGTGCCCTCTTTGGAAACCGCTGGTGTTGCATTTCACAGCCATGGGGCGCTCTGGTGGTCCTCGCTGAGTCCAGCTGCTGCTCCCAGGAGCTCCCAGCTGAGCAAGGAGGGAGCACTGAGTCCAGAGTTGGACGAGCCCTGATGCTGGTCTTGAGGGGGGCGAGCAGATCTCTCTGTCCGGCTCTTCTCCTGACTGTAGCCCCCACACCTCAGAGCAGCCTCAGCCGCACCCGCCAGCACAGCACCTCCCAGACTCCGGGCTGATCTTTGCCTCCGATTGGCCCGGAGGGACTGGTTCTCCTCAAATTTTCACCAGTACTGAGTCAAGTGGCTTGGAAAGATCTAAGAAAATCCCGGCATTGGCTTTTATTTAATTTCTTTTCGTAGAAGTCTGCCAACAGCTAAAGCAGAGAGGAATTGCTTTCCTGGAAGTCCTGTCGTCTGTAGTTCAGAGGCCTGGGGGGAGGGCTTTTTGGGGGCACAGGCACCAGCTGGCGGGTGATGTCTTAAAAATCGTTGACTGAGCCCCTGATGTGCTCCAAGGATTCAGATCCTCTTCTCTTTCAACCCCTACTGCCATTCCACAAGCCAGGTGTGCTGTACCCATTTCCCAGACGAGGAAGCCAAGGCTGAGCACAGTTAGATCATATTCCTCAAGTCACACGGCCAAGGAGAGCCGGGTCCCGGGACCAGGGAGAGAAGGCCGTGATGTCGGACCCAACAAGGATGTCCTGCCCACCCTCCGGGTCTGTGGCAGGTGCTGTGCACGGGGTGGTCTCCTACAGCCATACTTTCTCTGTCCAACCCTGCCTGGAAGAATTCTAAGCACTTCCACACCGGCGGGGGCCGCCGATGTTTCAGCCTGGCTGGCAGCTGTTACTCATTCTTCAGGAGGGGCCCCTCAATTCTCCTCTAGGAACCCCCTCACTCTCAACCCCAGGCCCCCCTCCAATCCCAGGGATGAGTTTAGGAACGGGGATGTGGCCCAAGCCTGCCCAGTGAGGCTCCATCTTGGAAGGTTTGCTGGAAGTAGTCACTTCTGCTCTGTGGGGGTTGCCAGACTGGTAGAACTCAGCCTAAAGTTCTGGAACCATCCTTGCCACCTGTTGGAGACAATCTGCGTGAGAACAGAGCCTACTTGGGGGAAAGCCGAGTGAGAGGTGGAGGGAGGCAGACGCCACACGTCTCTTGAGCACCTGGAGCCAGCTGTGCCTGAAGTTGAACCCTGGAGTTTTCCATTTCATGGGCCAATATAGTACTTTTTATGTTTGAGCTGCTTTGTTTGGGTTTCTGTCACGCTGTCCAGTGGCGTCCCAAGCCATACAATCTGCACTGAAAGGCACTGTCGTAACATGGTGGTGAGGGCAGATTGCAGACCTATAGTCAGCTCTACTGCTTACTAGCCGTGTGACCTTAGGCATATGATTCAACCTCTCTGTGCCTCAGTTTCCTCATCTATGTAATAGGGATTATGGTGGTTCATGGAGCTGTTGTGCAGATTCAATGAACTGGTGCAAATAAAGCTCTTAGTGCAGCGCTTGGCACATAGTATGAGCACAGGAAATATGCACTGGTATTATTTATCGTCCTTTAAAAATTTTTTTTGATCTTTATTTATTTTTGAGAGACAGAGAGAGAGATAGAGTGTGAGCGGGGAAGGAACAGAGAGAGAGGGAGACACAGAATCCGAAGCAGGCTCCAGGCTCTGAGCTGTCAGCACAGAGCCCGACGCGGGGCTCGAACCCACAAAACATGAGATCATGACCTGGGCCGAAGTCGGCCGCTCAACCGACTGAGCCCCCCAGGCGCCCGACCATCTTAACCGTTTTGAAGAGAACCAGTCGGGGGTCCTCAGTACATTTCACTGCTGTGCAACACTTCCCACCATCCGTCTCCGGAACTTTCTTGTCTTCCCAGACTGAAACCCTATCCACTAAACAACTCCCCGTCCCTTCTTCCCTCACAACTACGGTCCTACTCTGTGTCTACGAATCGGGCCACTCTAGGCACCTCATACGAGCCGAGGCAGAGGTGTTTGTCTGTTTGCAGCTGGCTTGTATCGCTTCGCACCACGTCCTCACAGTTCGTTCGTGTCGTAGCAGGTGCTGGAATGTCCTTCCTTTTGAGGCTGAGGAATAGCCCACGGCGCGTCTACACCACATTTTGTTTATCTGTTCACCCATGGATGGGCCCTCGGGTTGATTGCTTCCACATATTAGCTAAGGTGAATTTGAACACGGATATACACATATCTCTTTGCGAACTTGCTTTCAGATCGTTTGGATATTTCCCAGACGTGGATTGCCATATCATCTAGTAATTCCATTTTTAATTGTTTCAGGAAACGCCGTACTGTTTTTCACATCAGCTGCACTGTTTTACATTCCCAGCAGTGGCATGCAAGGGCTTGAATTTTTCCATGTTCTTGGCAACACTTGTTACTTTCTGTTAAAAAAAAATTTGTAATAGTAGCCATCCTGATGGCGTGTGGTGGTATCTCATTGTGGTTTTGATTTGCATGTCCCTAATGGTTAATCATGTTTTGGGTGTTTTAAAATGCGTAATTTTGACTATCTTCTGTTTAATGTTTATTCATTTTTGAGAGAGCACAAGTGGGGAAGGGGCAGATAGAGGGGGACAGAGGATCTGAAGCAGGCTCTGTGCTGACAGTAGTGAGTGCGATATGGGGCTTGAACTCACAAACTGCAGATTATGACTTGAGCCTAAGTTGGATGGTCAACTGATTGAGCCTCCGAGGTGCCCCTTGACTATTTTCAAACATACTCAAAAGTAGAGAGAATAATACAGTGAGCCCATACAGTCATCTCTCAGATTCAATAATGAGTAAGATTTTTGCCCTATTGGCTTTCTCTGTCTCCTGAAGGATTTCACAGCAGATCCCTGACACCATTGTTTAAAATGTTTATTTATTTTTGAGAGACAGAGTGAGAGCGGGGGAGGGACAGAGAGAGACAGAGACAGAATCTAAAGCAGGCTTCAGGCTCCGAGCTGACAGCACAGAGCCCAACGTGGGGCTCGAACTCATGACCAGAGCCAAAGTCAGATGCTTAACGGACGGAGCCACCCAGGTGCCCCTGACACCATGTTTTAATGACGCTACATAGGGACACCAGGGTGGCTCCGTCCATTAAGCATCTGACTCTTGATTTTGGCTCAGGTCAAGATCTCACAGTTCATGGGTTTGAGCCCTGAGCTGGGGCTCTGCGTTGAGTGCGGAGCCTGCTTGGAATCTCTCTCTCCTCTCTCTGTCTCTCCCCTGCTTATGCTCATACACATTTTCTCTCTCTCTCTCTCAATAAATAAATACACTTAAAAAATATCACCACATAGTCCAGTGGGCATTTCTAAAAGCCTGGCCTACAACTATGTAAGTCCTAGAAGGGACTCCCCTTCTACAACTATGTCACTATCATCTTAAACTTTTCCTTGGTATCACCTAATACCCAGTCGATAATCAAACCTCTCTTATTGTTTAAAAAAGCGCATCGATTCATCTATCTCAGGGGCCTTCCCGGGGCTCTGTGTCTGAGCCCAGAGACCCTGAGCTGCACGCCTCTCCCGAAAGGCAGGCGGCGTAAGATTGCGAGCAGGCTCATAAGGTCAGACGAGGTGTAAAGGCCGGTCTGCTCTTGCCTGGCCAGGTGGTCTTGTCAAGTTACTTATCCTTGCTGGGCCCCGTTTGCTCACCTGTACGGGGGATGTAACCTGGGTGTCTGCCGTGTGGGGAACGAAACGAGATGCTGTGTGTGCAACACCGAGCACTGCGTCGGGCACACCGTGAGTGCTCAAGAAACGAGAGTTGCTGCTGCCGTTACTGTATTGATCATAATTTCCTGAAAGACTCGCTCAGATAGTGGGTGTTCAGGCATCGTGCAAGGCAGGTAGGAAACAGCGCAGGGGGGCTCTGCACCTGCGTCCCATCACCCTGGGGGCACCCTGGCTCAGGGCCCCGTGAGTCTCTAGCTCTGGCAGAAGCAAGCTCCTGTGCACATTCCTAGCTACATGGACTTAAATAAAATGATAAAATCTGCCAGTGGGGAGGGATGAGAATTTATTTGGAGCTCAAATACATTTTGTTAGGGTTGGGTTTTGTTTTTTTGTTTTTTTCATTTCCCTTCTCTTGATTTGGTGGCCTTCTCCTTGGCAATTCAGTAAGTGGCTCCTTCGGACGGTGACAGGCAAATGAAGGCGGAGGCGGGAGAACGGAGCCGGGAGGGACAAGCGTTGTCTGAAATTGATTTATCTGAGTTGGGGTCACAGCCAACAATCTTCGACTGTGGCGTGCTGAGGCCCAAGGATACAGCAGTAGCTAGTTTAACCTGCACAATTTACAGATGGGGCCATGGAGGCGGAAAGAGAGAGAGGAGGAGGCTGCCCGGGGGTCCCGTCGGGTAGAGGACAAGAGTGGGCCATGTCCCAGCTAGCCGTGGGGACTCAGCTCCTGCATGGGACGAGGAAGGACCCAGGCAGCTGAGAACGCCCTCTGCTTCCCTGCAGGCAGGTCCCTTGCTGAGAGGATCTTCCCCCTGCAAACTGCCACCCTAAACCCTGAGCCACGCGTGGTGTGCCAGCTCGGAGCTTACCGGGGACCTTGCTGGCAGGTTTGGCCTCCCCTGACGGCTGTATAAAGAGCATCTGTAAATGGGACATCGCGTTCTTTGGCAGGTCTGTGCCGTTGATGACCTTGAGCCCTCGCACACCTTTTCCTTTTTAATCCCCCCAGACCTTCATCCAGAGGGAATGCAGTCCTGGGGCCGGCTGGCTGTGGGATGTCGGGCGAACCAGTGGCTTTCGCAGCCTCTGGGACACGGGAGGCCGCACAACACAAGGGTTCAGTCCACAGGCTCTGACCACCAGGGGCCCAATCCCGGCCGACTGAGTTCCTTGGACAAGTTGCTCCACCTGTCTCTCTGTCTCAGTTTCCCCCTTTGTAGAACAGGAATAATAATAGGACTGAGCTGTAGGCTTGCTGTGGGATCACCGCCACCCTGATGTCCACCAGCCCAGCACCCCTGGGGTGAGCTCCCCGGAGGGAATTACTGCTTCTCCTGGACAGGCTTGCCTGTGACTTAGGGGCGGAAATCACCAAGCCTGGAGCGCTGCCCCAGGGCCTTTCCACAGCTCACCAAGAGGGGCCAAGCCGATGCGGATCACCTGGAAGGAACATGCCCTCTGTTAGCAGGTCTGATTTTATCCAATTACGTTCGTGTTTCTTCGGCTGCTCTTACCAACTCCTCAGCGATACAAAACTGTCTGGTAACTGGTAAGCAACAGTCTCTTACAAAATGGACTTGAGCTTGCCTTTCGAGATCTCGAAGGCATGAGAGCATACAGGGGTGGGAGGGAGGGGCTGTCCAGGGTGTGCGCAGAGGTGCTGGTGGAGGGCACGGGATGCCGCGGGCCCTCGCTCAGGCTCTGGCCTCCTTTCGCCAGCTGTAAAATGGGCTCGAAGTGCTTGCCTTTCTCCTGTGCCCTGTAGGCTGGGTCCCCGGAGGGGCTGCTGTTGAGGATGTCTTTGGGGTCAGCTTCCCTGGCGGTGGGCCTGGTGGGCCCCCTGGCAGGAGACAGGAGCCCAGAAATGGGGCTTCGGGGAGCTTGCACAGGTAGGGCGGTGAGGACGGGCTAGCATATTTCAAGGGCAAGTTCGGTTCAGCTTATTTGAAGATTGTCCCCGAGGGAATTTGGAAACCTCCCTTTGGACTGGACTGGGGGCTACAGGTTTGCAGGGAAAAGAGCATGCACCTCAGAGACCTGTACGGAATCCCAGTTCTCACTGGCCTTGTGACCCCTGGCAAGCCCCTTCCTGTCCCCAGACTTCCTTTCTTCTTTTAGAAATGGGAAGAACTTTGATGCCTACCTGTCACCATTGTGGGAAGGTTAAGGGGGGGATAATGTAAACACAGACACCTCTCATGGTACGTACTTTATTGATTTTTTTAAATTAAAAAAAGTGTTTATTTTTGAGAGAGAGACATAGCACGAGGGGCAGAGGGGCAGAGAGAGAAAGGGAGACACAGAATCCAAAGCAGGCTCCAGGCTCTGAGCTGTCAGCACAGAGCCGGACACAGGGCTCGAACTCACGGATTGCCAGATTGTGACCTGAGCCTAAGTCAGATGCTTAACCGACTGAGCCCCCCAGGCGCCCCACATGGCATGTACTTTAAAAATCTGCTTCTTTGGCTCCCATCCACTCTCACTCTTCTCCTCTGAAAAGCCAGGCCATGGGGGGTGGCATTGCCCAAGCCCTGAGGACCCTGACAGGCCGAGATGGCACCGTTTGGGAGGAAACGTTTGGGAGCTTCCTCCCCGTGGAACAAAACGCGGCGGCATCGTGGGCTCGATGCCCAGGTTTGGGGCCCAGCCCCATCCCTCCCTTCACGGCTGGGTGGCCTCTGGTCTTTCCAGAGCCTCAGGCATCTCATCGGCCAGTAGGGGACAATAATGGCTCCTGAGAATGAGCCCGACGTGAGCCTCTCCCCCCACCTTGGTTGATGGGCCTGCCCCCTTGCGTCTTGTCCTGCCCCTCGGAAGGAGGAGGTCAGAAGTGGGAGGGGGAGCCGGGGCCGGGGGCAGGGGCAGGGAACCCTCATCCACGGAGACGTGGCTGCGACATGAGGCCCCTGGAGGGCGTGTGGACGGGGAGGAGGAAGTCGGGATGGTCTGGGAACGAGTCCCGCTCAGAATGGACAGAACGTACAGAGAACATTCCTTGCTGTCTGGCCTCAGAGAGGTAGTCGCTTCACTGGTGTGTGTCTCATCTGGGAAGCGGTGGCCCTTCTAACAGGGCCCTCCTTCCGCAGGGAGGGAGTGGGGCGGGGGGAGCCGTGAGGAGGTGACGTGCCGGGAGGCAGTGCCCAGAACCTGGGGTTTTGCCCACTTGCAGCTCACAGTCAGGGCCTGAGGCCTTTCCAGCTTGGTGAGGACCCATAGGATAAGAACTAGGTTCTGGCTGAGCTGGAATCCAGCCCGCTCTCCTGGCCACGCCGTGCATCCTGCTTTGGGGATGTGTCTGTCCAGAGCAGGGGTTGGGGGGACCCAGCTGTGCGTGCATGGGGCCGTGTGTTCCCAGAGGGGGGCCTTTCCCACGGGCACAGCGGCAGACAAGCGTTACCAGTGGTCGGAGGCCTGAGCCGCCTCTCAGCCGCAAGGCTCTGGTTTTCCTGTATCCGGCTCTGTCTGTCATCTCTTCTCCCGTCATGTAGGTCTGCAGAAGATAGCAGATGTGGGACGAGTGACTGTCATCGTTCGGTGAGGGTAACTCTTAAAAAAATTCTTTTTTTTTTTTTTAAATATAGCTTACTGTCAAATTGGCTAACATACGGTGTGTACAGTGTGCTTTTGGTTTTGGGGGTAGATTCCCGTGATTTGTCACTTCCATACAACACCCAGTGCTCATCCCAACAAGTGCCCTCCTCCGTGCCCGTCACCCACTTTCCCCTCTCCCCTGCCCCCCATCCACCCTCAGTTCGTTCTCTGTATTTAGGAATCTCTTAGGGTTTGCCTCCCTCCCTCTCTGTTTGGAGCTATTCATTTTCCCCTTCCCCTCCCCCATGGTCTTCTGTTAAGTGTCTCAAGATCCACATATGAGTGAAAACAAAACATTCTCTTTTCTGATGATAAAAGTACAGTCGATCCTTGAGCCACACAGGCATTAGAAACGCTGATCTCCCGCATCGTTGGAAATCCACATATAGCTTTTGACTCCTCAAAAACTTAACTACTAATAGCTAGTGATGACTGGAAGCCTTGCTGATAATATGAACAGTTGGTTAATACATGTTTCGTATGTTGCATGTGTTATATACTGTATTTTTAAAAATGTTTTATTTATTTTTGAGAGAGAGAGAGGCAGTGTGAGCAGGGGAGGATCAGAGAGAAAGGGAGACACAGAATCTGAAGACAGGATCCAGGCTCTGAGCTGTCAGCACAGAGCCCGACGCGGGGCTCAAACCCACGAACCGTGAGATCATGACCTGAGCCGAAGCCGGGCTCTCAACCTACTGAGCCACCCAAGTGCCCCTGTATTCTTTTTTTTTAAAAGCTTATTTATTTTGAGAGAGAGAGAGTGCGGGAGCAGGGGAGGGGCAGACAGAGAGAGAGAGAGAGAGAGAGAGGGAGAGAATCTTAAGCAGGCTCCATGCTGTCAGCACAAAGCCCAACGGGGGACTTGATCTCATGAACCCTGAGATCGTGACCTGAGTCAAAACCAAGAGTCAGATGCTTAACTGACTGAGCCACCCAGGCGCCCCTCATATACTGTATTCTTAAATAAAGTAAGCTAGAGAAAAGAAACTCCTATTAAGAAAATCACAAGAAAGAAAACATTTATAGTATTGTACTGTATCAAAAAAATCCACATATAATTGGACCCACACAGTTGAAACTTGTGAACTATCAGCTATAATACATATTTATTGTAGAAAATTATGGAAACACGGGGAAGTATGAAGAAGGAAGTGAAAATCATGCATAGTCCTGTTTCCCAGAGACACTCCAACATGTTAAAGAGTAGAGGTTTCTTTTAACTTTTTTTTTTTGTGTGTATTTTATTTATTTATTTATTTATTTATTTATTTATTTATTTATTTTGTAAAACTTTATAGTTTATTGTCAGGTTGGTTTCCATATAACACCCATTGCTCTTCCCCACAAGTGACCTCCACCAAGACTATCACCCCCCTTTACCTTTTCCCCTTCCCCTTCACCCCTCAGTTTGTTTTCAGGATTCAAGAG
>CM053561.1:74852743-74916344 GCA_028646485.1 Cryptoprocta ferox | reverse complement strand
ATATGCTACGGGATATATATCTGGATGGCAGCAGAAAAGAAGGAGAAGCAAAGAAAACAGGAAAGAAAAAAAAAGAAAGAAAAAAGACAACTCCCCTGTGCGGATGGGCGTGGTCTGGTGTCCCGTCAGGTCTCGGGGGCTGCTCTCTCCGAGGCCCCGCCTTGGTGGTTGCGGGGAGAAGCATGGCGCCGCCTCAAAGTTTTGCCGGAACCAAGCGTTGCATCCGCCCTTCTGAGTCCGATCTCCCTGTGCCGCGGGCGAGCCAAACTGTATTCTCCAAGCTCCGCCTCACTTCCGAATCCCAGTCCGTGCAGTTCAACACCGTCACCGGGGATGAGACGCGTCCCCGCTGGTGGCTGGCCTCCCGGCCGGCCTGCGCCACCCTTTTCACGGAGCCGCCGCCGCCGCCGCCGCTTTTCAAGGCTTCTGATGCGGCTGCGCCCAAGGAAGAACTCGCCGGCCAGATGGGACGGATTTGTCTCCCGGCGCTCGGCAGATACATATGGGGAGAGGGGCGAGTTTTTCCTCCCTTAGAGATGGTTCGAGGTGCGTTTTCCGTCTCTCTTCCTCTTCCCCTGGTCTCTCCGGGGCACAGCGCGCTCTCCCTGTGTTGGGCTCGGGGGCTCCTTCCCCCTTTACCACTGGGACTTGCCCGTCCCCTAATTTCCCAGATCACAGTCACTCACTCAGGCATCTTTGAGGTCGTCTTCTTTCTGGCGTCTGTTTCTTCTTTCCCCCACTTGCAAATCCGAGTTTTATCCCTTCAGTCCTTCTCAGTTCAATCCATGCGGGCGTGCGCGGATTACAGAGCTCCCTGCCTCTCCGCCATCTTGTCCTCCTCCCTAACTTTTTTCTCGACATATTGGAATATTGCAATCATGTTGCGTATGGTTTTGCGTTCTGCTTTTTTTAAGTTCACGTTTTCTCATGAGTGTTTCCTCGTGCGCATAAATGTTCTTCCGTGTCACGGTTAATGATTGCAGAGTGCTCTGTCACATGAACGCGTTGAAATCAAATCTGCTGGAGCAGATGGGCTCTGATTGTACGCTATTTTATTTTATTTTTAAAGTTTATTTATCTATTTATTTAGAGTGAGCATGAGCGGGGGAGGGGCAGAGAGAGAAGGAGAGAGAGAATCCCAAGCAGGCTCGGTGCTGCCGGCGTGGAGCCCGAGATGGGGCTCAGGCTCACGAACCGTGAGCTCAGGACCCGAGCCGAAGTCAGATGCTTGACCAGCTGAGCCCCCCCAGGCGCCCTGCACACCATTTTAAGCAGTGATGTCTGCTGTAGAACTTTGTACTTGTCTGATTCTTTCTTTCAGGACAGCCTCCGGCGAGCGGGGCTACAGGGCTCAGAGTAGTGTAGGCAGCCCGTACAGTGGCCCTCAGTAACCCCTGCTCCCGAGAAATGCTTCGCCACAGACGCGTTCCTATGCTTGTCTAAGCCCCACCCCTTGGCTGTGGCCAGAGATGAGTGACCTGCTTCTAAGGAACAGGACACAGTGAACGGGACGGGATGTCGCTTTCCAGATTCACGAACAGAAAGACCGTGGTCCGTCATGCCCACGCTCCTTGCTTGTTCGCTTTGAGCAGAGCAGGCTGCCCTGTTGTGAGCTGCCCCGTGGTGAGGCCCACGTGGCAGGGAACCGAGGGCCAGTGGCCGGTGAGGAGCTGAGACCCTTGGCCCGATGTCTGGTGAGGACATGTGTCCTTCCCGCAGCCGCGTACATGAGCTCGGAAGAGCTCCTCCCTTTTCCTGCAGTCGAGCTTTCAGATGAGCCTTGGCCTTGGCCGACACCTCCGCTGCAGCCTCGCGAGGGACCCTGAAGCACAGGTGCCTGTCCACGCCATGGCTGGACTTCTGACCCGCAGGGGCTGTGAGATGCTGCTTCCTGTCTGCGGCTGCGACACGTCAGGACGACTTGTTACAGAGCAATAGAGAACTAGTACAAAGGGGATGCACGTCCCTCTTGATGTGTATTTCCATCGTGCCTTCCAGAAAGCCTACTTCCATCCCCACCCACCACCCTAGCAGATAGGAGTGCTACCAGATTAACTTTCAGCAGGGGACACTGCTGATGGCCAGGGCCACTGCCTGTGCCCCTCGTTCTGAACAGCCTCTCTCTCTAGAGGAGCCGGTCCAGGGAGTACGGACAGTTTCTTGAGAGCCAGCCTGCTGTCAGGGGACTGTGTCGGGGCATGTGTCGTGACATCTTCATAGAGGCTCTGGCAGGGTTGGTAAGGGTAAGGAGGTGAAGCGGGGCACGTTGTCACCCCAGTGGACTCCCAGGGCGTCTGTGCACATCCCACGAAGCCATTTATTCGTCTCCGTGGCACTTACCTTTTACTTTAATTGCAAGAGACCACAATTTGGTTTTTCAGATTGAATTGATGTGTCCACATTTTTAATTCCTTTCAGAGCCCAGCGTATTTCTTAACAGGCTCAATACTTTTGAAATTTAATAGACGCTGCGGAAATTCCACGGCCTTCCAGAAACAAACTGCCCCCCTTTGGTGGCGAACAGAAGCAATGGGAAGCCTAGCCATGCACCCCTTTCCCTTCCTCACTCCCCTTCCTCTGCTGTGACATCCTCCAGGGGCGCCCGCAGCCCCCCCGCTCCCACCCTGTGCCTCCGGGAAGGGGAGACCGCTGGGGGCCAGACTGCCCTGAAGGGAGCATATGACTGTCTCCAGGCTCAGTCCCTTCCTCGCGGGGAACCCGGTGTCCTCTCGCTGGCCGGGCTGTGGTGGGGATTAATGGTGCTCGGCAAGGCTCTAATGGATCCATAATCGGTTTGCTTCATTAGGGTCTGCTGCCTGCGGAAGCTAATTGTGCACTTAGAGATGCGATAAGTGTAGCTCTTCTGCGGGGCTCAGAAATCGGAAGATCTCTTGTGTAGACATCAAGGCTGTCCTGAGAGTCCGACCCATCCTCAGAAGCCAGAAACTTGGCCACGGGAAGCAAATTAATATTATGGTCTTCATTCATCAGCATGTCTGAAGGCCTTAAGGAAGTAGCTCTTAATCTTTTCTGGGTCATGGACCCCACTGAGAATTTGAAAACTGCACGTGTCTCCACTTGCACACTGCTTTTTATTGGGAGGCGGAAGGGGGGGGAAATGTAAGAAGTTCATGGCTTGACCTCCTTTCCTTCCGTCCCCCACGAGACATCTTTAAGGTGATCCTTGTGTGTATTTACTCATTTATCAATTCCCTGATTTATTTAACATATTTTTATTGAGTGCTCACTATGTGCCAGGGTGATTATCTTTCTTTTGCCGAGTTTTGAGCCAGGCCTAAGGCGAGAATAAATGAGAAACATCTTTTAAGGAAAAAGCGACTCTAAGTGTGCTTTGTGAGGTGTTTGTTTTCTCTTCCTCTCTAGGAAAGGCCGGGGTGTGAAGGATGGGGACAGATGTCAGTGAACATTTTTATCCCTTCAACGTGTTCTCCCTTGGCCACAGGAGAGGGGCCATTAATATGGGCAAGAGTTCACTCCGAGGCCAGGAGACATGGAGACATCACAGGAGCATTTTAAGTATCTTCCTTCTATTCTGAAGCAATATATGCTTATTTCAATCTAAATTCGATGTCTCCAAATTCCACTAGCCCACGAGACTGTTAGAACCGCCCCCCGCACCAGGGCTGCCCTGGCAGAAAGGGTCACCTGCTTTCTCCACGTGGATCAAAGGATTAAAAAAGGACAAGTCCTGGGGCGCCTGGGTGGTTCAGTCGGTTAAGCGTCCAACTTTGGCTCAGGTCATGATCTCATGGTTTTCGAGTTCGAGCCCCGCGTCGGGCTCTGTGCTGACAGCCCAGAGCCTGGAGCCTGCTTTGGATTCTGTGTCTCCCTCTCTCTCTGCCTCTCCTCAACTCATGCTCTGTCTCTGTCTCTGTATCTCTCTCTCTCTCTCTCTCTCTCTCTAAAAAATGAATAAGCATAAAAAAAAAAGAATAAGTCCTGTGATGATTCTTACAGCTTTTATTGAGTGCTTACTATGTGCCAGGGTGATTATCTTTTCAGAACGAAGAGTTATGTCCTGACTGTTATGAACTCGCTTTTATACGAGTTCAATCCGTCAAGTCGTAGGAGCTCATCCACCACCATCTTACATCCTCACTGTGGAACCTCAAGGCAGAACTTACCAGAATGAAGGCTGTGGAAGTGGAGGTGAATGTCCATGGTAAGAGAAATAGATAAAAGCAGGTACATTGGGGACTTCCAGTTTTGGCCAAAATGGAGTCCCTGACAGTCAATAATGATGTCAGATAAATTCTACCAAATAAGGAAAAATGTATAACAATTCTACACAAACGAGGAAATTGAAGGGGAGGGTATAATTTCCAACTCATCTATGAGGCCAGTACTATCCTCATACCAAAAACAAAGATATTGCGAGAAAAGAAAACCACAGGCCAATATTCTGTACACCTATAAAAACTGTTAACAAGATTTTATTACGTTAATTCCAACAATGTATTAAAAAGTTAATATACCATGACCTAAAGTGGTATATCCCAGAAACGCAAGGTTTTCAAAATTGAAAATCTATAATTGTAATTCACTCTGTTCATAGACTAAATAAAACATGATCATCTCAATGGATGAAGAAAATGCATAATCCAAAATCCTGTATTCCTGATTAAAACTCTCAGAAATCTAGGAAAAGAAGGGAATTTCCTCGCCCAAGAATGTCACCTATGGGAAATCCACAGCTGACAGCATATTCAATGGTGAAAGAGAAAATGTTTCCTTTTAATTTCTAGAACAATTAACATTCTCGCTGTAGCCAGGTGAGCAGTCAGTTCTAGCCAGTGCAATAAGGCAAGACAAGGAATAAATAGTATCCTGATTGGAAAGGAAGAAGAAGATTCTTCTAAACTGTGTTCATTCTTAAAGAGCATCCTTCCCTGCGTCTGTGGAAAGTCTAATGGAGTGTACAAAA
The DNA here is from genome assembly GCA_028646485.1 of Cryptoprocta ferox. NCBI lineage: Eukaryota > Metazoa > Chordata > Mammalia > Carnivora > Eupleridae > Cryptoprocta > Cryptoprocta ferox. Next base: position 74,911,399 of record CM053561.1, on the reverse strand, counting down.
AGCTACTGAAACTAACAGTTGAGTTAATACATACGAATCTTTTCTTTTAAAAAAAAATTTTGTTAGTTCTAATTTTTAAATGTTTATTTTGAGAGAGAGTGTGAGCGGGGGAGGGCAGAGAGAGAGAGAGAGAGAGAGAGAGAGAATTCCAAGCAGACTGCACACTGTCAGCACAGAGCCTGACACAAGGCTTGATCCCACGACCCTGGGAAAATGATCTGAACCTAAATCAAGAGCCAGACGGTCGACCGACTGAGCCACCCAGGTGTCCCCCAAATCTTTTATTTCTATATGCTAGAAATAAACAAAGAAAAACTGAACTTTAAAAGTTTCTATTTACAAAGGATAAAAATATAAAACGTTTAAGGGAGTGTATTAGTTTCCTATTGCCAGTGTAAGAAATTACCCCGTACTAACTTAGTGCGCTAACACAAACCAGACGAATGTGTTGCCTTTAGTTATAGAGCTCAGAAATTTGAAATTTGTTTTCAGTGACCTAAAATCAGGGTATCCGTGGGGCTGCCTTCCTTCTGGAGGCTCTAGGGGAGAATCCATTTCCTTGCTTTTCCAGGTTACCGGGTGGCTCAATTCCTTGACTAACGGCCGACCCTATACTGACCTGTGCTCCTTTCTTCACGTCTCCGTCTTGCCTCTCACAAGGATCCCTGTGATTACATTGGGCCCAGTGCAATACAGGATAATCTCCGCATCACAACATCCTTAACCGAATCGCAACTGCAGGATCCCCTTTACCATGTAAGGTGACATTCCCAGGTTTCAGAGATGAGGACATGGACATCTTGGTGGCCAACCACAAGCTGCTCTTTGTCCCCCAAAGACTCACATTCCAACCTCTGGGCTCTGGACCCTGTTTTTAGTCATTCTTCCTTTTTTCGTGAAGGGACAGCATGTGTTGGAAGCTGAGTACAGGTTTCCCCCATTATCTGAAAGTTTGTGTTACGACTTCCTTTTTATGAAAGACCACGCAAGTACCTGTTTTGCTAACCAGAAGAAATCGGAAGAGGATTTTTCCCTTTTATGGAATGGAAATTGCTTCTTTGCTTTGCCTTCAGCTTATGGAAGGTGTCAGAGGAATACCCCGTTTTCAGATGGCGGGGGACACCTGGAGTGTATCAGCACCCCGGGGAGAGCCACATCCAGTTTCTACACCCCATCTTCCCTTCTACTTCCAAAGACAGCCATTACCACCCATTCAGGAGCCTTTTGAGGGTTGTGGGGTGTAAATTTGGTTCTTCTTGCCTTTTTCCCTGGTGGGCTTAGGATTCAGACATTTTGGATCTGCTAAGTCACTTACTATTCCTCCATTTGCTTTCCGGGTTCTGAAATTTTGTGATTGTTTTCTCTTCTCCCCATAAAGAATGAGAACACGTTAATGTGTGTATTTAATTTGCTGCCGCATCTTTAATATATCTCTACTCCCTTCTGAGCGATTATCTCTCCAGTGTTTGGAGAGAGCTCTTGACCGACTAGATGGAGGTAGGATGGGAAGGAGAAGAGAGGGGAGGTTCAGGGTGGGGGAGTGGTGAAAGGTCTTGCAAACCTTGGGAGAGATGCAGTGGAGATGAGCCTACCGGGCCGTGTGGTGAGGAGAGCTGAGGGTTCCCCGTATTCTGACATGGCTCTCCTAGGGTTGGGGGGAGGGACAGCAAGCACAGCTGGACGGGGCTGAGAGGTGAGGTTACCGGGGTCTCTCCTCACAGACCCCCAGGTTGCTCCAGGTCTCCAGTGCTGGTGTGCTAGAGTGCACCTGCTCTGGCCTCAGTGCTTTTCAAGGGTCCAGGAACCTCCCATTGGATTTGCAGCTGACCTGACACCTAGTCTCAGCCCCCTTATGATCGCCTGCCTCCAGTGTAGAGGATGGAAGATGTCCACACCCACTTTCCCAGCTTCCCTTGCCGCCTTGGTGGACGTGTTGCTCCCTCTTGTGCTGGGCGTGCCGTTGGTTCCCAGACCTACCAGAGCCGTCTTGGAACTATGAGCAGGAGGCTAAGAGGCCATGATGGTTGAGCCACGAGCCAATGTCAGATTTCTTATTAATGTGAGAAAGTAAGTCCTTGTTTGTTTCAGCCACTATTAGCCAGATTTTCAGTTACATGCAGCTAGAACATTCCTAACAGATATACTGGCTTTTAGCTGTGGGTCTTACCTAGCAATCCCTGGGTGATCCCCTTCCCCAGGGTGAAACCCCCTTGTTCTTCTGGACTCCTGAGGTGCTCCGATCAGCACAGCTGCTGTGTCAACCTGCTCTTAGGGCCCCCAGGGTCCCCGGGCTGCCCCAGTGGGAACGCTGTAGACATATTTGATCCCTGTCCCCAGGAGTGACCTGGCAGGGGACGGTTAGCTAGCCAGTCCCTCAAAGACATGGCAGGGAGTTGCACTAGCCCACTATGGTCATAACCTGAGGTTCCAGAAACAAATAGAAAGATCTCATGGGCCACAAATGAGCCCACCAAGGAGGATGACACAGGCCACCGTGGGTCAGAGGCAGGGGATCCGCATAATTGCGGGGCTGCAGGGTTTTGCCATTGCTGGCTGTAGCTCTCAGGCGGGCTGGTATCCCACAGGTCTGGGACGGAAGGCCCAGGCACAAAGGTCTGCACCACATTTCCTGGAAACCATAGACCCCTCTGCCCTTCCAGGGGAAAGCCTTAGCCTTGGAAAGGTCCGGGGGGCCAGAGGGGCTCAGGCCCCACCTTGCGTGCACCGAGCCCTCGTGGGAGCGGCCTCCCAGGCAGGGGTCCCCCTGGGTGAGGCTGTGGGCAGAGCGCGCCCCTGGGATCAGGTGGCGAGCGATGAGTGGGGGTGTTTATGGTGCCCTGGGCCCTCTGGGTTGTGGGGAAGCAGGGCTGTGGTGTTGCATGGTGACAGCCTGTCCTGGAGCCCGTCCCTGTGCAGGGGGTGGCATATTGTCCTCTGTGGGGAGGACCCTGGCCCTGGGGTCCCTTTGTGACTCAGAGAAGCCATGCTGGGCTTGTGTGGGGGAGGGGGGTCTGGGCACACGTTTCCACCTTCCTTCAGGAAACAGCTGCTGTGTCTTCATTTCTGCCATGAGGCAGGTGGTGGGGTGCAGGGGGGACCTCAAAGATGAAAGGCTGAGTGGCAAATGAAGAGGCAGGGGAGGCGGTACCTTGCTGGGGGGATTCAGTGAGGGATCCTCTCTCTGCAAACAGAAGGGTCCCTTTCACCATGAGGCAATGGTTCTGATTTCCTCCTCTCGGGGAGCAGCACGGAAGGGCCGGGTTTGGGTCACAGCCCCACCGCTTTCTCAGGCGAGTTCCTTAACTTCTCTAGAACTTTCCTAACAAGGTTGTGGTGGATGCTATCTGAGGCTCCTTCCCAGCACTGGACACTCAGGGACGTCTGGCAGGTGCTTGTAGGACCTCTGATAGGGGAGACAAGGAGGTGCCGTGACAGCCCAGTTCACCAGGGAGGGTAGTCAGGGTGGTTTTGGGGAAGCGGTGAGTGTGCCGGGTCTGGAAGACAGAGAGGGTTCCTGAGGGTGCAGCCATGGGGGAAGGAGAGGCGGCTGGGAAGGGCCCAGGGCTGAGCCTGGGTGCACCAGCTTCTGGGAGGTGAGTCTGGGTAGGTCGTGGAGGGTGGCAGGAATCAGGTCAACAGCTTGGGTCGCTGATGGTTTTAGGGTGAGGATATTATTTCCTACCTGGGTTTGTTGATTGGCTGATTATCACAAGAACAAATAAATCATGTTCATAGGAGACAAACTAGGGCTCTTGCGCGGCCTAGGAGAGGCTCTGAGAAGCAGCAGAGGGGTGTCTTAGAAACAGGCTGTGCCAATGGGGAAAAGACCACACGGGAGGGGGTGACTGGAGGGTACGCCGGCCTCTGCCAGCCCAGGAGCACCGAGGCCCCCTCCTCCTCAGAAGAATCGCCACCTTCGTGTTGTGAACAGCCCTGAGTGTGGCTGGGGCTGGAGTCTTTCCCCACGGGGAGCAAATGAGGGAGGGGAGATGGGAGGTAATAATAATCCAAGAACCCTTGTTCGGGCACAGCGCTATGGAACCATGATTGCATTTAATGCTTACGGCAATTCTTTGACTCAAGGGTGGATATTATTCCCACTTTACAGATGGGAAAACTGAGGATCTGAGATTTAAAAATTTTTTTAAGTTTATTTATTTATGGAGAGAGTGCATGTGAGAACGAGAGAGAGAGAGAGAGAGAGTCCCAAGCAATGCAGACCCCCATGTGGGGCTCAACATCATGAACCATGAGATCATGACCTGAGCTGAAATCAAGAGTCAGACGCTGAACCGTCTGAGCCCCCCAGGTGCCCTGAGGATCAGAGATGTTAGCTGCCCAGAGATGGGCTGACTCCTGAGAGCAAATATTCCTTGAGCATCAAATCTGTGCCAGGCTATGTTTTGGGTACATGACCTTGGCGAGTCTTCACAAGATCCTCTGGAAGTTCCTTCCAGCATTTTGGGATTGAGAGAAAAGTGAGTGTCAGGGTCAGGAGAGTCAGGCAGAGTGGCCAGTCCGCATGGATCCCTGTGCACCTGCTGAAGAATTTGGACATGACCTTGAGGGCTGTAGGTGGAGTCCCGTGGACACTTCCATCATGCTCTTTGCCAGAGTTGACCAACCAGAATTGACGCAGCGGCCCACACACATAGTAGGCGCTCCATAAATGTTTGCTGTCAAATGACAGGGGATGGGGAGGAGTGGGGAGGATTCGAATGCTGTTTTAAATTTTTTTTAATGTTTATTTATTTTTGGGAGAGAGAGACGGACAACATGAGTAGGGAAGGGGCAGAGAGACAGGGAGACACAGACTGTGAAGCAGGCTCCAGGCTCTGAACTGTCAGCACAGAGACCGACGTGGGGCTCGAACTCAAGGACTGCGAGATCATGACCTGAGCCGAAGTTGGACGTTCAACTGACTGAGCCGCCCAGGCGCCCCTCTAGTGCTGTTTAATCAGTAGAACCAAGAGCCCCTGCAGACCGCACGTGAATGTGCAGGCTGATGGGGAGGAGGAGAACGTTGTCTGTCTTTCTGTCTGTGCCTCTGGAGAGAAGGTGGGGGCCTTCCCTGAGCGGGGGGCCCCTGGGGAGGAGCAGGTTTGAGGTCAGAAGGACCAGATCTGTGCTGGACACACTGCATTCCACATGTCCATCTGTATCCTCCTGGGGTCACAGCTTGGGAAATGAATCTCAGAGCTGGGCTTGGTCCTGGGGGTCTTCTCCGGGCCCCTGACTGACTTCATCTTTGGGTAAACGGAGGCCAGGGGGGAGCAAGAAAGGACTTGCTGTCTGAGCAGCAGCCAGCTGGAGGTGCCCGCTCCCCCCACCCCTGCCCACCCTCCCGTAAATAACAAAGGGAAACCAATAGCCTTTCAAGGTTTCAGGTGTTTCCTTTCTTTGTTCCTCAGAGTATTGTTCTGGAAGCAACATGTGGAGGTACCTGTCTTTCTGTGCCGGGGCCTTTGTCATCAGAGTGGAAACTTCTGAACTCCCATCCCAAAGACACAGAATCCTCAGAGGAAACTTGACAACGGCCAATCAAATGCCTGGAGCATTTTCAGAATGTGTTTCAGAATTAACAGATGTCCCTGGGAAATAGTTTTTTTGTGGCATGTAAGTTAGGGGAACTCTGGGCTCCACTTAACAGATGGGGCTCTGGCCTGCAGGACTCCTCAGGGCCTTTAGTGGGGCCAAGCCAGTCCCCACGAGGGGGCTCCTGTGCGCCGGGCTTCCCAAGGTTACAGGACCAACGGACATCTCCGTGAGACACCCACCCCCATTTCCCAGACCTGCTGCTCTGGGGTCATGGCTCAGGGAAATATGGTCAGAGCTGGGCTGCCTCTGGGTGTCCTCCCCAGGCTCCTCAGCTTTGTACTGGACAAACTGAGGCCTGGAGGGAGAAGGGAATTGCTTGGCACGGCCAGGAGGGGACTCTGGCCTCCGGAGCCCTGGCTGGATTCCCTTTTCTTTCTGCCTGATTCCTGCCCAGGGACACATGAGCTCCAGCTTCCTGGGTTCCCGCGGGGCCCTACCTTTTCTTTCCACCAGAGCCTTCTGGAAGGGGGTTGGGAGGGTGGCTGCGAGTTGGATGCCCCCATCTGCAACCAGGCATCTCATGTGGACTGTGTGGACATGTCCTTCTTCCCGCCGGCGTCAGAGAAAGCGGTGTCTGGGCACAGAGTTGGAGTCTGGGCAAAAAGCAATTATAACTCTGACAACCCAGAGAAGTGGGAATACGCCTGTCTGGGTGACGGCAGTACTAGGGGCTCTGTGGGCCCAGAGACGGGCCAGCTTTGGCCTCTCGGAGCCTCCCAGTGGGGTCTGTGGACAGCACCACGGAGGGCCGCCCATGCTGTGGGCACCGTGGGTGCAGGCCCAGGGCCACCGTGCTTGGCTGAGGTGCAGCTCGGGACTGGCAGGGAGGGGCCTGGGCGTCAGGAAACCCAGGCTGTACCGTGGTCTCACCGTGTGACCCTTCTGGAAGGGCCTTCGTGTCGCCATGCACAAAACGGGTGGCTGCTTAATTGATCATGCAGATGCTTGTGGGAGCGTCTGCCCCATACCCGGACTCGTGTGGGCCCCTGGATGGAAGAACGTGTCTGAGCTTGCGTCCCCTGCGTGAAAGACCTGAGACGAAGCCTGGCTGCCGATAAGCTCTCGGGGAGCTGACCCCCGGAAGCAGGAATGAGGGGCAGGAAAGGAGAAAAGGAAAGGAGGAAAAGCTAACATAAGGCTTCTGGAGGAGCCTCCATGGCGCCTGAACCCACTGGGCCTCCAGCCGTAAGCCAGACTGTCCACGGGGAAGCTAGCGCCGGTCCACCCGCTGGGTCAGCCCCCACTGTCTGAGCTTTTTTTTTTTTTTTTTAATGTTGATTTTTGAGAGAGAGGGAGAGTGAGAGAATGAGCAGGGGAGGGGAGGAGAGAGAAGGGAACAGAGGATCCGAAGTGGGCTCTGTGCTGACATCCCAGTGCCGGGCTCGAACTCATGAGCCATGAGATCGTGCTCTGAACTGAAGTCAGACGTTTAACTGACTGAGCCACCCAGGTGCCCCCCCCCCGCTGCCTGAGCTCTGACCTGGGGATTAACCCCTGCATTCCCAGCTGTGTGTGCTGGTCCCAGCAGGCCCCCAGGTGCTTGGAGATGTGCACGGAGCAGGTGTGAGGCAGGTGCTGGTGAGGCCGAGGGACGGTGAGGTCATCTGACACCTGTCCCCAAGGCAGAGTGGAGTTAGAGGTGGGTCCAGGGGTGCCATGGGGGGCGGTGGGGGTGTCTGCCACCTGCTGCCTGTCTCTGGGGCATGGTGAAGTTGGATGGTTTCAGGCTAGGGGGGAAGGGAACAGAGGGAGCCCTCACCCTCCTGTCCCCTGCTCTTGCTCCCATGTGGCTGTCTTTATAAGCTCTTCAGTGTCATCTAACAACTGTCCTCACAACATTCTGCCTTGAAGAATGAGTGGTTAAGGGGTCGCCTTTGGAAAATGTGGTCGGCGGGGGGGCCCAGATCCTTGCCCCCCCCTTCCTGGGCAAGAAACCTGCCACACCACTAGAACATTCCTAAGAAGGGTCTGAGTAGTGATTTACTCCCTGCCTTCACATTCAGGCAGTCTTATCTGGCTTCTTCAGAAACCATAAGTGAGAAAATTGAGCTGATTTTTTCCCCATAGAAACTGAATTAGTAATGCAATTTTTAAAAACGTGATCATGAAAATGTGAGTCTGAGCCCTCAAAATGAGCCCTGCCTAGGCTGCTGAGATGCCTCTTAAAACCTGGGGGCTGCCCAGGTTAGTGGGAGGATTTTCTCCCTATTTGGTGGATCTGTCGGGGAGCTGCATCGCAGGGCACGTGTGTCCTCGGAATCGGTGAATTCCCTGCATCCCAGTGGCCAGCCAAGCATCCTTGATGAGGGGCTCCTGTCAGAGCGGCGCTGATTCTCAGCCTGTCGCGCTGGCTGTTTCCGGGCTGCCTGCTCAGCAGGGCCTGGTGTCAAAATAATTCAAGTGGAAATGTGTGTCTTTTCTGCCATGTGAGGGGAAGTGCTCTTGACGCTGCTTGCCACAGGATGGGGGGTGGGTGTCACAGGACATGCAAGAATGGAGTTGATGGCCTGACTGGGCCACCACAAAGAGCATCTTCATCTGCAGGTAGGACCCAGTCCCAGGGAAAGGACAGCCCCCCCAGCCATAACCATGACCATGTAAAGAACATCTTTGTGTTGGTAGCACTGGGTCCCAGGGCAGGCGTAGCCCCCAAGTCATGACCTTGAAGATGACCATGAGCAATGACTATGACTATAGAAGACGTCTTCCTCATCTGAAGGGCAATACGGGCAGTACCCAGTGCCAAGGCTGGTAGAGCCCAAGTGATGACTGTGAACGTGAGTGTATTATAGAATCCGATGGGCTCTGGGGCCTGTGGGATATACCGAGGCCCCCGGTCCAGAGACCTTAGGAGCGGGTGAGGAGTTCCTCCCTTGGGCAAGCTTGAGAAACCAAAGGTAGTCACGATGTCGTTGGCTACCTGTATTTGCTGGCCATTCTCCTGCTGGGGGTGGGGTGCATCTGTGGCTGACAGTTTTGGAGGGGTGATGGTGGGGGTATTTTGTGGGAGCACAGAAGACCAGCGAGGAGAAGACACAGGCAGATGCAGTAGGACAGAAACTTGGGGAATAAACACAGATGTTAACATGGAATTTAACGTTTACTTATTTAAAAAAATTTTTTAATGTTTATTTATTTTAGAGAGAGAGAAAGACAGAGTGCAAGCTGGGGAGGGGCAGAGAGAGAGGGGGAGACACAGAATCCAAACCAGGCTCCAGGCTCTGAGCTGTCAGCACAGAGCCCAACGCGGGGCTCGAACTTGCACTATGAGATCATGACTAGAGCTGAAGTCAGATGCTTAACCGGCTGAGCCACCCAGGTGCCCCTACCATTTACTCATTTTTGAGAGACAGAGACAGAGCATGAGAGGGAGGCAGGGCAGAGAGAGACACACACAGAGTCTGAAGCAGGTTTCAGGCTCCGAGCTGTCGGCACAGAGCCTGATGCAGGGCTCGAACTCATGAGCAGTGAGATCATGACCTGAGCCGGAGTTGGACGCTTACCCGACTGAGCCACCCTGGTGCCTCTACATGGGATTTAAAAAAAGTTTTGTGTTGAGATGTTCCGAGTAATCTTCCCCTTTACCTCTCCGTGAAAATTTTAGTAAAATATGCAAGACTCGACAATGCTTTTGAGGTTGGGCTTCTCAAACGTCTTGGTCGGGTGAGCAGCGTTCCCTAGGGGCCGCCTCGCCACCACCCTCAGCACGCCCTCCAGACAGCTCAGGTGACCCTCTGAGCGCCTTCATCAAAACATGTCACAGAACTGTGCCTTTAGAGCAAATGTCCTCCTGCGTCCTGTCTGCTCACGGGAGATCCGGAAGGCAAATAGATCCTTCGAGAAGCCGGGTTAAAACCACTAGGGCGTATCTCTGGGGAGGCAGCTTATAACCCGGGGGGCTTTCTTCCCAGGGATGGCAGAGACCGACAGCGGCCAGGGAAGGAGCAAAGAGAGAGAGAGAGAGAGCGCCGTGGAAATTCTTGCCTGGTGTCCTTCCCAGAAAGTGACTTGTGTGGAATTTCTCTGTGGAATCAGCGCATTTACCGCACTTGGCGAAGGAGATCGGGGCTGCGGCCATTTCTGGGGCGGCTGCAATCCGGCAGCTTTTTGTAATTATCTGTTAGTGATTCTCTGCTAAGACTTGGGTAAACAGCAACCTGTTTAGCCACCCTTGAAGGATTAAATCATTACGTTTATTGCTCTATCCACTCGCTATTAACCTCCTAAGAGGCTTTTCCACTTCAGAACCAGGGTTTTCATTGATGAACTCCAAGGAGAACATCAGAGTCGGGAGGCAGTGGGGGTGGGGCGAAGCTCTCGGGGCGGCTGCCGGAGGTAAAGCTTGGTGACTGTCGCGCTCCATCAGCACGTCTGTGGCAGGCGTCCCTGACCACGCGCACACGCTCTTCAGGAAATACGGAGTATATCTTAAAGAAGCAAAGGGCCCAGCTTGGTGGCAGGGCCTAGAGAGTTCTTGCAAGAGACATGGGCAGACAGGTGGGCTGGGTTTTTCATGGCGGAATGGGACGCTTTGGGGTCATGGTCTGTAGGGCCACGGCAGAGGTCTTTGTCCCTCTTGGAATGTGCAGTGAGCTTGGCTGATTGGGTGAAGAACAGATTAAGACCAAGAATATATTTTGGGCGAGGATCTGCCCTGACTTTCCCTTTGGGCTGAGGTTGCCCTTTCCTTTCTGGACATTTCAGGGACAGCCCCAAGCCATGACCATGAAAATGAACCCACTGTAGAATTGATGGGCCCCCGTCCCCTGGGCGAAGCCTCTGGTCCAGAGGTGCTGGGCAGGGATGGGACACGTCTCCCGGGGCAAGCCTGAGGGACCAGAGGCGGTCACGACAGCTTTGGCTACGGGGTATTTGCTGGCCATTGGCCGGCTGGTGTCTGTCAGCTAAGGAGATTTGGAGCAAATGATGGTGAGGGTGTTCTGTGCTCTGAGCCACCTCAAGGGGCATGGTGGGACTGCGTGCTTAGGGGGCAGGGGGTGCTGCACAGCTGAGACACAGGCCAGCCCCCAGGGCCCACTGTCGGGAGGGCTGGCACTAGCTGTTTCCTCCGAGGGCTCCTTGCATTGGCAGGCGCGAGGCACTGCCCTGGCCCACCGTGGTCAGGTGGCGGGTGCGGAGGGGGCGCCAGGTAGGGGTCACCAGGGTTTTTCTCCTAAATGCCTCCTGTGTGCCAGGCACTGTGCCACGTGGAAATGCAAAATGGTAAGGAGACCTCGACTCGGCCCTGGCTCTCATGCAGACGCTGGTCTCGAGGAGAGAGAACCATAATAGGTCTTCCAACGTGACCAGGACCAGCAAGGACGCCAGACACAGCCAGGCCTCCTGTCTCAGGCTGCTGAATCTAATGGGGGATCGGATGTCCAGGTTTAATTCTCTAGCTTGTTCTTTAGGCTCTGAAGCCATTAGACACGAGGAAAAATGAGAGGAAATAAACGAATAGAATCAATGGAAATCCATTTTGGAAGAGGCCATTACAGCGGTTCGTTTTGGAAATCCTTTTGGAGCTGGCTTTCTCCATCTTCTGCTCAACAATCAAGAAGCCCTCAGTAGAGAGTGAGGAGATGTTGTGAACCCCCAAACTGAACCACAGGATTGGTCAACAGCTCTTGAAAATGTAAATTAATTTACATCAAGGACTTAATAGGTAGAACAACAGAATGATCCCCATTTTAGTATAAATGACCCTCATTGCTAAGTTTAGAAAACAGCGATTGTATCAGAAAATTGGGGGTGGACAGTCGCTTTGCCTTCAGAGTCAGGGCTTTCAAAACTGGTTTGCATCAAAACGACTGGCAAGAGTTTAAAACAAAAAGGACGTCGGGGCACCTGGGTGGCTCAGTGGGTTAAGTGTCAGCTCAGGTCATGATCTTGCGGTTTGTGGGTTCGAGCCCCACGTCGGGCTCTGTGCTGACAGCTCAGAGCCTGGAGCCCTGCTTCGGATTCTGTGTCTCCCTCTCTCTACCCCTCCCCTGCCCCTCCCCCTCCAAAATAAATCAACATTAAAAAATTTTTTAAAAATGACGTTCCCCCAAGATCTACCAAATCTCAGATCTCTGGGGGCTGAGGGTCCCAAACCAGGTGCCCTGCCAGGGGGTCCCACGGAGAACTGGTGTGGAAAGACACTGAGGCCATGAGGGAGCCACCAGCAGAAAACAGCCCAGAGCCCGGGTTGCTTGCTGACTCTGGCGAGCTGCGTTCGGGGCTCTCTTTGACTCTCTTTTCCTTTCTGCCCTCAGCTCCTCCCCACCCCATTCTGACTCTTTCTTGTCTGCTGCTTGGGCTACTCTGTGACTCAGGCTGGGACAGATTTGCTCTCCGGGGCAGCACCTTCCAGACAAGCCCTGGGGGATGACCCCCCACCCCAATGGCCTGTTGTGAGTCTGAAGGCTTCCTCTCCCTCCTGCAAAGAAGGGGAGGAAGAAAGGACTGCAGGGGACCACGCCTCCTGCCCCGTCCCATTTACAAAGCTGCTCAGGTGCCGGGCGCACAGGCAGGCACTGAGTGCACCTGTCAGAACACCTGTGCACTGGATAGGCCGTGGCCTCCCTGAGGCCGCAGGCAGGCGCCATCCCCGCCGGGTTGCCCATCAGCCACCGTCGGGCCTGTCTTGGAGCCTCACCGGCCCCTTCAAGAACCTTCCACTGGGTCAGAACCTGTGCTGAGCTGTGGTGGAGTGCTGGGGGCAAAGTTTACAATGGACATGTCACCTGTGGGGGAGGCCGGTGGGGATCGGGTGACATGCATCGAATCTGTGGACGGAGGCACCTGGGTGGCTCAGTTGGTTAAGGGTCGACTCTTGGTTTCGGCTCAGGTCGTGATCTTCCCGTTCGTGAGTTCAAGTCCCACGTCGGGCCCTGTGCTGACAGCCTGGAGCCTGCTTGGGATTCTCTGTCCTTCTTTCTCTGCTTGGGATTCTCTTTCCTTCTCTCTCTGCCCCTCCCCCCCCCAATAAATAAATAAACATTAGGAAAGAAAGAACCTGTGAATGAAGAGAAGAGCAGGCTGGAGCTCTCTAACTTCCCTGAGCCGAGCCGGCTGCCCAGGGCCGAGGGATTTTTCCAGGTGTCCTGTGTGAAGGTCTCCACAGGACAGGGTCCCAGGGAGGGCTCTGAGAAGGTGCTCACCCCGGGGCATGTGTTTAAAAGGCCCCACCGCTAACTGTAGGAAAGAGCCTCCGGGTTCATGCCCTCATGTAACGCTCTCCCCTTGAGTGTGGACTGGACACAGTGACTTGCTTCTAATGAAAGAATAAGGCACACCTGATGGGGTGTCACTTTGAGCTTACGTTTCAGAAAGACTCTGGCTTCCGTTATGCTTGCCTCTCCTGCTCTCTCATCAGCTCTGAGGAAAGCCAGTGGCCATGTTGGGAGCTGCCCTGTGGAGCTGCCCCCAGAGCCGAGAACCGAGGGGCGTCTCCAGCCAACAGGCGGTGAGGAACCGAGACTGTGAGTCTAGCAACTTGTGAGAAGCAGAATCTCGTCAGCAACCACGTGGGTGAGTCGAAATGGCTGCAGTCCCCCAGCAGACATTTTCATTCCAGATTTGTGAGAGACCCTGAGCCAGAGGACTCAGATAGCTGCCCCCGAACTCCTGCTGCACAAAAACTGTGAGGTAGTTAACGTTTGCTGTTTTAGAGCTACTGAGTATGGGGGTCATTTGTTACGAAGCAGTGGGTGACTAACACAGTTCTGATGAAGGGTGTTGACCTCCCCTCTCCTGTCCCTGGAGTTGCAGCTTGGCTGTGGTCTGCACTTGGGTCTCAGCCTGCCACCCTAACCTTGGTCAGAGAAGGTAGACGGGCGTTGAGGAGCTGGTGGGGATGAGAATAGGAGGGGTTACAACTTAACACCTGCCCTTTTCTGGAAAACCAAGTCAGCCTCCATAGGACCAGAAGAGGTGAATACGCATGCGAGTGAGAGACGTAGGTTCAAGGCCAGGCTCTACCATCTTGTGCAGAGGTACGAGAGCTCCCGGGGCTCCAGTTCCCAAGGGGCCCTCTTGGAAGAGAGGGAAGCCACAGAAAGCCCAAACCGTCAAAGACCTGATGTGCAGACAAAGCAAGAGGATGTTGGGTGCTAGATGTTCATGGCGGACGCTGTTGTCACCACGTCCTCACAGCGCATCTGGGTGTCCAGATTGGGGAGGACCCCAGGAGGATGCCCAGTCTTAGGGACCGGTGGCCTCAGTTGTGCAATCACTGCCGCTTTTCTGGGGGCTTCCCGAAGGACGGTTCCCCAGGTCTGGTCACCCCCTTGTCCACTGAGTCTGAGCCTCAGCTCCGCACGGCATCCTGCCCGGAATAACAACGGCTCGCTCAACTTTCCGGAAGCCTCCCGCTCTCCTCTTGTGCGCCGAGGGTCTCTGCCTCGCTTGGGTGTTTATTTCTTGCTCTACGAAGCAATGATTTAATTCTTGCCTGGGATATCATTCAGCCCCAGTTCGTGCTGAAGTGAAACATATTTCAGCATCCACCAATTTCCATATAGATAAAAAAAGAAAAAAAAAAAAAGAAGGAAGGAAAACAACCTCAACCCGCATCTTCACAAACTATGCATTTGAAACCTGTTTCTTGAAGATGGATTGCTCCATAAGGCTGCTAAGAGGTTTTTCTTGACTTGTCAACAGTTTTATACCCCCACAAACATTCGTGGCTATAAATTATTCATTGCCCAGTTAGTGGTTACAAAAAAAAAAAGGATGCCTGGGGCCGAGGTACATTCTTAATTCTCCCTCTGCTCTTCAGATCCAAGTTGTTTTTTTCCTTCCTGCTGCTGGAAAAGTAGAAATAAGTGCAAGTCTCTTGCCGGGGAAGTTCATGGCCACGGCCTAACAAGAAAGTCTTGCTGAGCCCAACGTGAGCTCGGCTGGGAGGGTGAGGGTAGTCCTTGCAGTTTGGGGTAAGGTCGGACCCTGGGGTTCTCAGATACATGTGGAGGTAGGAAGTAGGTGTATTTGGGTTTTTTTTCCCCTGTTGGCAGGAACTCCAAGGTTTTCCAAAAAGCAGAGAGGAGACTTGATTCTATTCTAGGCCCCGTCATTTCAGAGAGCACGGCGGGAAAGGATCTGAGACGTCTTCTGCTCAGCTGATTCCACCCTCCCGGGGCCCCTCCGGGGGCGGGGGTCCTGCCAGGAGACAGCATGCCCCTTGTTTCTCTCCCTCGTGCCCACCCTCTCTTGTCTGGCACAGCCTGGGACCTCCCCGCAGCTCCACCGGCCTCCTGTTCCGGCAGGATTCTCAAGTCTACCACCACCCGAGGGACTCGGATAGAGGTGGTGGGGCGGGACTAGGCTTCAGAGCTTGGGGCCATGACAGAGCCTTCCAAGCTGGGTGGCTTGAAACAACAGAAATCCATTCTCTTACTGTCCAGGAGATAAGGACTTGGGAAATGAAGGTGTCAGCAAATCCATGTTCCCTCCAGCCTCTCCCTCTCCCATCAGGAAGAACTGTCCTCACCTCTCCCTCGCTCCTGGTGGTGGCCCTCCATCCCTGGCCTGCAGCCAGAGTTTCTGCTTCATCATCGCGTGATGTCCTCCCTCTGTGTCTCTGTGTCCAGCCCTCTTCTTGGAGAGACGCCAGTCACATGGGATGAGGGGCTCCTCTCTTCCTCATCTTAATGTCACCTGTTACATCTGAAAAGACCCTATTTCCAAGAAAGGCCACATTCATAGGGAGCAAGAGTTGGGACTTCCGAGTATCTTTCTGAGGGACGCAACTCAGCCCATGACAAGGTCAGAGGAGGGAGGAGCCTCCAGCAAACGGGCCCAGAGCAGAGGTCGGAAGCGTCAGAAGGGCGAAGAGTTGGCATCGACGGAGAGCTCACCATCCCTCACGACACTCTTGCCCATTATTACCCTGAACGAGTGTCGGTGGTCACTTGGCCTCAAGGCACAGCGCCAAAGGCCCCTTCTCTGACTCCGGCTCTGCTGTGGGCCTGGAAAGCTGTCCTTTCACATGGGCACAGAGAGAAAATGGGGCTGAGGGTGGAGCTGACCCACCTCGAATGGGAACTGGATGTCCCTGAACAGCAGCTGCCTTGGATCTTGTCCAGGGACCTGGTTGGAGAGCACAGGGTCCACGTGTCTCTGGTGGCAGGAGATGTGGCCTCTCAGGTGTCCCCTTGCTCCACCTCTACCCCCGGTCCCCCTCCTCTTCCATGTTGTCCCCAGACACCGGGGATTTTGCCAGGCAACGCCTCCGGGAAGGCCTCTGGGGTCCCCTCTCGATCTGGAGAGAACTGGCCGGTGGCATCTCAACAGTCCCGTGCCCTGCTGGGTGA
The DNA here is from genome assembly GCA_028646485.1 of Cryptoprocta ferox. Classification (NCBI taxonomy): domain Eukaryota; kingdom Metazoa; phylum Chordata; class Mammalia; order Carnivora; family Eupleridae; genus Cryptoprocta; species Cryptoprocta ferox. The sequence goes on along the minus strand of CM053561.1, from coordinate 74,895,503 downwards.
GACAGTGTCACACGGGCACTGATAATGGGACTGGACTATTTGCTAATGTGGGGGAAAGGATTGCTCATCATTTCCAAATCTTTGGCATATGGAAGGCTGAAGAAGAGATGTGGCAGAGAGTTCTGGCTTCCAGAAAGGACTTCCAGAGGCTGGGTTTGTATTTTTTTGTTTATTATTTTTAATTAATTTTTAATTTTTAAATTTTTAATATTTATTTTTGAGAGAAATAGAGAGAGAGAGACAGAGCATGAGCGGAGGAAGGCAGAGAGAGAGGGAGACATGGCATCCAAAGCAAGCTCCAGGCTCCGAGCTGTCAGCACAGAGCCTGATGCGGGGCTCAAACCCACGAACTGTGAGATCACGCCCTAAGCCGAAGTCTGATGCTTAACCAACCGAGCCCCCCAGGCGCCCCTAAGGCTGGGTTTGTAAACACCAGTGGACATTAGGTTTTGTCAAGGTCACCCAGCGCCTGGCATCTGTCACCTGTAGTCATGGCTACAGGGGGAAGGGGTTCCATTCCACAGACAGCAGATCAAAGAGGCAGGGGCCCAATGGTCCGGATTCATTGCGTTGGATGTGGCTGTTACTTTCTCGGTTACTCACCTTTGGTTCAGTTTAAGTTTATTTTAAGTGAGACTAAGCTGCCTTTACCGGGTGCAGCTGGGGCTCCTCTGAGCCCAGGCCACCCCAGGCGTGCCCCTAAGTGTGGCAGTGAGGCTGTTTGGAGCACAGGCGGTTGAGTGAATGAAAAGATGCTCCGTGGGAGCCCTGGGCCCATGACAGTTGAGGAAGCCAGGAACTAAACACAAGCACTCCACACACACAGTATTTTACTCCCTCCTTACAGCACACCCACTGCACAGGTGAGGAGACCGTGGCTCCAAGACACCAAGAGCTCTACTTCAGGTCACCTAGATCTAGAAGCTTCCTGAATGGGAGGATTTCTTCTCCAGACAGGTAGCTTCCGTGTCCCTCTGATCACATAGTGGTGGGTGGTGGCTGAGCCCAAATGATCTTTGGGAAAATGGGGTTCCTTCCCAGGGCTCAGGATCTGAAGAGAAGCCTTTGATATAGGTTTTCTTTTTTTAATGTTTTTTTATTTATTTTTGAGAGACAGAAAGAGACAGCGTGAGCAGGGGAGGGTCGGAGAGAGAGGGAGACACAGAATCTGAAGACAGCCTCCAGGCTCTGAGCTTTCAGCACAGAGCCCGACGCGGGGCTTGAAACCACGAACCGTGAGATCATGACCTGAGCTGAAGCTGGACGCTTAACCAACTGAGCCCCCCAGGCGCCGCATGAAGAGAAGGATTTGGAGCGGAGGGCTGCCCCCTCCCTGGCTGTCTGGGGAGCTGCACGCACAGCACATGGAGGCGGGGGCCATCCTGACGGAGGAAGTGCAAACCCCAGGATGGGCAGCCCATCCGTGGGGCACCTGCTGGGGGATCACTCAGAGGAAGAAGACAGAGCAGGCAGCAGAGGGAACACGCTCTCCTGGGAGCATCCAGGGAAATTTCTCTTTTCGTTCAAAGGCCAAGGATCAAATAAGAGGAGGTCTTCGGAAATGAGGGCTTTTCAGGGAGTATTTGGAAGCATTCTGCAGAATTCCAGACTGTTGTAAAGAGAAACAAGAGTGATGGGGGAGCATCAGGCGAGCTGAGGGCAAAGTACAAACCAGCACCTCCCACCCCCCAGGTGGGATAGGTGTGGTGGTCCTCAGTCACTCCTGGCTGCCCAAGAACAAAGGAAAGGGGAAACTAAGTGGTTAACGGATAGAGGTCACAGTCATGCAAGACGTGAGTCTCCATTAATTTACAAACATCTTAGTAAATTACAAGGAAATTTTATCAATAGCCCAATCCCCAGAAACCTATAGACTCCGTTTCCTGGAGCCCCAATATCAGCCTCCCCTCCATAGAGATGTGGGGAACAAAGGCAAGAAGGAAATGGCAGGTGAAATTAAATTTCCTTATAACCTGCAGCCCATTGACAAATACCTGAAGCAAATACAGAATAGAACGTTTCCTCAAGAACCCTCCACTGTCCCAATGTTAATACCTTGCTGGAGGAAAAACAACCTTGGCTTGAGGACAGCACGGGCTCAGGTAGTTTAGGGGGTCCTCGTTAGCACATCACAGTCCTTGTAATGTGAAGGCCTCCCTTTTGCCTTTACCTCCCCAGCCCCGTAGTATATAATAGTCACTCTTCACAACCCCAGTGCAGCTCTTTCTGCCCACGGGTCCTGTCCCTACGCTTTAATAAAATCCCCTTTTTTACACCAAAGACGTCTCAAGAATTCTTTCCTGGCCATTGGCTCTGAACCCCCACTATTCCAAAACCCCATCAAAAGTAGCAAGATGTCCAAAAAAAATTATTAATTAATCCCATCATCTTTTCTTAAGACTAGATTCTTTGAAATAATACAGAGGACTACGTAAGTCATTTATCTTCTGTATCTTTGAAGTTTGTTTTATTTTTTTAACATTTATTTATTTTTGAGAGACAGAGAGAGACAAACCGTGAGAGGGGGAGGGGCAAAGAGAATGGGAGACACAGAAGCCAAAGCAGGCTCCGGGCTCGGAGCTGTCAGCACAGAGCCAGACGCGGGGCCAGAACCCACGAACCGTGAGATCATGACCTGAGCCGAAGTCAGACGCTTAACTGACAGAGCCACCTACGCGCCCCTTAACGTTTATTTTATTTAAAAAGTTTTTTATTCAACTATCTTATTATATTTGTATCAAGTATCTTAATTATTTAAGATACAGTGTTACATTTGTTTCAGGCGTACTATATAATGATTCAACAGTTTTAGACATTTCTCGGTGCTCATTAAGATAAGGGTACTCTATATCCTTTTTTATTAATAATTTCGTTGAGATGGAATTCACTCATCATATAGTTCGTTCATTCGAAGTGTACAACTCAGTGGTTTTTAGTATATTTACCACGTTGTGCATCCATCACCGATGGATGACCCATTTTGGAACATTCTTGAGCCTCCGAGAGTACGTTCTCGGGCAGAGCCCCTCCACCCTGGGAGGGCAATCGTCTTAGAAGGATCCTTCTGTGTCTGTTCCCGATCTCTTGATCTCTCTTGATCTCTGTTAAGTCGTCTCCTTTGGTAACAGACCCAGCCCATTTCCACTAATCACCGGCTGATTGCTCAATTGTTTTCGAAATGCCCTGGGGTATAAATTGTTCCCTGGTCTGATCCACTTAAGTTCAGGCAGTCTTCCAGGTTCGTTTGGAGTCTAGGAGGACTCTTCTTGGCTGTCTCTTTCCCAGTTTCTCTCTGGTGGACCAGCTAGCTTTTTGGTTCAGCTGGTTGCTCTTAATTAAGAGGGGCTGTTGTTTTCAGGAGTGCCCTTAGGCTTGAACTTCCTTCCCCACATTCTGTTTTAAATACTGTCGGTTCCCTTGGAAGCTCTTCGGAGCTCTCCTCTGGCACTGCCTCCTCCCTGGGCGAACTCTGAGCTCCAGCCCTGGGTGCTTCCGGGCTTCCTAGCTTGTCTCTCCCATGGACACTGTGCCTTAGGAGCCTGCCGGGGTGGAGGGGGGAGCTGGGGTCCCGGTCCTCTTGGCCTCTGTCGGGGGTGGCTGGCAGGAGGGTAGCCGCCACCTCTCTGCCACACTCACCAGGAATTTAGCCTTTTCGACTTGGAATTGGAGGGCATGAAAATGCTGGTGGCCTGTCCTTCCTGGCTGATGGGGGGACAAGGGAGCCCTGGCTTCTTGGCCGCACCCACCCAGGGGGAAGCTTCTATCCAGTTGAGCCCGAGAGGGGAGGGAGAGAAATGTGCTTGTGGCTGAAGTGTGCTAGATTCTTGCTGTTCTTCTAGAATTTTAGAAGATTTCCTTGAATAGATGTTTCTTCATTTGTCATATACTCTTAGGACAGTTCCAAGAAACTTTAAATGGTTGTGTTTTTTGTTTTGTTTTGTTGTTTAGAAAAAGTTTTTGCCAGATTTGCTTGTTTCATTAGGGAGTGGTCCATGGAGTCATTCATGCCTCATTCCAGAAAGGGAAACTGTACTTTAGATTTTAATAATGAAGGCATCTTTATATTAATGAATTTACCTCCAAATAGAGCTTTGATGGTATGTGATGAGTTTCGACAAGTCATATTCTAATTTTCTGTTGTATTGTTTATTTTCTAAACTCAATAGGAAGAATATTTTAGTTTTCAAATAGGCTATTGTCTACTGATATCTATCCATCTATCAATCATCTCTCTATCATCTGTCGATCTGTCTGCTCTCTTTTTCTCTCTCTCTCTGTGTCCCTCTATCATCTGTCTATCTATTTATCTACTTTTGGTCTTCAGATTTTTTGTCGTTCCAGTGTAGCTTTTGTAGGATTCTGTGGTTTGGAAAATGGCTTGTATAATTTCTGCTCTTTGTAATTTAAAAAGTTTATCTTTTTGGACATGTATGTGATAAGTTTTTGTAAATGCTCCATCACCAACCTGAGAAAAAGGTATATTTTCTGCTCATGGGGCACAAAACTCAGTATCTATTAGTTTAGCCTTGTTAATCATGTTTTTGGATTCCTTAGGTGTATAATAGACAATGCTCCAACAGGGGGAGGTCGGGTAGAAGGAACAGAGAAGGTGAGAAGCAAACTGGTGGAGCATCTGTAGCTAGCTCGCGGTGATTCCGTGGGAAATGCCACTTGACATGTCTTCCCAGATGCCCATGCAGGTAGCACAGAGCACAGATTCATAGAACTTCTGGAGATTTTCCAGCTCTACTTCCTTGTTTTACAAACAAGGAAAATGATTTGCTCAAGGTCACACGGCTGGCAAACTCTGAGTCTGGAAACACAATCTAGGTCCTTGGATTCTAGGAAGGGCATGGAGTCTCTGGTTTTGCCCTGCCTCTGGTGTGTTGTATCCTATTTCAGTCTTCACTGTTGTCCCTGAGACAGTTAGTGCCTTATGAAAAAACAAAAAAGGCCCTTTACATTTATTTGTAGGTACTTTTCTTTTTTTTTCAAAAAAATTTTTTAATGTTTATTTATTGTTGAGAGAAGAGAGGGGGGCGGAGTGTGAGCAGGGAAGGGTCAGAGAGAGAGGGAGACACAGAATCTGAAGCAGCTCCAGGCTCTGAGCTGTCAGCACAGAGCCCGATGTGGGGCTCGAACCCATGAACTGTGAGATCATGACCTGAGCCGAAGTTGGATGCTTAACTGACTGAGCCACCCAGACATCCCCCCTTTTTAAGTTTATTTATTTATATTGAGAGAGAGAAAGAGAGAGCACAAGCAGGGGAGGGGGAGAGAGAGAGAGGGAGAGAGAGAATCCCAAGCAGGCTCTGTGCTGTCAGCCCAGAGCTCACTGCAGGGCTCGAACCCATAAACTGTGAGACCATGACCTGAGCTGAAATCAAGAGTCGGACGCTTAACCGACGGAGCCCCCCAGGCACACCTGTTTGTAGGTACTTTACAATTTGCAAGGCTCTTTTATGTGCCTCATCTACTTTAATCTTCACAGTCCACTGATGTTTAAGGCAGTGCTGATACCCCAGTCCTGTGGGTGAAGAACTCTGGGCTTGGAGACTGGCAGTCCCTATCAGTACTGGGGTCTTCTTCTACCATCCCCCCCCCCCCCAAACCAAGGCCGTGCCTTCAATCACAGGGCCCTGGAGTCCCGTCCCACCTTGGCTCAGAGCCAATGTTCAGACTCTTTCACTTCCCAAGTGGTTCCTTTGGGGTAAAATTGTAACATCCTGTAGGATTTTTGTGTCCTCTGTTGGAACCGTGCCCCGGATAGCTGGCGGGGTTTCACGAACACGGTGCCAGGTCTGGGAAATTATTATTTTAAAAATATCGCTCTATTTTCCGCACCTGCTGTCCATAGGTTATAACTGACTGGGTGTATGCTGGAAGCATTTCTCTGCTTGTCTTCTGGGATACTTCTAGTGCATTCAATGCCTTTATTCCCCTTCCCGTGCAGGGGCACTTAGACAGCCATGTCTCAGCTGCACCTTCCCCCCCCCCGGCCCCCCCAACCCAGCCTCATGCTGCTGTTGAATGGTCTTTCTTGTTCTCATCTGGGAGTTTGGGGCCACCTAAATAGGCTGCGCGGTGATCGGAGGCTCCTAACCGCCTTTCCTCGAATAAATGGCCTCAAACAATAGTTGCTGTGTAGGGGTGCATTGATCGTCTATTACTGAGTTAACACCCGCAAATCTAGTGGTTTGAAACAGGAGTACACACTTACTGACTTGAACAGTGTCTGCGGGTCAGGAGATTTGGGAATGGCTGAGCTGAGTGCTTCTGGCTCGAGGTCTCCCATCAGGGTGCCTTCAGATGTCACCTGGCGCTGCTGTCATTTGAAGGTTGGTTCGGGGCGGGAGGACTGACTTCCAAGGTGGCTCCATACACGTGGCTGGTGGGCTGGTGCTGGCTGTTGGCAGGGGGCCCTCAGTTCCTTCCATGTGGACCTCTCCCCGGGGCTGCCTGAGTGTCCTCACAACATGGTGGCCGGCTTCCCTCAGAGCAAGCGAGGCGGGGAGAGAGAAGTCAGAAACTCTATGTCTCCTGTGACCTGGACTTGGGTGTCACAGCAGCCTTTCTGCAGCACGCCACTGGTTACATCTCCGCAGTGTCTCTGTTCAGTGGGGAGGCGAAGGACTCCGCAAGGCTGTGAATCAGCCAGGAGGTGAGAACCACTGGGGGCTGTCTGGAGGCTGCCTCCACAGGGTGTGCCAAACACCAGAGCCCGTGCCAGCTGGTTTATATATATTTCTCCTCCCCACAGCTCTGTGAGGCAAGCCTCATTTGCCCAATTTACAGAAAGGAAACAGAGAGATGAAGTCGCTTGCCTCTTGATCCTCCATGTAGATTTGAACCATGTAGATCTGAACTGCTGTCCGTAGCTTATGTGTTAGCCCCTTGCCTTGTATCGGCTCTTGGTGTCCTCTATGCCTTGTGTCTTCAGCTAGTTTCGCGCTCTGCTCAACTGCTCCGTGAGAGACTCAGAAGCTCCATGTGGGGACGACTGGGCTCGGACTGGAACACAGGACCGAGTCAGCAGCAACTAGTGGCCTCCATTTGAGCTCAGGCTGGATTAACAGAAATATGGTGTCCAGAAACTAGGCTAGAGGATTGGGGGCGTGACTGCGAGAAGTCTGCAGATGCTGGAACATTTTTACGAGGGACAATCACAAGGCGGTTGGGGGACTGGGACTACTTAGGAAAAAACCTGGGAGAAAACAACAATTAGACTTTGAGATCGAAGGAGGCTATGGGGGGCGCCTGGTGGCTCAGCAGGTTAGGCGTCCGACTCTTGGTTTCGGCTCAGGTCATGATCTTGCAGTTCAGGAGATTGGTTCATGAGATCAAGCCCCGTGTTGCGCTCTGCGCTGACGACGTGGAGCTTGCTTGGGATTCTCTCCCTCCCTCTCTCTCTTTCTCTGCCCCACTTGCTCGTGCATATGCTTGCTCTCTCTCAAAATAGACAAATAAATAAACTTAATAAAAAAAAGGAAGCTGGAGGTTGTGGTGACACTGATGCACTTCCGTGTAGGGCCCGCGGCGGGGAGGGCCCCGTCAGATGACTGCCAAGTCCCATACTGTTTCTCCAAGAGGCTGACTTCCCCTCTTACAGCCTATGCCCCTGAAAGCAGTCAGAGACGCTCATTCTCACGTGTAGATGTCACACGTCATGCACCTGCTCAGCTACCTTAGCTCTGCACGGAGACTGTGACGTCAGACTCGGCCATCAAGGCCGGGCCTCATCTCGCACCTGGGACTTGCTGCCTGTGCCCTCTCCACACTGGCTGTTCTTTCCCTTCTGCAAACCATCCCTGCTCATCCACATGCATGGACGCACGTATGCGTACGTAAACACGCTCACACACAGGAACATTCCACACCCACCACATACACGGACACACACGCACACCCTCACCCACCCACAAAACATACGGACACACGGGAACTTGCCCACACACGCATGTACATGCAAACCCACTGAGACACACGCATACACGGACACACACACAAATACACTCCCCATAGGAACATGTCCATACTCCCCCCACATGTATACACCGTCTTACAAACATGCTCGCACCCATGTATCCAGAAGCTCACATTCACATACACACGAACACAAGCACATGCTCTCCATGCTCACACTCACATGAGCACACATGGACACACTCTCATATTCATAGACACGTGCTCGCGCACACTTACAGGAGTCATACACTTCACATACATACTACGTGCAAATCTATATGCTCACACGAACACACGTGCCTCTCACTCATGCTTGTTTGCACACACACACGCAACACACACACACATTCACCCACCCAGAGTTCTTCTACCCATCTTGCACGCACACACCTGTTTCCCTTCACACACACACACATCCATCCTCACACACCTATGCTCGCATGCTCACCCCCACACATGTGCACACACACACACACACCCACTCACACACACAGTCCCTAGTTTTGTCTAAGTAACAACACCCGCTCATTCTTCAGCTTGAGCCAAATTCTCAGGGGAGCCTTACCAGACTCTCCAGATAAAGTCAGACCTTTCAGGGTGGGTGCTGTCCTAGGTTGTCATTTCCAGTTATTTGTTGGATAGCCGTTACCCCCCCAGACGTGGCTGCAGCTGGATCTGCTACCCGGTGTCTAGGGCAGTGGGCATTAGTGAGCGGTGGAGAGGAGGGGTGTGTTCTGTGATCTACACGTGGCATTTGTCAAGGGCGACGTGGGGAGAACTCAGACATCAGAGTCGGGGACAGATGACGCCTTGAGTCTCTCTGAGGCCCAACGGTCTCTGAGTGGACCACGAACTCCCTGTTTCCTGGGATGCAAAGTCCTGTTTCAGAAATTCACTTGGGAATAATCTTCGTTTGCAGCCCTCGGAATCACGGAAATTCCTGCTACGCAGCCCGCGCCCGTGGAAACCAAGAATGCCCGTCTTCCCCACTGTCTGCCATTCTTCCTCACCAGTAACACCACGGGCCAGGCGCTGTGTCTCCATCTTCAGGCCTGGGTAGGGGCTTCTTGAGGGCCCCCCACGGCCTCAGGCTGGCATCTCCCTCCCAGGCGCTGCCATCTGCCCATCCCTCTGGTCTTTCTGTATGGGCCCCCAAATGCGGGGCAGGCCCTCCCCTTGGTTCACGAGCAGACAAGACGCAACGGGCCAGGGGATGCGAGGGCTGCTGGTGGGAGAGGCGGGGGCAGGTGGGCTGTCCCTGGCCCTCCCTGGTGCCTGCGGAGGACAGAGTTCATAAATCTGAAAGAAGGGAGGCTGCAGTCTCCTCTGTAGGGCGGATTCCGAAAGCAGCGTCTCAGAATTCCAACTTCCCCTCTACCTGGGCCGTGTGAGCGCCTGCGTAAGCTTCCATATTTAAGTCATACAGTTGAGGAGACACCTGCCAGGACAGAGGGATCTCTGAGAAAGTCAGCGTGGTTCGGCGGATGACAATTCCAAAGCAGAGATGGTTTCCTAGGGCTTTAAAGAACCGGAACTCAGTCCTACCTCGGTGTCACCCACTGCTTAGTCTCTGTGGGCCTCAGTTTCCTAATCTCTAAAACGGGCCAATAAGCCCCATCTTTAGAGAGAAGTGTACGAAGTGACACATCTGAAAACTCTCTGCGCCGCCGTGGTGAGCCCCGCCCCTCCGCTGAGTCCTGTGCGTGGCTTCCCCGCCCCTCCCTCGTGTGGCTGAGGACGTGCGAGGCTTTTGGACACCCTCCCCACCCCCTGCTCATTTCCCAACAGGGCTCCACTGGTCACATTCTTACCGAGGACGCACCCTAACAGACTCACTAGGACATCAGGAGGCCGGCCAGTGAGGACGGGGTGAAGGCTTGGGGCTGGCAGTCTGAGTCCCAGAAAAGGGGGTTGAATTCTCAGTGTCCCAACCCATATATGGCATGATGGCTCATGTAATTTTCGCAAGAGCAGAGCCGTGCTCCCTGAGGGGATGGATGGCCGCCCCTGCAGCTCGCAGGGAGGGCCCCTTCTCCCCCCGGCTTGGCTCTCTGGCGGTGGGTCCTTGCTGCACTTGCTCCCCTAAATGCTCACTCTTTGGGGCCGACTCCAGGGACTCCGGCACGTTATTGATAAGGCGGTCCTTCTCGATGTTTCCTCTGGGAGTGGGAAGCTGCCGGAGGATGCCCGGCGGAGAGTTGCAGCTTCCCAGGCAGTTTGAACTGGGCGGTGTGGCTTTTGAAGGTGCTTGCGTGCCCGTTAGGTTTAGGAAACCAGCCAGAAAGGGCTGAAGGCGTGGAGGGACGTGTGCGAGGGCCAGCGAGATGGGACCACTGCTTGTCTGGCAGTGGCTCAGCCTTAGGACCTGCCACTTGCCCGGAGTGGGCCTGGCCTCCCCGTCTCCTCCCGTCCCTGCCGGCTCTCCCCGGCTTGGACGGCATCGCCCTGGGCCTGGATGTGTGCAGCGGCCAGTCCTGTCTCCTGCTCAGTCTCTCCTGGCTTCATAGGCACCCCCCCCCCCCCGTCCTAATGCCACCGCCTTCCCTTCCTGGGAACCGTTCGTAGCTCCCTCCTGACTTTCAGGGAAGTCTGAGCTCCTGGCCCGCGTTGCACAGTCTGCCTTTCTCGTGTTCTTTTGCACACCTTTCCTTCATGCCCGGGATAGTCGGCTGATGGGAACGCCGCCGTCTTTAGGCTGGTGCCCGGGGGGGCAGGAACGGGGTGGCCCGTACCCCAGTAACAGAAAGGCCATCAGGAGAGCCAGGGCTGACCGCAGGGGCGCCAGCCAGGAGGTGAGCCCACCCAGGTGAGGCACACGTTGTCTTTCCCACCTGGGCTTCTCCTTATTGACCCCGTGCGGCTTTGGTCTGGGAAGAGACCCCACGCGTAAGGAGAGGGATTCCAGCTCCGCCGCGTGGGGCTCTGAGCCTTCAGGCAAGTTACTTAACCCCCTGAGCCTCACTTTTCTCATCTTTAAAATGGGATTGATAATAATACCCATCTTACAGTTATAAGGATTGAACCGGATCATCATTAGAAGCATTTGGCACATTAGCTGTTCGCGTCGGTGCTCAGCGAATGACAGCTGTTATTACTTGCAGTATTTTTGTGCCCGTTAATCAGTGGCCCCTTGTTGGCATCTGATCCCCTAAGAGGGAGCCCGAGGGGTGCTTGCTACAGAGCATCAAGCAACTGTTCAGGGAAGGAGAGGTTTGGGGTCTTCCTCGAGAGGTTGCTGAGCCTGGAGAAACTGCCCAGCAGCCCCACGTGTGGGGTGACAGAGGAGGAGCCACCAGGCCCCTGAGAGCACAGAGGGGCAGGACATGGGTCCGGGCTCTGGTGCTTGGAAGGGCTTCTGGAATCAACCAATAAGGGTCTGGACAGGGAGGGATGAAGGTGAGAGTGCAGGGAAGGAGGGCGGCCAATTTCCCTTAGTTCTCAGGCCTCTGTGCTCTTGACCGTCCCAGGGGACCAGTCACCCTGCTTCTGTCCCCAGGACAGCAGTCTGGGGGCTCACTCAGACCGAGAACCAGCGATTTGTTGTGAATAGAGATGGGAACGTCCTTGGCCCCACGCGGGGGGTGGGGGGAATGATGAGGAGGGGGCAGAAGCAGACTCTACGGGGTCCCCGGTGCTTGATCCCCTTGCTTCCTGGAAGCGGGGCTGGGCCAGATCTGTGTGACTCAGTGTGTGGCCCGAGGACCTGGCCGGGAGTGGGCTGTTAATGATCTAGGAAGTACAAAAATGTAGAGCAGGCATTTAGACACATGACAGCCATTTGAACGAGTAATGATCTGTTGAATATAATAATATGATATATAATATTATTACAATGAAAGATGATAACAAAAAAGTTGGCTTGTGTTTCGTATCTTTTTTCCCATGTCATTTGTCTAGTGAGTTATTTTTTTATTGTATTTTACAAAAGTATCAATCCCTGATGGATTGGAAATTGAGAAGCAAAACCCACCCTAGTTCATCCCTGTCGATGATTCAAGGGCTGGAGCTGGGTGCCCCCTGGGATTCCCCTTGTGCTGAGTCCCGGACCCTTCGGGGGGGGGGAGTGCAGCGACCTGGGCCCTGACCCTTGGGGATAATTGCCGTGAGAACAAGATGCACGGCTGGCGTGTTGGCCCTGAGCCTGGCTCTGAGGCCTGGCCCGGGCCTCCTCGCCTTGTCTGGGACGTGGAGCCTTTATGTTTTTCTTCTTGTACCTAGAGGCTCCTGTTCTTATTTAAATGTTCGGGACTTTGTTCACCATGTTTTTATTTTGTTTTGTTTTTGGCATTCATTTTGATTATTATTTTTTTATTTTATTTTTTAATTTTTTTAAATTTATTTTTGAGAGAGAGAGAGATACAGCACAAGCAGGGGAGGGGCAGAGAGAGAGGGAGACACAGAATCCGAAGCAGGCTCCAGGCTCTGAGCTGTCAGCACAGAGCCCGACATGGGGCTCGAACCCACAAACCGTGGGATCATGGCCTGAGCCGAAGTCGGCTGCTTAACCGACTGAGCCACCCAGGCGCCCCTCATTCTGATTATTTAGAATGACATTACATTAAGATATTATTTTTCGTGATTAGAGTTTTCAGTGCCCCTTAAATTTTGCACCCCAAGCCCATGCCCTGAGTGGAACCCAGAGGCTCTAGGGTCACCCAGTCCGAGGCCCCAGGGCCAGAGCGGGGCTGACAGTCAGAGCAAACCAGTAAAGACTCTCAGAGGTGGGGCACCTGAGTGGCTCCGTTGGTTAAGTGTCCGACTCTTGATTTCAGCTCAGGTCAGGATTTCATTGTTTGTGGGATCGAGCACTGCACTGGGCTCTGTGCTGACAGCACGGAGCCTGCTTGGGATTCTCTCCCCCTCTCTCTCTGCCCTTCCTCCACTCGTGCTTGCTCTTTCTTTCAAAAAAAAAAAAAACATTAAAAAAAAAACTTTCAGAGGCTCATGAAGAGTTGTTCACCGGGACCAAGGGGGAGAATATTGTATGTGCTGGGGGTGGGCCCAAGCAGTTAGAAGAGGAAGTTAAACAGTGAAAAGGCTCTGACTGAATATTAACATTCACCTATGACCCTTCACGGGCTCATGTTCTGCGAAGCTCATCCTAGTTGATACAATCTTCAAAACCAGCAGGGCCTTGCTGAGAAGTCAGTTGGGTATGTCATGGATGGAATGTTCTACCAACTCACCCCCCCCACTCAACCATCCTGTTCCCCTCCCCTTCACCTTTTCCTGTCAAGATTACCTTTATGGGAGAGACACCTGCTGGAGTTCACACACGAAGAGGGGGTGCCCTCTCCTCAACACAGAAGGAGGTTCCGGAAATTTCTTTCAGGAGTGCAGAGGGGTGTTGACCATTGATGATTTTTCTACCTTGATGTGGTTCCTTAGAGGCCTGATCATAAGGTGACTTCACAGACAGCAGCGCTTTTTGAAAAGGGAAATGTTAAATACCTCAATAACGTTTTCTACACAGGCCACTGTACCAGAGCACCGTAGCCAGGGGTTTGAACGACAGATACCTGCTTCTCACAGTTCTGGAGGCCGGACTTCCAAACGCAGAGAGCAAATGCTCTCTTCCTGGCTTCTAGCTCTGTCTTCCCGTGGAGGAGAGAGAGCTCTGGCTTCGCCTCTTACAAGAACAATAGTCCCATAATGGGAGCCCCCCCTTACATGATCTCATCTACCTCTAATTATCTCCCCTCGGCCCCACCTCCAAACACCATCCCATTGGAGGTTAGGGCTTCAACACATGGATTTGGGGGGACACCTTCAGTCCATGTCAGCCTTCAATCATCTGCTTTAGAAGAGAGGATTTGTCCCCACCAATTTTCTGTTTGTGTTTTAGCTTGTGAGGCTGGTGCTGTGGCTACTGTCATTTAGGATAGCTCCTTAGTGTTCCCTTTGGCCAGTGTTTTGGTTTGGGGGAAAACCAGTCTCAAACACTGAAACTCAGGGCCCAATGACAATGGTCTCTTTACCACAGCTTTTCCCACCAAACCTGCACCCTAATTCTTGGCAGGTGGCTGGGTGCATGTGCCCTAGAGCGGAGGGTGTCCGACAGCCAAGCTGTGGAAGGAGCCAGAGTCTCTTGCCTCTGTGAGCTGTGACTCACATGTTTTATTTTCCAAGTGCGAAGGGACCTTGAAATTTGGATTTCTGGGGCTCTTGAGCTGGCCGTGTCGGCTCACCTGTGGACTTGGACTTAAATAGTGCACAGGGAAGTGGTCCCATGATGTCTGCTGACCGTGGGTTCACTGGGGAGGGGTCAGTCATCTGCTGGGTCCCAGACTCTTTGCCCTGGCTGAGCTCCTTCTGTCATATTGTCCCTTGAACATTCCCATTTGTTCTCCAAGAAAATGTCCCTAGAACAAAAAGGCGAAAATAAATATGAAACATACATCACTTCCTCATTATTTGACTACAGTTTTTACAATTACCCATGCTCTTGAAGTTATTCATCTCTTTTGTGTCTGTGTGGTGGAAATACTACATACCGGCATGTCACTAGGCATCCCTCCCACCTCGGTGTCCTGTGATGTGACATTTGCAACTACACATGGGTGATGATGGTAGTGTTTACACAGAGAATTTGGGCCTTCCTCCAGTGCCTACCCTTCAGAGCTGAGAGCCTGCTGTCACACGTTTACCTGCACACCACTGGAAAGAGGACTAAAAATGAGCTCAAGGTTTTTGGTCTAAGGAACTGGGAGAATGGAGTTCCCATTACCAGGAAAAATGTAGAAAGAGGGTGTTGTGGGGTGGAAATCAGTAGTTTGGTTTGAACATTTTACATGTGACCCGAAAATCATGCATCTCATTGGAATTGTCAAGCAGGGAGTTGGATATACAAGTCTGGCATTCGGGGGAGAGGTCTTAGGTGAAGATCAATATTTGAGAGTCATCAGCATTTGCATGACACTCAGTGCCAAGGGCAAGAAGAGATCAAGACAGTGCGTGAGGTGGAGGAACATATCCCTGGGACTGTATCTGGGTCCTCCAACACTTACAGATCAGAGTGAAGCCCAGCTACCAGCAGAGGAGACCAAGAAGAATGGCCAGTGGGAGTCCAAAGAGAAGCGGGGGGGGGGGGGTGACGTGCCCAAGAAGCCAAGTAAAGAATGGACTTCTAAAAGGAGGAAGTGGTCAACCGTGTCAAACGCTAATAGGTTAAATAAGACAATGACTGGGAATTGGTCATCGCATTGGGCAGCGGAGAGCTGTTGATGATCTTGAAAAGAGTCAAGGGGGTGGTGGAGAAAAAGCCCGGCTGGTGTGGGTTCAAGAGAAGATGGGAGGGAAAGAGGCAGGAACAGAAAGGGGAGACAAGTCTTTTCAGATGTTGGAAGAGAAGCTGAGGATTGAAATCGTTGCTGGAGAGGCGTGTGAGTGCAAGTGAGCGAAGGTTCCCTTTTCTTACTTTTCGATGAGGAATGTTTAGGCACACTTGTGTAACTAATGACGGCAATAATCCGACGCCGAGACAGAAATGGATGGTACAGAAGAAAAGAGACAATTGCGAGAACAATGCGCTTGGGTGAGTGAGAAAGAATGGAACTCAGAGCGTAAGTGGAAGGCTTGGCTTTAGGTAGGAGCATGGACCGAAAAAAAAAAAAAAAACACGTCCTTAGAGTCTCAAAAGCCCCCAGGATGCTGCAGTCGGGACAACCCCCCCACATCTGAGTGAGCAGGAAGTCTGCAACTTCCAGATGGAGTGACAGGCCTTCTGTTGGCCAGAGCCGCCACCTGGCTGAGCCCCCTCCTTGTTTCCAGCTCAGGTTTGATTTGATTCCGGGGGGTGCAGGGCTGGGTATCAGCCCCCACCGTCCTGGGGGAGGCTCATTCTGTATCCAGGCCAGTCTACCCTGTGGAGAGCCTCACCTGGGCCACCCGGGCTGGGCCTGGAGCTGTGGGACGAGCACTCAGGTGACTCTCATCAAGGAGGCTTTGGGAAACACCGGGGGTCCCCCAGATGGGCTGCCCACCCACACCAATAGGGTCCTACCCCAGGCCTAGAGAATCAGAATCACACAGAACCAGGGGCACCTGTGTGGCTCAGTCAGTTAAGTGTCCAACTTCGGCTCAGGTCATGATCTCACAGTTTGAGCTCAGTGTTGGGCTCTGTGCTGACAGCTCAGAGCCTGGAGCTGCTTCGGATTCTGTGCCTCCTTCTCTCTCTGCCCCTTCCCCGCTCACACTCTGTCTCTCTCTGTCTGAAAAATGAATAAACCTTAAAAAAAAAGAAAGAAAGAAAGCCGAGCCTCTGAGTAATGGGTCTGGGGCGAGGGAGAGTTTACAGGAGGCCAACTCAGTGTCACAGGGAGACCCACCTAAGTCACTGCCAGTGTGGGCTGCAGGCTGCAGGGGGTGTCCCGCCTGGGTGGCAGAGATGAGAGGGACTCAGTGGGGGGTTTGGCTGGGGAGGTGCAGGCAGGTGAGGAGGGGGGCCAGGCGGAATGGAGGCCATGGGTGCCGTGAGCAGAATGTTCAGCACGAGGCGGAGGCAGGTGGGCGGATTTGAACCCTCGGCCTGGAGGGAGGGGTTGGGAGGGGCAGGCCGGGGCATGTGCCGACTTGGACAGGCTGCCACACCTCTGCCACTAGTGTCTTCTCCAACCTGCCCTGCACCGACATCCCCGGGGCCACCACCTACCAACCTTTTGCTCCGAGTTTGGGATCCGGCATGTCTGCCCCGAGCTGGGAGCTGGCAGGCGGCATTTTCGTCCCAGCTCCTGTGTCCTGGTGAAGGTCACGGCCTCTCAGGGCCTCGGCCTCCCAGGCTGCAGAGGGCGGGTGATGGCGCTGCTGACGGAGAGGAGGAGGCTGTGATGACCAAAGAGCGTAGGTTGGAGAGCCCCAAAGAGCAGGTCTAAGGAACATAAAAATAGCCAAACTTTCGAGACCCAAGATGGTGATCATTCTAGAACCGGGGCACCAATAAGCTAACCTCCCAGGGGGAGGGTCCCCAGCTCCCTTGGGCAGTCCCACCACATAGGTGCTCCAGGCCCGACAAGACACCACCGCCCGGGCTCCTCTTGCATCACAGAGGCTGAGGAGACGGAGGGTTTTTCACGGGGGTCTCACCTGGCGGCTGCCTGGCCACCACCTTGCTCAGTGTCCCTGGCAGCCTGGTGCTTTCCCCGAGGAAACTGAGTCCAGATTCAAAAACATGTCACAACCAGACTTTCCAGTTCCTCTTTCTCTTTAAAGTGGAAGAACTCAGTGCTAAGCCAGCTGAAAAAACCCCACAAGAGCAGACGAAGCAGACCACCAGCCACCCCTCTGAATGCTTGGGAAACCGGGCGGGGCAATTTTGGAAGTGCTCGACTTCTCAGGAACTTGGGGTTCCCAAGGTCACCCCGGTTGTTCACGCAAGGGCATGGGCAAGATCAATACCACTGAGAAATCATCTTCCACGGGAGGTTCGTGGGGACAGTTCTTTCTGCTGGCTTCCCCCGTCCCTCTCCTCCCACTTCCCTTTTTCCCGTTTCGAGGCGGCCTCCCTTCCCAGCCGTTCGTGCCACTGTGCCCACTGGGAGCCCACTGTCTGGAGCCACCAAGGCCTTCCTGCCTTCTGCCTCTCCCCTCTAACTGTCCCTCTGCCCCATCATTATCCCTGTCACTCCCTGCTCACCCGCTGCCTGGGCAGAGTGTCCCCCGAGTGTCCCAAATTTCGAGGCCGGTACCCAGCAGGAGATGGCCGAGGCTGTTGATGGCCGGAGGAGGCCCTGGCTGGGGACTTCCTTCCAGAGGCCGGGGGCCTCACTGTCTCTGCACCTGGGTCACCCTCTCACACACGGCTGGCAAAGTTCTGCTGAGCCTCAGGGCACTCTGATCCAGCTGTCCCCTCTGACAGGAGCAGGGCCGGTGTCATTTCCTCCAAACCATCACCTGAAACAAATGGGAGCAATCAACCATGAACAACGTGAGATGACAGGTGCATGCTGTGGCCCACCCACGCCATGGGACCGTGGCTCCTGCTGGAACCTCTGATCAGAGCTTCCCAACAGTTATGCTGTTCGACCTCTCAGCCCACGGTGAGGCTGGGGTGGGGGTGCATAGGTGACAAAGCCCCCAGGCCAGAAGGAGGCCAGAAGGATCGAGCAAAGAGGGCTTGATTAACCACAGAAAATGCAGAAATAGTATCTTCTTCTACCCAAGCTGGAGTGTTAGTATCCCAGGGCTGCAGTGACAAACTACAAAAACATGGTGACTTAACCAATGGAAATGTATTTTCTCACAGTTCTGGAAGCCAGAAGTCCAAAATGTAGGTGTCAGCAGGGCGGGGCTGCCTCTGGAGCCCTAGGGGAGGGTCCTTCCTTGCCTCTTCCGGCTCCTGGTGGCCGCTGATGTCCCTCGGCTTGTGGCCACATTGCTCCCATTGCTGCCTCTGTCCTCACATGGCCTTCTCCTCTGTGTCTCCTCTTCTGTGTCCTCTAAGGACACTTGTCATTGGATTTAGGGCCGGCATTAATGGAGAATGATCTCATCTCAAGACCCTTGAATCGGATCTTCAAAGACCCTTTTTCTAAATAAGGTGACACTGACAGGTCCTGGGAAAGGGATTGTCTTTTTGGGGTCACCATCCGACTCACTACAGCTGTGCCAGGAAGAGCGTGTCCGGGAGCCTGGAGAATAGCAGCAGGGCCCTGCCCGGCCTCTGGGAGGTGCGATGGGCTGGGGGGTGTGTGTGTCCCCCACCCCCCCATGCCCATTAGTTGAAGTCCTAGCCCTCAGAGGTGATGCTGTTGGGAGGTGGGGCCTTCAGAAGGTGATTTGGTCATGAAGGAAGAAACCTCAGGAGTGGTAGGTATTCTTCCCTTTCCACAGAGACCCCTCAACCCTGTGTGAGGACGCAGCAAGGCGTCTGCGGCCCAGACAAGGGCGCTCACGTGACCGTGGTGGCTCTCCGATCTCGGACTCCCAACCTCCAGAAGGGTGAGAAGTAAACTTCTGTCGTTTGTAAGCCACGCAGTCTACGGTGTTTCATCCCAGCCACGCGAGCAAATGAAGACAAGAAGTTTCTCGACTAAGGCTCTCCCACGTTATATGCCTCAAACCTGCCTAAGCCTAGTGTGGGCGTGGGACAGCTTGCTATTGCTGAGCACCTAGGGGAGGGGGTGTGACGGGGGGTTGTGGATACCCCGGGCCCCATCCTCCACCCCGCGTCCAAGTACCTCTCCCACCTGGATGCTCATCTACACCCTTTATCCCACCCTTCACTATATAACCAAGTGGTAAGTGTGTGTAAGTGTTTCCTTGAGCTCTGGGAGCTGTCCCAGCAAACGATGGAGCCCACGGAGGGGGTGGCGGGACCCCCACGTCAGGAGTACAGGTGGCACCCAGAAACTTGCGAAGGGCATCTGGCATGGGGTGGGGGTGGTCTCGTGGGGGCGGAGCCCTCCACTTGCATGGTCCCTACTGACTCCAGTCAGTGTGAGAATTGGATCAGATCCTAGGACACCCAGCTGGTGTCCCAGAGCAGTGCTCGGTGTGTGGAAAACCCACATCTGGGGTCAGGAGTTGTTGCCGGCGTGGGAATAAAGGAGAAACACGGAAGTGTTTTTTCCGATGTGGTTCCCCGGGAGGCCAGGGAAAGGGGGCCCACGTCCTGTGTCGGCAAACATAGGAAGCCATCGCACTCAGCCCCGGACGTCCGGTTTGGCCTGGACACCTCCTCTCTGCAGCCCAGGGGGCTTCCGAAGCATCAGCCTCCAGGTGCCCATGGTGGGGGGGCTGGGCAGGGGATATCAGTCTGTGGGGGCTGGGGGGGACGTCTGTCTGGGAAGCCAGGTTCTGGGGGGGACATGCAAGCCTGATTCCTGCCTGGCTGTCCATCCTACCACACTTTCAAGGCACCTACTAAGTGTGTGGAGGTGCACAAGGCTCAGGGATCCAGTCAGGGACAGGCCAGCTCTGATTCCTGGAGACCCTGGTCCCATGGGGGTCGGCTGGCCCGCCGGAAGGACAGCCCTGGGAGACGGGCGCTGGCCCCAGGCCCCCGATTTGAGCCAAATGGACGATGGCTGTGTGAGGAGAAAGGCTCACTCCCTGGAGGAAGGGGACCTTGGCCGGCCTGAGGAGTGTGAAGGCCTCGGAGGCTGTCCGTTAGCGGGGCCCGGAGCAAAGGCGTGTCTGGGGGCTTTGGTGGGCTGTGGAGGGAGCGCAGGAGAGGCCCCCGGCCCAGGTTCTGCTGGGCGGTAGAGGTGGGGGCAAATTCTAGGCCAGGCCCCGGGGCAGGAACGGAGTGGCGGTGCTGACATCGGCCGCTGTCCCCTCAGCAAGCAGGCGGCCCTGCTCCGAGCCCTGAAGTCTCGGTGCGCCCGGCCAGAGCCCTGGCTTCCCTGCTCTGGGCCCCTCTGGGGATGCATCTGTCACTCTGGGGCCCGAGGGCCCTCTAGGGCTGGGTTGGGTCTGACTCACGGCAAGTCCACGTTCACGCTCACGGTCAGTAACGATACTGCTGGTGTCCTGTAAATCACCGTGTAAATCACGCTGCTCCAGTAAATCACCGTGAGCTGTGCCTTCGGGAGCCCAGGGGAGAATGCATTTTCTTGTCGATTCCAGTTTCTTAAAGGTGCCCACGTGCCTTGGTTCGTGGCCCGGGGCCGCCTCGACCTCTTCTTCCATTTTTACAACTTTTTCTGCTTAGGAGCCCCTCCCGCCTCCCTCTTGTAAGGACCCTTGGGATCACTCAGGGCCCACAGATAACCCCACACCCCCCGCCGTCCTCACCTCTAGAGCACTAATTTAATCACACCCGCAATGTCCCCTTTGCCACGTAAGGCCACATAGTCACAGGTTCTGGGGACCAGGATGTGGGTACCTCTGGGGCCCGTGTTCTGTCTACCACATGCTGTGGGAGCCACAGCCCTAACCTAATGTAATCCTCACAACAATACTCGGAGCTATTTGCGACATCCATTTTACAGATGAAGAACTGAGGCCCAGAGAGGTTAAGCAATTTGGCCAGGAACCATACTACCCGGGTCCCCGAGCCCTAACTCTTGCACCTCTCCGACTTCCCTGGCCTGAGATGATGGGAGGGCATGAAGCCCAGGTCCTGGGAGAACCGGAGTGGTGGACCTCTCCCCTGCGCACCAGCCGCCAGGCTGCATTGCTATCCTAGGAGGGAGGGTGGGGAGGCTCCTGTTCTTTCCAGCTTCCGGGCATGAGTCCCAGCTTGACTACGAGCAGCCACGGACAGGCCGCCTCATCTCTCTGAGCTTCAGTCTCTTCATCTGTGAAACGGGAATGACTGTTGCTACATTCTCAGAATGACTCATGAAGTTTCTGCACAGTGATGCAGGTCAAGTGCTTCAGAACGGAGCTTGGGCAGAAGTAAGTGTCCATAAATAATGACTAATGGTCACGACTGATAAGGTCTTTCACCGAATGAGCCATTCGATCTTGTCAGCCTCGAATGCCATGAGGCCCCTGCTAACCCGAAGTGAGAAAGAGGGTCTGGGGCTCCGGGCTCAGCGATGAATGGGGCCCCTCTGGGTCTCGGTGTGGCCGAGGAAGCCGGCTTGTTGTGTGGCTTTGGGCAAGTCCCTTCCCCCTCTGTTTTCCCACCTGTAAAATGGCAGAGTTGACCTGCGGGAGGCCTCCCAGCCCTGTGCTCTAGGGAGCTGTGAGGTGGTGGCTTGGGGTGGGGGCAGGGAGGCAGAGGCCACCACATGGTCAGAGAGGGAAGAGACCTGCTTCCCAGAGGGCACTGGGGGACATGACGGTCAGGGCTTAGGGCACCTGTTGGCTGGGACTTGGGGGTCACGTTGGGTAAATACCCAGAAGTGGAATTGCTGGATCCTATGGCATTTCTATTTTGAAGTTTTGAGGAACCGCCGTAGCATTTTCCATGGTGGCCGCACCAGTCTGGATGCCCACCAACAGCACACGAGTCTTCCCTTTCTCCACTCTCTCGCTAGCGCTTCTTGTGTCCACGTCTCCTTCTCGATTGTCTTTCTCTCCGTAAGGTAATTTCAGGACAGGAACTGCCCTTACATAAACTTTCTCTCGTTCTTTTAAGCATGCAGCTGTCCACCAATGGTAACGTTTTACCCAGCTTCCCTCACTGAGGGACCCATGGGGACGCAGAGAAAGACCCTCTTTCCCTGCCTTCTGGGGAAGACAGAAAAGTGTTGAACCTCCTGTAGACAGTGTCTGAGCAAACAGCTGGCCTGTCATGGCCAGAGAAGGCCGGGGGCCCTCACAGCCTGGGCCCCCCACCCCCCATCTGCTGGCCAGCCTTGAGATTGCCCTGGCGAGGCAGTTGTCTGCACTTGACCTTCCTGCTGTGGCTGCACTTTTTCTTTCCAAGTTCAGCGTCCATGGTAAACAGGAGACACCAGATTTCTTTCCGTCCTCCATCCTCGCCCATGTCAACCCACCAGACAGATGTTTTCCATTGGTCCTTCCTCCTCCCAGACAAGGCAAAGTTTTGAATCAAGAAGGGGAAAAAATAATTGCAGTGAGGAGTCAAACATATTAACCCTTGGAGGAGAAAGTGGTTCATGTACTCGATGGGTACTTTCTGAGTGTGGCCTTGGGATGAGAGGGGTCACAGGCCCCATCCCTCACGGTTCTCATAGTTGGGGAGCGGCCCCCTGGGCGCGTGAAGGTAAGGGTGGGGGTGCTGTAGTAAAGAGAGCCAGAGACCAAGGCAGAAAGCCTGGGGAGGGGTCTTGGAGGGAACAGAGAGCTCTCCAGGGGAAGAAGGGCATCCCCTGTGGGGAACGGCATCAGCTAAGCCACAGTGAGGTAGGGGGAGTGCGGGGGAAAGGGTGAAACTAGACTTCAGGTGGACAGTGCATGGGACAGGGAGCGGCCAGATGGAGCAGGGCCCAGATGAAAGCCTTGAGTGCCAGCTAAGGCTCTGGGGCTGATTTGCAGAGGGACAGGGGGCCCTGGAGAAGCTGAGCAGGGCACCATGTCAGAGGACAGGCTGGAGGCAGCCCGGGAGCAATAGTCTGGGTGGGCCCGGCCAGGGAGGGACTGGGGCTTGAGAAAGGCTCGTGAGATCAGAGAAATTCATCCCAAAGGGTCTTGGGGTTGAGGAATGAAGGAGGGGCTGAGTGTGTCCCAGGAGGGCTCTTCCTCCCGTTTTACAGATGAGAACACTGAGCTCTGGAGAGAGTGTGTGGGTCACCATAGGCGTGACTGGTGATGCCAGAGCTGGATCCTAAACCAGGCAGTCTGAGGGCAGAACGGCTGTGCCGCCTGAGGCTCAGACAGCACTCGTGGGGGCCACGGCGTGCCCGTGCCAGTACGGTCGGCGTTGGGTCTGCTGGCTCCACACCGTGCTGCCCATTGGACAGAGCTGTTCCTCTTAAGCCAGGCTGCATGCCTTTCAGACCCCTTCCCTTCTGTTTAACGGGCCCCAGGTGGATAGAGCTGGAGGACACATCACCTCTGTTGATGACGCTCTCTGAGCTCTCCACGTAAGTCCCTCTTCCTCCCGTTCCTTCCTCTGTCCTTCCCTGGCTCCTCCCTCCCTCTCTTCCTTCCTGTGTTTTAATCTAATAAACACCCATCAATCAGTGTCCAGCAAGAAAGCTGGAACCCTGACAACAATTGCCATGTTGTGCACCCCCCCCCCCCCATCCAGAACCTTCCTCTCCCAACCCAAGGGAACAGACTTCCATAAATCTTCTGTTTATCATTCCTCGGGTTTCATTTTATCACATCTAAATGTAGCCTCAAAGATATTTTTAATGTTAGTCACTTCTAGCTTTGAAAAGGGTATTACGCTGTATGATTTTATTTATTTATATTTATTTATTTAAAAGTTTATTTATTTATTTTTGAGAGAGAGACAGAGAGAGAGCACACAGCAGGGGAGGGGCAGAGAGGGAGAGGGAGACACAGGTCTAAAGCAGGCTCCAGGCTCTGAGCTGCCAGCACAGAGCTACACCCACGGGGCTCCAACCCACAAACTGTGAGATCATGACCTGAGCCGAACTCGGACGCTCAACCGACTGAGCCACCCAGGTGCCCCCTATGCTGTATAATTAAAAAAAAAATTAAGTTTTAGAGCAGTTTTCGATTTACAGAAAAATTGAGAAGATAATACAGAGAGTTTGTATACGCTTTCTGGACTTTCTTTTTTTTTTCTCTCAAAATTATATTGCTGTTCTGGAAAGCCTTTTGGCGTTGTCTCATGAAGCTGAGCGTTTACATACCTCACAGACCAGCTCTTCTTCTCCTAGGTATTACCAAAGTGTTCATGGCGGCACCAATGCAAGTGTTAAAACGTTAGCAACAGCCCAAATCCTGGCAACAGAATAGATAAATGGGTACGTGAATTATGGCATATTTAGACATTGGGATATTAGAGAGCAGTAAAGCTGAACAACGGTAGGTAACAGAAATGTGAATGAATCTTCAAACTTAATTTGCACGGAAATCAAAGGAAGTCTGAGATTTTCCCCCTCCTTGGTATACAGGGAATTCCAGAAAGCTGTCCAGCATTTAGGGGCAATCTTGGCCAAAGGCCACCACCTTTGAGAACAGGAGGAGCGAAAGTCAACAGAAGAGGGTGAGGCTGCTTCTGCAGGAGGACCGCCTTGAAGGTTGGTTTGGACCTGAGGCATGGCCAAGTTGAGTCAAGGTGACCAGAACTGAAGGCACCTGTACAAAGTTATAATGCGGCACAGTTGAAGCCGGGAGGGCCGGTGTGGGAGGGGCCGCGCCAGGACTGGAGGGCGAGAGGGAGACAAGCCGGCTCCCAAGGGAGAGCGAGAAAGGCCCTGAACCTGGCTGAACGAGTACTGTGGTCACCAGAGAGAGAGAGAGAGGCCCAGAGCGGGGCTGGGGAGCTCCTCCAAATGCGGCCCCAGCTGAACAAACTGTCCCTCGGCCCCATCCAATTTCCACGCTCACCTAGCAACCCTCATATTTTGCTCAAATAATTTTTTATTATAAAACAGTGCATCCTTATAAAAGGAAAAATGTTAATGCATAAAATAGAAAGAAGGAATGAAAACCATCCATGCTCTTAGCCCTCACGGTTGCCTTTTGGAGCATTTTATTTCAGCCTTTTTCATACACTAGTAATTGTATCCTACAATTATTTTAACTCATGTCTTTTATCCGAGCACATTTTCGCAGTATAAACCTTTTGTAGTCACCGTATTTAATGAATGTATATGCTTCACTGAGTGGAATCTGTCTCTCTCTCTATCCTATTTCTTTCTTTCTTTTTTTAAAAGTTTATTTATTTTTGAGAGGGGGGAGGGGCGGAGAGAGAGGAGGACAGAGGATCGGAAGCGGGCTCCACGCTGACAGCAGAGAGCCCAACGCGGGGCTTGAGCCCATGAGCCACGTGAGATCATGACATGAGCCGAAGTTGGCCACTCAGCCAGCTGAGCCACCCAGGCGCCCCTCTCTTTCTGTCCCATTGATCATTGATCTATCTATCCTATCATCAATCCACCCACCCATTCATTTATGTAGTCTTTCACGGAATGTCATGTATATATTATATTATTTATTACATAGAATATATATATGACCAGCCATTGCATTGGAATACATAGTCCAATGGTTGTTCTCCAATGGCTGGTTATTTTGGCTGTTTCTAGGTTTTCACTATTATAAGTAATCCTGCCAGGAATATCTTGGTGCAAGAAGCTTTTTCAGTATTCAAATTATTTCCTTAGGAGAGATTCCCAGAAGTGGAGTTATGAGATCAAAGGGTTTGAATATATTTAAGGCTCATGATACTTGCTACCTGATTGCTTTCCAAATCTGTGGCCACAATTCACTCTCCTGCAGGCACCCTGTGATCAAGCCCATTTCCCTGCCCCTTCATGAGCATTGAGCACCTAATTTTGAAAAAAAATGTTTTTTAATGTTCATTTATTTTTGAGACAGAGAGAGACATGGCGGAGCGGGGGAGAGGCGGGGGGTGGGGGGGACACAGAATCCGAAGCAGGCTCTAGGCTCCAAGCTGTCAGCAGAGAGCCCGACACGGAGCTCGAACTCCCGAACTGTGAGATCGTGACCTGAGCCGAAGTCGGACGCTCAACCAACTGAGCTGCCCAGGCGTCCCGGAGCACCTAATTTTAAGATAGCTCCTCTGGTGTCTGATGTCCAGCCCATGGAAATCAGCGATGTCCTAGAAAAGACAGGAGAGGCCCTGGAGTATCGAGTCCTGGGAAGACTCTGTCCCGTGGGGTGAATTATGCTGCCGTCTGGTTGACTCCTAGCTGGCCATCATTTGACTCCATGGGAGCCAGTCCCCTGTGCGAGAAGACCAAGTGGGGTTCTCTGGGGAGCTGGCCTAACGCCCAAACCCAGGGGTTTAAAGGCCAAAGGATCCAGCCAGGCATCTTTTTGGTCTCTCTTAACGGCAACCATTTCTGGAAAAAGGAATGCGATAGAAAGGAGGAAGAATCTGACGGTGCCAGCCACTGATGGCATTGGTAACCACCCAACACCTCTTTCACTCTTGTCGACGCGAAATGAACAAACCTTTTAAAAAATTATAAAAAAAAAAAAAAAAAGGAAAAGAGTGTTATTGGAGCTCAAGTCAGGACAGCTGCCAGGGATACACAAGAAGAGAGGGCTAGGGGGAGGAACATTTGGTGCAGGGCGATATGTGTTTTTCACATAAAGAGTTACAAATCATCCTGACAAAGGACATTCCAGAAAGTTACAGACTTTATCTTATGTTTTTAGTACGTGCAAGACCGTATGACTTTAATCTTTTGAGAGCCAGGGAGGTTTTCTTTGTTTTTCTTATCTTTACGTTTGGAATGTTCCTTTTTGGTTATTTTTCTCAATGAAGCGGACGTACAGTGTGTGCTCAGGGGCAGAAATAGAGCCCGTGCTTTGGGGTTTTGCCGTATCATTTTGGACCTTGGTTAAACGTTAGAGGGTAGCTTCCCTGGGAGCCCAGGAGCAGGACCCACAATCGTTAAAAGTGGAACATTTTCTTTTTCGCGCCTGTCTTCTTCCTGCCAACAAGACACGCAGTTCGTTCCTGTAGCTTCTCTGATCTCAGGGAGGGGGACCCCCCGGCCCCAGCCCCGGGAGATGAATCACAACCAGGCTAAAGCCTGCAGAATAATATCATTCCCGCTGGCCAGGCCTTGGTCCAGGTGGACGTGATGCCGTTTGGGTCAATAAAATTTAAGTAGAGGTTGGCAAAGAGTAGAAGCAAAGTAAAAGTGAAAGTTGGGGCAGATTTGACTGGCAGGAGCCTTTTGCCCTTTGCCCTATATTCTTCGTGCTGCCTGGGATGCACATGGAATGTGAGGGACACGGCAGCCCTCTTGTGACTCTGAGTCGACAAGCACGAGGGCAAACACACCAAGGATGGCCCAGCAGAGAGACAGAGCGAGCCTGTGTCCTTGAGCAGCCCATCCACCTTCGAATTGCCTAGTCCAAGATTTCTGGCTAGGCAGAAAGACAATCTCACGTTTATTCATGCCACTTCGATTGGCTTCTCAGTTACTTGCATCTGAATGCATTCCTACCAGGAGATAGGCTGGCATTCTGGGTGAGCCCAGGCTGGGTAATGCCAGGTGCTGTGACAAGGGCTCAGTGGCTAAAGATAGTGAAGTTTGTTTCTCGCATGTCACAGTCTGATGTGGCTTGGGCAGTGCTTCTCCAAGCCGTGACTCAGGGATCTAGGCTCCTTCCATCCTGCGACATTATCTTTTTCAACACATGTGAAAGGCATGTTTCCATGTTTCCGGGGTTGCCATGTGAGGGCAGGCGAGCACCGACCGCCATGCCCACAGTCTTACGGCCAAATCAGCCCATGGCACGGATCGCTTTGGCTGACAGCTCCTTGGCCAGGACCCCAGCATAGGGCCTCAATCTAACTGCAAGGGGGGCTGGGCTGTGGTGTTTCTGGGTGGCCAGGAGGAAGAAACGGGGTCAGCGAGCAAGCAGCCGGTCTCTACTCCACACTCGCTGAGAGGGAAACATTCCCGGGACGAACACGCTGGCATCACAGTTTGCCAAAGGCCCACCTGGGAATGTGCGCTCTGGATCTGGAAAGCGAGCCTGCTCTACGGTGCCGTGGCCGGGCCGGCCGGACTGGCAGCCTGTCATTGGAGTCCGAGGGCAACCTCGCCAAATGCCTACTTTCTGTTTCCGTTGTTTTTAGTCCTACAAAAAAATGACACTGACATTTTTCAGAAGTGTGAGTTAAAGAATAGTAAGACCCTTTCTCCCTCTCTCCCTCTTTCTTTCTTCCTTCCTTCCTTTCTTTCTTTCTCTCTCTCTTCTCTCTCTTTCTTTCTCTTTTTTCTTCTTCTCTTTTTTCTTTTTCTTCTTTCTGTCTTTCTTTCTTTTTTCCTCCCTCCCTCCTCCTTCCTTCCTTCCTTCCTTTCTTTTCTTTTTTCTCTTCTTTCTTTGTCTTTTCTTTCTTTTCTTTTTTTCCTTCCTTCCTTCCTCCCCTCCGCCTTCCTTCCTTCCTTCCTTCCTTCCTCCCCTCCCCCTTCCTTCCTTCCTTCCTTCCTTCCTTCGTTCGTTCGTTCGTTCCTTCCTTCCTTCTGTTTGTATATTCTAAAGAAATGGGTGACCTGTAGCTTGGTTTGGAATGGACTTGTCAGGGTCTAAATCACCTTGGTCAGAGTTTCTTCTCTTAGATGCTGTTTCTGTAAACTCACTTATTAACAGTCATGGGTACTGACTCTGTGCAAAGCTCTGGGGCCAATCTTGGGGCCCAGACACACACACATCGGGATTCTTACCCTCAAGGAAGCTGCCATTTTGTCAGCATCTATGTCCACAATAAAGGGGGAAGGACAAGAGGGAGACAAAAATGGGTGCCGTGGCTGAGAGCCCAAGGCTCATGGAACCACACATGGTCACACAGGGGAGGCTCCCTGGTCAGGGCTTCTCAGAAATCTTGGTGCCATCATTCATTCCTTTAATCAGCCAGTATATGCAAACTACTGAGAACTGCGTCTGGCACATGACACGCTCTTTTCATTCATCCATTCATTCATCCATCCAGCGGGGAAGGGACACTTGTTAGGTCCCGGGCACTGGGCTAGCTCTGGGGATGAGCAGAGAGTGCTCTGTAGGGTTGGAAATCTGGCAATCCTATTCTGAAGCTGCTGGTCAGAGAAGCAGACAGTTATAGCACAGTAATGGGAGGTGTGCTTTTTATTGGGGGAGCACACAAGTGCGACACCTAACATCTTGAGGAGGTAGGGAGGGCTTCCTGGAGGAGGGGGTGCCTAAGCAGAGCCTTGAGAGATGAACAGGCAGGAGCTAGCCAGGCAGAGATTGTTATATGTAATTCACCGGGCTCAAGGCAAAGTGAAAATGTAGGGCCTCTCGTTCAGAAAGCAAGGACAAGCAAGTGCCATTTAAAGGCGCTAAAATAGAAAACTTTTTCCTTTCTTCCATGATCTCTTTCGTGTCATCAAGGGTTTTTTTTTTTATCTGCAATTTAATGATATTCTAAATAAAGAAAAATTAAAAATTACAATGATCAGCACATGTTTACCACTCATCCTTATAACATGCAATGGCAGTTTTAAATGGAAACAGAAGGGCACTTAGCTCATAAGCAGAACTGCTGAAATGACAGGCCTTGCACGCACCTGTATTTCCTTCTTACCAGAAAAGTGGGAACGCTCAACTACTTTCACGTTGCCTCCTGAGGACATCACATTCCACCCACACGCCGTGCCTTCGCCTTAACTGCTGAGTGAGGAACGGCTGAAGCAAAGGGGGCCCTGTCTCTCTCTTTTCCTTCTGTGCCCTCACCCTGAGCATACGTGATTGGCGAATGCAGAGACGTAGCAGGACTGAGAAAGGGAGACACGGTTCCGTGGTCCTTCTTGTTTCTCAGGATGCTGCGTGCGTGCGCGTGTCCCGAAGGTCTGATTTGGATGCGAGAGCGGCCACTCGGAGGTAACCTGCTTACCCAGGGCTCACTCTGGGTCTGAACCGCACATGTCCGTGGTGTCACCGGCACTGCACGCTTACAGATCGGCCGGGAACAGTACACACGTACGCTGCGTGCACCGGCTCTGCTGGCGTGCGAGCTTCATCGTCCCAGTGGATCCCGTTTTGAAAACACAACTTCAAAGATGAAATCATGAATTCTAAGGGAGTGACAGCAGAGTGCTAAACCAAGCGAGGAAGCCTCCTCGGCTTCGGGCCAGGACCAGGTAAGTGTGTTACAGAAGACGTGCAGGGCAACGAGCGAGGGCAATGCTGTGTGAGCGTGAGAAGGCAGGGGTGGTGGCCGACGTGCACGCGGGGCACGCCTGCTCTGCTCACACACAGGCTCCACGTCCCCTCCGACATCACTTACAAAATACAAGGGTTCAAAGACAAAACTGTTAAGAATTTCAAGGTGGCAACGAGACCGTTAAGGACCCTGCCGTTGGGAGCACCAGGCCCTTCTGAGTGTGGAGCCCCAAGTGACTACATGGGCCACGAGGTCATGAAGCTGCCCCTGGGGCCATGTGAAGGGAGGCTGGGCCGACGACAGCTTCCAGAAGCAGGGGAGACACTGTGGGAAGGCCCCGGTGTCTGCCCAGGCTCTGTGTTTCCCTTCTCTGGTTTATAGGGGGATCCCTGTACCCCAGCTTCTATACATTCTCCATCCTCTTGCACCCACCCATATCATCGTGTCCCACAACTCGAGGGATTCCTAGAAACAAACGCTTGCCTCTGGGCGTGCTGGACCCCATGTGACCAGGACGGAGAGCTGGCTGCCCTGGGAGCAGGCAGGACCTCAAGAAGGCCTGGCGGACAGAGAGCTTCTGGAAAGCCTAACTGGAGTCAGGGTCTCTTCCTTGGACTGACCCCAAGGCTGCCCGGAGTGGGGGTCCCAGCTCAGCCCCACATGGTCCACATTCAGCCTCCGCTGGCCTCTTCTTCTCCATGTGCCTTAACGTCAGAGGGCAGCATTTGGAAAGCACGCGTCTGTCCGCATCCAAACCTTGACCTGCCAGTTTGGCCCATCATCCTTGGCTAGGGTGCCAGCGTCTCCGAGGTCTGTCCCCTGCCCGCCTCTCCAGCCTCATCTCCACCTGCCCCTTCTCTTTCCAACCTCACGGCCAAGGCCAAGTCCCTACATAGGGGCCAGGGTGGGCGGGTCCCGGAAGAGTAGAAGGAATGAACGCCCCTCAAGGACTCTGACTTCCGGTTCTGCTAAGTCAGCTGGAAGCCGGCAAGGCCTGAGCAAATCCGGTAAAGGAGCCACAAAGCAACCGGAAGTCCGGAGGGAAAACAGGATGGGGAGGAAGCGGAGGGCAGAAACTCGCTCCTGGCCGGGCGCCTCCTCTGCCTCTCGTCTGAGCTGCCCATAATTAGCTGCCTCTAGTTCTCCGCGGGGCGAGCCGGGCTGCGCTGCACTTCCGGAAGGCCCTGAGCATTTCTGGCCACTTCCGGTCCAAGTGGCTCTATTTCTGGCAGTTTAATTTGGGATGCTCTGCTCCCGGCGCGGGAAGGAAGACAGGAAGGGCATTGAGGTAGCTGGCACTAGGGGAGCCATGGCTGCCGTGACTTTTCAAAGTGTCCCGTTAGGAAACAGCCTGCCCTTGGCCGCTAAGCTGGCCACCCACACCTACTTCCTGGTGGGGGGCCCCGAGGGGAGGGGACCCGGCTGAGCAGAGGCCAGACACAGGCAGAAGCTCTTCTTACACCGAAGGAACCAGGGCGTGTTTACGGAAGAACCGTCACATTCTGAGTAGCTGGGGCCTCCTGGTAAGGAAGGGATGGGCTTAGAGTCAGCCAGGTCCCCGGTCATGACCCCAGGAAGACGTGAGGACTCATGGGAATAACAACACGTCCAGGGCCAGCTCAGTGCCTGGCACCCAACACGTGATCTGCCAGTGACCCTGTTCATCCTTCTCTGTCTCTCCCTTCTCCCCATCCTGGGGGACTGGGCAGGGGGGGGGGATGCACAGGACTGGATAGCTTGTCTTTGGGGACTCCAGCCAGTGTAGAAATCCACAGGCCTGAGGGCGGAGGCCAGCAGGAAAGAATTCGGGTGGGGATGGTCTTTAGAAACCAGTCACAACAGGAGTGGTGACCGACGAATCTCCTGATACTTAAGAAAGAAAAAAGTGCAGGTCTCCAAATCGCAGACCGATGGGCTGTATTTTTTTTCCCCAAGTTTTATTTATTTAAGTAATCTCCACACCCAATGTGGGGCCCAAATTCACAACCCCCGAGATTAAGAGTCACGTGCTCTTCTGACTGAGCCAGCCAGGTGCCCCTGGTTGGTTTTACTTTTGATGCCGCTCATCCCTGGCACGAATTCTGGGACTGCTTATAAAACTGAAAAGAAAGTGGGGATCACAGAGAAGTCTGGTTGGTTCTTACTTTGTTTCTTGACTTGTTTACTTACAGGGCTGAGCAGAGGGCCGGTGCCCCATCGGTGTACTTGAAAATGAACTGTCAGCAAGCCAAGGTGATGCCGTTTTCCTTTGGCCTCTGGGTCACTATGAGTGTCCCAGGAAAATGCCCTGCACGGAGGCTATTTAGAAAGTTGGCAGGGCGTTTGAGAGTCCCTCCCGACTCATGAGCCACAGAGGAAAGTAGGAACTGAATGTTGGCCAGTTAAGGTAGGATTGAATTTGGTTGTTCAATCGGCTATGAATCAGGCGAACCTGTGAGATCACCAGTATTTGACTGTTTTGACCTACAAACATGGCCTTTTGCATGGTTCACCTGCTATTTGTTAGACTAGGAAACTGCCCAGTTTCCTTCCAACACAGGGTTTGGTGTTTGCTAGGAGACGCTGCTTGCCTGGAGAAACTGGAATGTCAGCCACTGCATGGAAGGTGAAAAGACTCCGATTCTGGGGTCAGAAGGCTCCTGGCTCCAATTCTGGCCTCACCCCTCCCAGGGTTCATGTGGAGCACATATGGTGTGCCCAGCATGGTGTCTGCCCACTGCAGGATTCTGCCCATCTCTCTGATGAGGGTCTTTGCTCTGTCATCTGGTCTCTGCCATGCCTGGTGTGAGGGGCTAAGCAGGAATGAGGGTAGTAGGTGTAAGGTCAGAGCTGTGAGTGGCAGTGCATTGGGTCTGGGGTGCAGGGGAGGAGCAGGACTAGGGGAACTTTGTACAGCAGATAGAGTCAAAGGATGGGGAGGCACTAGGGAGATGCTGTGAGCACTGAGACCAGCATTGGCAAAAAACTGAGGGCGAAGACATAAGCAGGACATTCAAGTGTCTAGTCTGTTAGTCATTTTCACAGAATGCTGCAAAACCAACCCGTAGCCTCCAGCTCAGTGGCCTCCAACAGCAAGTCTTCATTCTCAAGATCAAGGGTCTCGCTTGGCTGGGTGGCTCTTTCAGGCAGTGGGTTGGAGTTTGTTCTGGGGTCCAGGATGAAGAAGAGACAGAGCTTGGCCAGGGCATATTTTCCTCCAGGGGTAAGTGGAAACATGCCATGTTCCTTAAGGCCTGTCACTTCTTACCCGAATCCCATTGGCCAAGGCAAGCCAAATGGCCAAGCCCAGTATGAATGAAGCAGGAAGGTGGTGGGGGAGGGGGAGTGAACGATCACCAAACAAGCATCCATTTCACCACCATGTTCAACAGGGGGACGGAGGCAGCAGCCACCGGCACGAGTGCCCAGGCCTGCTGGAAAGCCTCTCTGGAGAAGGCCAGGGACATACTTGTCACACAGCTTCATAAGGGTGCTCCGCGACCCTGACAGTTTATAGTAATAGAAACAGCTCCTCCTACGGTGCTCTTCCCATGGTTGCTAACCCTCAGACAGTCCTGCCAGGTGGTGTTGTAACAACTCCATATTCTGTGTGAGGAAACCAGCTCTTCGAGGGGCGCGTTGACGTGTCCTGGCCAATAAGGGATTTCAAGGCAGAACCGGGATTTCAAGACAAGGTCTGGGCTCCCCAAGGTCTGTATTATCTAACCTGGACCAACCTTGAAGGCCTGAGACACAAGGAGATTCCAGCTGCTAACAGGCTGCGGAGAGGCATTCGGGGGCAGAAAGGGCTCGCTGTGGTCCCACTGGTAGAACGGAGTCCCGTGCCTATCTGGCTGTTTTGAGGGGCCGGCCATAGGGACTTTCCTTTCGTGAGATGAAACTCATCCTTAGTCACCTTTACGGCATGTGCTAAAATGGCTGGCTCCAGACCAGCATGGGGGTAAGTTTGGGTTCTTGATGGTGAAATGGATCATACTAAAGACATGACACGGGTCCCCTAAGAGGCAGGAGATGATGAAGCCATCAATGCTCGTCGTCGCTCATAAAGCATTTGCGCTGAGCCAGCTGTGCGGCTGGCCACCGCGGCCACCGATGCTCAATGAGGTGACGGACTCTTAATTCCATGCCTGTTACTGTGGATACCTTTTCTGGGACCACTCGTGTTCCCCGCCATTGATCCTGTTGGGACAGATGGCCCTGTGCTCCTGCCAACCCTTCTCATAGACCCTGTGTCTGAGTTTTCGGCGGCCTGGCATGCAGGTCACCCCTGAAAAGGACCTTGGAAAACCATATGTCGGGGCCTTGGAGCAGGGCATCTGTATTCATGAGAAAATTGACGATCCCACACCTCTGGGCTATAAAAGGTCCTTTGTGCAAGGCTAATAAAACTTCAGGATCCATATTCTATGAGGTCCTAAGTGTTGGGGAATGAGGCACCGTTTGCTTCAGGTTCGCCTCCGAAATTAGATAAATTAACGTAATGAATTCTCACCACCTATTTGCATACATTGCCAATCTGATTTTCAAGGAAAACGTTGGAAAAGACAGTGTTGTGGATGCACGAGTTGAGTTTGGCCTATTTTCTGAGCCGTTGGTGTCTGCTAAGCGTGCACACTCTCTGCAGATGAGGTTGCGATGACGTGCTTTAGAATGAGCTGGAATCCTGGCTCCACCGTGGCTCCTGTGGCTCTAGGCAGGAGACCTGCTCGCTCTCAGCTTCAGCTCACTCAGCTGTGAGATGGGGGTGAAACGGTTCTCACCTCAAGGGACCGAGGAGCAAATGCGGCCGGTCCAGGGACAGCGTAGAGCCCAGTGGCTGGCGCATAATCTTCCTGTGGTACGTCAGGTGCCGCTGCAGCATGGCCAGCCTCCCAGACCCCCTCACCTCCCCCACCTCGCTTCGGGGTTCGCTGCTCATCCATGG
The DNA here is from genome assembly GCA_028646485.1 of Cryptoprocta ferox. Classification (NCBI taxonomy): domain Eukaryota; kingdom Metazoa; phylum Chordata; class Mammalia; order Carnivora; family Eupleridae; genus Cryptoprocta; species Cryptoprocta ferox. The sequence continues at coordinate 74,860,452 of CM053561.1, read as the reverse complement.
CTGGGAGGGAGTCCCCCGAAGAGCCTCAACGTCCCCCTTGGGCTCCCCTGCCGTCCCCCGCCCTCAGAAAGGGAGGACAATATGGAGGAGCAGTGCCCCTGGGGTCAGATGGCCACCACACCGGGGCTTTCATGGTGCCTGGGTTTTCAGGACAAGACTCACCACCCCAGATAAACTCCACCCTTGGGTGGGGATTCCCTCCGGCCCAGTGTCCCCTCCCGCCCCAGGACCAGGATGTAAATTCTCAGCGCTTGATTCTGGGTTCTGCGCACTCAGTGTCATTATCGGGGCAAATGACTCCCTGTCCTTGAGACTCAGTTTTCTCTTCTGTAAAATGGGCATAATACTGCCTCCTCCACCAGCTGTGGAAGGAACAAAGGACATACACACACACGGGAGGGGGCTTTGGAAGCAATGGGTGCTCTTGGTGCATCTTGGTGACGACGCATCTGGCTTTCGGGGGGTGAAGACACGGTTCTCCAAACATTCTACCTTGATTTTTGACAAGGCCACTGAGAACCTGTTGGGAAGATACTAGTATCACCATTTTACAAACGACAAACTTTTGATGAATTCCAAGGCGCAGGAGAAGCGAAGGTGGGTACTTCTGGGTGGGTGATTTCAGCTTTAATCGTTGTTTAAATCAGAGACACGGCTGGCCTGGACTACAGCAAGGGGTGTGCTCCCCCTCCCTGAGGAGGTGGGCGGCTCTGTGGGCTGTGGTAGAAGGAACAGAAGGACCAGGGGTGGGAGGGAGGGAGGCTGCCTGCCCAAGAGTGGGGTTTGTGGGAAGGTCTGTCCCTGGAGCCCCTCCCTGCCTCTTACTGAGGCCTGTGGGGCCAGGCTGAGGGCAACCAGGTGGCCCATCCCTGTAGGCCCGGACCATGCTCTCCTAGGCTACAAAAGTCTTCCAGGGGCTGACATCTGCCTTGATGTCCCCCAGGGGACTCCTCCACCAGTGTGTTGGATCAAGAAGCCCTTCCCCAGGCATTGACTCCATGCAATGTTCTGGGTGACACACTGTCCTCCTCTGTCCTCCTGGGATTACAGTTTAAGCTCAGGATGCGGCCCTGACCGCTAACCACAGTCTCAACAGGGAGTTTGCCCCATACCCTGTGTCCCCTACATGGCCGTGGGGTCGAGCGTTGCAGGTGTCAAATATCTAACCAAGGGTCCAGGCTACTGGCTCAAATGCAGAGGGGGGATGGGGCAAAGCCACTCTCCAAAGAGTGGGGATCCGCTCTGAGCCCACAGTGTGCTTGGTGCCCGTCACAGAAGAGACGTAGGTCTGTGTGTGCGCGTGTGAGAAACCTCCCCGGTTTTTAAAAATTCTATTTCCCGTGTAGTTAACCTACATCGTTGCGGCAGTTTCAGGTGCCCAATATAGTGACTCAGCAGTTCCATACACCACCCAGTGCTCATCACGACAAGTGCCTGCCCCAATCCCGTCCCCCCACCGTGTCCCCTCTGGTAACGATCAATCGGTTCTCTGTAGTTAAGAGTCTGTTTCTGGCTTTGCCCCTCTGTTTTTTCCCTTTGTTCATTTGTTTTGTGTCTTGAATTCCGCATATGAGTGAAATCATGTGGTATTTGTCGTTCTCTGACTTATTTCGCTTAGCATAATACTCTCTAGATCCCTCCATGTGGTTGGCAAATGGCAAGATTTCATTCTTTTTTAGGCTAAATAATGTTCCATTGTGTATATATATGTACCACATCTTCTTTATCCACTCATCTATGGAGGATACTTGGGCTGCTTCCGTAATTTGGCTCTTGTAAATAATGCTGCAATAAACATAGGGGTCCATATATCCCTTCGAATTAGTGTTTTCGTATTCTTTGGATAAATACCCAGTAGTGCGATTACTGGATTTTAGGGTAGTTTTGTCCTTAATTTTTTAAGGAACCTCCAAACCATCTTCCACGGTGGCTGCACCAGTTCGCATTCCTGCCAACTGAGGTTCCTTTTTCTCTACATCTTCAACACCTGTTATTTCTTGAGTTTTTGATGTTAGCCGTTCTGACAGGTGTGAGGTGCTATCTCATTGTGGTTTTGATTTGCATGTCCCCGATGACAAGTGATGTTGAGTATCTTTTTAAAAAAATTTTTTTTATGTCTTTATTTTGAGAGAGAGAGAGAGAGAGAGAGACTGAGAGCAAGCAGGGGAGGGGCAAAAACAGAGGGAGACACAGAATCGGAAGCAGGCTCCAGGCTCTGAGCTGTCAGCACAGAGCCCGATGTGGGGGCTCGAATCCACGGACCGTGAGATCATGGCCGGAGCCGACGTCGGACGCTCAACTGACTGAGCCCCCCAGGTGCCCATGTTGAGTATCTTTTCATGTGTCTGTTGGCCATCTGTATGTCTTCTTTGGAGAAATGTCTGTTCATGTCCTCTGCCCATTTTATTTTTTAATTGCATTATTTGCCTTTTGGTGTTGAGTTGTAGAAGTTCTTTATATGGCTACTAACCCATTATTGGATATGTCATTTGCAAATATCTCCTCCCATTCCACAGGTTGTCTTTTAGTTTTGTTGATTGTTTCCTTCACTGTACAGAAGCTTTTTATTTTGATGTAGTCCCAATAGTTTATTTTTGTTTTTGTTTCCCTTGCCTCAGGAGACATATCTAGAAAGATGTTGCTACAGCCAATGTCAGAGAAATTACTGCCAGGGCTCTCTTCTAGGAATTTTATGGTTTCAGGTCTCACATATTGGTCCCTAATCTATTTGGAGTTTATTTTTGTGTATGATGTAAGAAAGTGGTCTAGTTTCATTCTTTTGCATGTGGTTGTCCAGTTTTTCCAACACCATTTGTTGAAGAGACTTTCCTTTCCCCATTGCATATTCTTGCCTCTTTTGTCGAAGATTAATTGACCACATAACAGTGGATTTATTCCTGGGATTTCTATTCTGTTCCATCGATCGATGTATGTATTTTTGTGCCGGTACCATACTGTTTTGATTACTAAAGCTTTGTAGTACAACTTGAAGTCTGGAATTGTGATGCCTTCGGTTGTGATTTTCTTTTTCAAGATAGCTTTGGCTATTTGAGGTCTTTTGTGGTGCCATACAAACTTTAGGATTGTTTATGCTAGTTCCGTGAAAAATGCTGTTGGTATTTTGATAGGGATTGCATTAAGTCTGTAGATTGCGTTGGGTGGTATAGACATTTTAACACTATTTGTTCTTCCGATCCATGAACATGGTGTGTCTTTTCATTTCTTTGTGTCACCTTCAATTTCTTTTGTAAGCATACTTTATAATTTTCAGAATACAGGTCTTTCACCTCTGGTTAAGTTTATTCCTAAGTGTTTTATTATTTTTTGTGCAATTGTAAACGGTATTGTTTTCTTAACTTCTCTTTCTGCTGTTTCATTGTTAGTGTATGGAAATGCGATGGATTTCTGTGCATTGATTTTGTATCCTGTGACTTTACTGAATTACTTTACCAGTTCTAGGAATTTTTTGGTGGAGTCTTTAGGGTTCTCTATATAAGGCATCATGTCATCTGCAAATAGTGAAAGTTTTACTCCTTCCTCACCAATTTGAATGCCTTTTACTTCTTTTTCTAGCCTGATTGCTGTGGCTAAAGGCTTCCAGTATTATGTTGAATAAAAAGTGGTGAGAATGGACATCCTTATCTTGCTCCCGACCTCAGGGGAAAAGCTCTCAGTTTTCCCTCAATGAGTATGATGTTGGCTGTGGGTTTTTCATAGAAAGCCTTTGTTATGTTGAGGCATGTTCCCTCTAAACCTTAACTTTGTTGAGGGTTTTGATCACGAACGGATGCCATACTTTGTCAGATGCATTTTCTGCATTTATTTTAGTGATCATATGGTTTTTACCCTTTCTCTTGTTGATGTGAGGTATCACATTGATTGATTTGTGAGAAATCTCCCAATTTTCAGGGGATAAAACCACTTCAGATTTCTGTAAGACGGTATGTAGAGCTAAGCAAGGTGCCGTGGCTGACCAGATGGGTGCAGGACAAACAGAGAGACAGAAGGTCACCCCCTTCCCTTCCTTCTCCGGGCTGGCTGCTGCATGAGCTGCATGAGCGCATAAGTGGCCTCCTGGCCCCTTCTCCCAGCTGCCCCTCCCCAGGACACATGGTCTCCTGCCATGTCTGCCCTCTTGTCCCCTCCCTGAGCGTCACTCTACTATCCCTTTGGCCCCCTCCAGGCCTAGCTCTGGATCTTGTCTGGTCTTCCTCTCCGATCTTCCCTGCCATGTTGCTCATGGGCTGACTGGTTATGCAGCAATAATGAGCTGATCACGGGGTTTCTCTCTGCCATCACCTGCTCTGCTCCCGGGTGACCTTGCAGGATAAAGATAGGAAGCAGAGGGAGGGGACATCAGCAGGGACTTTCTCAGGCTAGCCGCGGTGTGACCAGGGTGAAATGCAGTGCACCCAGCACTCCCAGGATGAGGCCATGAGCAGAAGGGCAGCTGGGGGGACAGGAGGTGTTGTTTCTCCCAAGCACGTTCTCCAAAGGACGCACCTCGGGACCTTGGAGTCCGCAGTGTGTGACGGTGGGACCGACGGATGGCAGGCTGCTGGAGCTGGCAGGGTGGAGGACAGGCCGGGAGAAGGAGGGAGTGGCGAGGACACCTTTCTCACTGCTTCTGTCCCACTGGCCCCTGGTCCGCTCCTCTGGGTTAGAACCAGGCTGAGCCTCGCACCTTGAGGCTGTGGAACTCCAGGGCAGCCCCAAGGCCATGGTCACTTCCAGTGGTGCCTTTGGCCAAATGAGAGCCCCGTGCTCCTCGCTCAGGGAAGATGCTTTGAAGTCAGTCCATCGTTGCGTCATCTGAAGAGTTGGGGGGAAGACTTGGGAACCCTGCAGGCAGCAGCTCTGGCTGCACGTGTGTGTGTGTGTGTGTGTGTGTGTGTGTGTGTGTGCAAGTGCACACAAACCTACCTTCTTGTCCAATCATACAGCTCCTGGGCACGGGACCATTTGTATCTGGTTTAGTAGGAAGAAGTGCAAATCTAGCCTCAGACAGCAGCGGGGGGCAAGGGAGGCAGCTTGGGGGTGTCCAGAGGGGGATGGGCACACTGTGAGCATCCGTGTGCGTGCCCCTCTGTGTACACCGCTTGTGTACACGGCAGTATGGGTGAACGCAGAAGGGGTTTCCCCCGACCCTTCCCCTCAACCTCGCAGATAGGCCAGGACGCCTAGAACTCCGTGCCATCCGTGCATTCTGTGTGTGATGTCTACAAGGTGAATGAAGCCCCCTCAGGCAAGGCACCCGTGTGCAGTGCGCAACCTGAACACCCACACGGGGCCATCCTGGCTTCTAAGTGCGGGTTTGGATAACAGACTCCCGAGCTCGAATCTGGGCTCCTCTACTTGTTGGCTTGGAACAGTATTTTGCATAAATTAGCTACTCAACATGTTTAGCCATTCCTATCATGGAGCCGCGAGAACGGGCAAATCCCGGGTCACCGGGGCTCTGAGCACCGTCGGCGTCGTCACTCTCAGCTGCCGAGACAGGCCCGAGGACCCCTGAGCGCGGAGTTCAGGGCTGAGAGGGAGGGCGGCCCTGAGTCTTTTCAAAGGGGATGCTGGGTATTTCCGGCCAACACACCCTGGGCCCACTGCCCCCTAGATGCGCTAAACCGCTCGAGTTCTCCAAGCCTCTGCCCTCGCTCTCGTCCCCTCTGGGGCCATTCAGACCCGGGAGACGGACCTGGGCCGTCCGGGCTCGTGCGAAAGCGCCGATCCCTGCGTGGAGTGAATCGGTTCACCCGCCCTTCCCTTCCCCAAGTTGCCTGGCCCCGTGGCTGGCCTCCCGCCCGGACCGTGGGCCGCCGGGGCCGGGCACGCTCGCCCTGAAGCCTCGGCGTGGCACCGGCATACAGGCCGCCGGCAGGGGCGGGCCGTGGGCCGTCACGGCGTCTGTCTGTGTCCCCTGGGCTGGGAGCTCCTGAGGGGCAGACGCTGGCTTCTCTGCATCGCGGAGTCCCCACGTCTGAAGGAGGCAGGGGCCGAGGGGTGCCGGGGACAAGAGGCTCGGAAAGCTGCCGTGAGGACCGGAGGAGCTGCTGGAAGAGGGGTTCCCTCCCCGGGAGAGAATGGGGGGGGGGGGACAGCTTCCGGGCTGCGCTGCAGGGCGGGCCGCGAACTCGTCCAGAAATCACATCACCGGGACTTTGGGGCCGGCATTCCCGCCGGACGCCAGGGCTGGTCCCATAAACGGAGCCTTTTAGAACTAGCAGCTCTTTCTGTTTTGTCTCCTAAAGGGCGCGGAGTGCGGCTTCCTGATTTGGGAAGACAGGTGTCTGGGCCCCGGCGGGGCCTGGGGACTTCAGGGTCCCATGTGCACTCTCAGGGGAGCCCTGGGGCCTGTGCGCCGGCGCCTCACTTGGCAGCCCTCCCAGTGGGCAGTGACCAGTGACACACAGGAGGCTTTTCATGTTTGATCCTTTATTGACTCCTCCTCCCTCCTCCCCTCCCCCCAGCCCCCTCCGCTCCTTCCCCTCCGCCTCCCCTCCCAATTCTTCACTCCCTCCCCTCCCCTTCCCCCTCCTTTCCTCCCCCTCCCCACCTTTCCCTCCCCTCCCACTTCTTCACTCCCTCCCCTCCCCATCCTCTTCCCAGCCTCTGCTCCCCTCCCCTCCCTTCCCCTGCCCCCTCCCCTCAAATAACCAAGATAGCTCCAGAGACCACACTGAGGTGTGAGCCCAGCGCTGTTCACTTCCCAGCTCTGAGACCTTGATCAAGTGACTTCACCTCTCTGACCTCCTTTCCTTCATCTGTAAAATGGGAGTAAGGGGTCCTAACCCAATAGGGTGCTAGTCGTGGGGACGACAGAAGCACAGGCCTGGAAGGCACTGATGTCCCCTCACAGCCACCCCGCGGGGCTCATCAGAGGGGATGATGGGGAAGAATAGGGACGCGCCCTCATCTGCCATCAGGACCCCCGCTCTGAGTGGCTCTAAGAGCCGCACAGCACATCAGGGGTGTCGGGGTGGGGGGGGCTCTGGGAAGGGGCCCCTCCGTGGCTGGGAGACCCGGGCTGGGACACTCAAGCTGTGGAGGGGCAGTGATGTTTCTCCCTTTGGCTTTTCTGTTTCCCAAAAGTTCTGCCTTTTGCTGCGCTGCGTTTGTGGTCAGAAAGACAAAAGCCATAAGTGCCATTTTGGAAAAAATAGCGTTTGCTGAGTGCTCTGCTTTCTGATCTCAGCTGGAACTCAGGGACCCTGGTGGGAGGGCTTCTGTGGGGGTGGCAGGTGGGGGCCCGCCAGACAGCGGGGGGTGGGGGCGTGGCCGGCAGAGGGCAGCAGGCCTGCGGGGTCCCCATCCCCATCTCTGGGGAACCCGCACCTACAGGGACCTGAGCCTACTCCCTGGGCCTGGGCCGGATGGCCTGCAGGGGCCAGAGGATGTTCTAGCCCCAGCAGGGAAGATCTGTATTGGGAGGGCCTGCTCCTGAACCCCCCACCTCTGCTCCTGGACCCCCCACCCTCCACCTCTGCTCCTGAACCCCCCCACCTCTGCTCCTGGACCCCTACCCCCCACCTCTGCTCCTGAAGCCCCCCACCTCTGCTCCTGGACCCCCCACCTCCCACCTCTGCTCCTGGACCCCCCACCCTCCACCTCTGCTCCTGAATCCCCCCCACCTCTGCTCCTGAACCCCCCCACCTCTGCTCCTGGACCCCTACCCCCCACCTCTGCTCCTGAAGCCCCCCACCTCTGCTCCT
>CM053561.1:74771962-74852243 GCA_028646485.1 Cryptoprocta ferox | reverse complement strand
TCCCCGCAGCCTCGTGGGGGAGGCACTGCTGGCATTCTTTTTCACAGACCGGGCGACTGAAGCACAGAGCTGGGAGAGGGTTCGAGCGTTTGCGTGTGGGCGGCCCGGCCCCGAGTCTGGGCTGCTGTCCAGCAGTCACCTGTCGGTGGGTGACTGACAGCAGCACCTGGTGGCCTCTGCTGGGTGTGGGTTAGAAGGGAAAAGGACATCAAGAGGACGGCTTCCAATATCCAGGCACTTTCTGTGGGCATAGGACCATCATGTTCTTTCTCCACCGGCTTTTCATCTTCCGCTTTCTTCGCTCTTCCATGTTGGCTTTAAAAAAAATTTTTTTTTTAAATGTTTATTTGTTTTTAAGAGAGAGTGTGAGTGAGGGCTGGGGTGGGGGGAGCAGAGAGAGACCAAGCACAGAATCCAAAGCAGGCTCTAGGCTCCAAGCTGTCAGCACAGAGCCCGATGCAGGGCTCGAACCCACGAGCTGTGAGATCATGACCTGAGTTGAAATTGGACGCTCAGCCGACTGAGCCACCCAGGCGCCCCCCACGTTGGCTTTTTGATCTATTTGTGTTTTATTTCACGGAGAGCAGCTCCCAGTTGAGGAAAGTGAGGCACAGAGGGGTGACCTGTCCAAGGTCATGAGGCACCTGCTGGCAGGAGGTCCAAGGTCATGGGGCACCTGCTGGCAGGAGGTCCAAGGTCATGGGGCACCCTGCTCAGGAAAGTGAAGCACAGAGGGGTGACCTGTCCAAGGTCATGGGGCACCTGCTGGCAGGAGGAGCTGGAGCTTTCTGGCTGCAAGTTGCACAGCTTCGTGGCCCTGCTCAAGTAATTTCTAAGCCATGGCATATGACAAATGTAATGGAGAGGGAGGGAGGGAGGGAGAGAGAGAGAGAGACAAGAGGCTCCTTGTTTTTCTGTTTCAGACTGAGATTCCCCCACTTTGGGCAACCTGCCTGGCGGGCAGGCTGACTGGTGAGTCCCACCGGCTCAAGGGCAAACAGAAGTGAGGCCGGTCTGCAGGCTCAGGAGCAGAGCTTAGCCAGGGACAAGAGAGGGCAGTGGGCCTTGCGTCTGAGAGGTGACAGACATGGTGCCTGGCGGAACCCTGCTTGGTCCGGGGGTGGCACGGGATAGTCAAAGGGGCTTTGTCACTGAGGCATGGGGGACGCACACCCTGAGATCACGCCTGCCCATGGCTGCCGTCGCTAGCGTGTGGGCCTCGGGGCCACGTTTGTTCCCTGGCTGTGAGATCTTGGGCAAGTCCCTTGTCTGCTCCGTGTCTCAGTTTCGCCCTGTGCAGAGCAGTGATGATCACAGGAAACGCCTCAGAGGGCTGCCGTTGGGTTGGATGAGATAGGCAGGCACAGTGTGTGTGCACCCAGTAGACGCTAGCTGCCACCGGGGCCAACACTGTCGGTAGCCTGAGTTACAGCTGTCACTGACATACCTGGATGGTTCAGGGTTTGCTCCTGGGGTCATGAATCAAGAAATGTGACAGTTGAAAGAAAGAAAGGAAGAAAGGAAGAAAGAAAGAAAGAAGGGAGGGAGGGAAGGAGGGAAGGAAGGAAGGAAGGGGGAGAGAAGGAAGGAAGGGAGGAGGGAAGGAAGGAAGAAGGAAAGAAAAGAAAGGAAAGAAAGGAAGGAAGGAAAGAAAGGAAGGAAGGAAGGAAGGAAGGAAGGAATAATGGAAGGAAGGAAAGAAAGGAAAGGAAGGAAGGAAGGAAGGAAGGAAAAAAAAGGAAAGAAAAATAAAAATGTGACAGTGGAAACCACTTGCAGACTTTATGCATGTGACTCTGGGCTCCGGCCCCAGGCTATGGGAAGGAGGACCAAGTGACGAGAAGCATTAAGTCAGAGTAAATCCTAGAGCCACTTCTGACCCTTATGGGGACTTCAGTCAGTCACCTCCTCTCTCTGAGCCTTGGTTTTCCCATCTGTAGAATGGGAATTTATTGGTTCAAAATGTTCTTCACTGGGGGTAACAGAAAACTCAACTAACATGGGTATGGATGACGAGGGATTATTTTATAAACTGGTCTCACCAGAAGTTTGGAGTAGAGGGTCCAGGGTTTTTGCAATGGCTCCCAACAGGGGCCCAGACTCTAATTTTTTCTTTTCCCACCCTTCGGATGTTGGCTCTGTCCTCCCGCCTGCTGCCTCATGGCCTCAAAATGGTTGCTCCACCTCCAGCCTCTGGTTTGTGTTCCAGCCAGAATGAAGAACAAGGCATTCTGTGCTCAGGAGGGGAGCCTGCCTTCCCTGGGGCGTCTTGTTGGTTAGAATTACAGTGAATGATCACCCCTAACTTCAGCGGGGTCTGGGAAATAAACTGTTTTAGCTCCCTAGAGTCGTTAGCAAGGGGAAGGCAATTGTGGGTGCCTTTCAGGTAGCAAATCCGCAGGGCGCCCCGTGGGGCCTTGGAGAGGATGTTTGTAAAATGCCAACTCCAGTGCCTGACACAGATTAAGTGTCCGAGGAAGGGAACACTTTATCTTTATTAGCTCAATTCGCTAAGGGATGAATTTTAAAAAGGGGAAGAATTACTATCTTCCGGGGCACATCAGGCCTCAGTAAATAGATTTCCTTCTAGCTCTCTTCTTGGCTTCCATTGGCCTGCTTGGGGTTGCCCTCTTGGTCCCATCTCAGACAAGCTTCCTCTGAACTCGCCAGCATGGGGGCCGTTCTGAGCCCCCTGCCGCTCTTCATGGGCTCTCTCTCTCTTTCTCTCTCTCTTTTTTTAAACGTTTGTTTATTTCTGAGAGAGAGAGACAGAGAGCGAGCTGGGGAGGGGCAGAGAGAGAGGGAGACACAGAATCCGAAGCAGCCTCCAGGCTCTGAGCTGTCAGCACAGAGCCCGACGCGGGGTTCGAACTCAGGAGCCATAAGATCATGACCCGAGGCGAGGTCGGACACCTAACCGACTGAGCCGCCCAGGCGCCCCCATGGTTTCTCTTCAGACTGGACGCTTTGTGTGGCCTGGAGAAATGTGGCTGCTCCCACCAGTCACCAAACAACTGGGGACTGCGTCCGGCCGGGGTAGGGCTCTACTGCCCTCCGACCTAGGGGTCAGAACTCCAGGCTAATCTGCGGGTTTGCACCCCGCCCTGATTCCACTGGTGACTTCTCCGTGGAGGCCCAGAGAGGTTCCACCCAGCCTCCAGAAAGATACCGTCCCATGTGGCATGGTTTTGTTTTCGAGCGTATTTTTTAAAAAATGTGTTTATCCAGACAGAACTCAGAATTCATGATAACAGCGCGGGTGTTTACGGCAATAAGCGTTTCCTTTGGGCTCCTGATGGCTGTGCTGCCTGGGGTAGATGAAGCGTGCGGGAGGTTAAGGAAGGAAGTTCATTAATTTCACAGCCAACCCCAGGCCTCATCTCCTAGCCGGTGCCTCACCTCCAACCGGTCTCAGCAGCTAATGAACGTGAACCTCAAACTGGAGGTCATTCCTCTGGAACGTTAATGGAGGCAGATCTCCACTGGTTTGGGAGCCAGGGGTGGGGCGATGGGTCACTGGAACTACCCGGAGGTCTAATGAAACCCATCTGCTGACTCCCAGGTGCCAGTGACCGCGGGACAGCACGGAGGCTGGACGGGGTGACAGCCATTGATCTGTGGGTCTCCCCGTGAGCAGAGGCAGACCATGGCAGCTGATTTACTCGAGGCATGAAGGGGGTCGAGTTGAAAAACAACCCCTTGGAAAGTGGGAATTGGGGCGCCTGGGTGACTCAGTCGATTAAGCATCCGACTCTTGGTTTTGGCTCAGGTCATGATCTCATAGTTCATGCGCTGACATCACGGAACCTGCTTGGGATTCTCTCCCCCTCTCTCTCTGCCTCTCTGCTGCGCGCTCTCTCTCTCTCTCTCTCTCAAAAATAAAATATATAAACTTAAAAAAAATTTTTTTAATGGTGGGAATTAAATCGATCTTTCTGCCCAGCCTCCCCTGCTTTATGGAACTTGCTGACAAATCACACGCTCAGGCACCAGGCCGTCGACAGATATGAAGGAGATGGGTTTTGATGGCTGACTTGGTTGATGCCTTTGACCAAGGGTCTCATCCATCTTGAAACTTTCAGAAAGCTGTCTGGATTTTGCTGGAGGAGGAGACTAGTTATATTTGTGGGTTAGGAAGGCTTACAAATTAAAAGTATGTTCTGGAGTTCTCTGTGGCATTTTACATCCGTCCTCCCATCACATCTAACGTTTACTTGAGGGCTTCTTGCCCTCCAGGCGCTGTGCTGAGGTCTTTCATGGATGAGCCCCATGTAATAATCCTCACGGCCACTCTCGGAGGGAGGAAGAGTCATTGTCCTCACATCGAAGATGAGGAACATTTGGGGCCACGTCGGAAGTGTTGGCCTGAGACTGACATTTTCTTCCTTTAGTGTTTGATGGCAATTAATGACGGCTGGCAATCCTTCTAATGATCATGGTCTCCATGTCCCTCCAGTGCTAGAGCTATTGCATTTGTAATAATAATATTTAACAACTAATAATTATCATGTTAGAATTAACTATAATAGTATCAATTAATAATGGTGATAATTAGCAATCGCTGGTGCATCCCCTCGCACCTGTACTCTGTCTCAGCAACCCAGCGTGAGGGTCTTAGCAGCACTCCAGGGGTCATCTGACCAGCCACAGTGGTGGTCTTTTGCTATCAGGAGGGCAAATGACCCAATTCTAGAATCCCCCCTAAGAGTTTACTTCCTACGACCACTTCTTAATACTATTTTTTAAAGTTTATTTATTTATTTTGAGAGAGAGAGAGAGAGAGAGAGAGAGAGGGAATTCTCTGCACTAACAGTGCAGAGCCGGTAGCGGGGCTCAAACCCACGAACCGTGAGATCATGACCTGAGCCGAGACCAAGAGTCGGAAGCTTAACCGACTGAGCCACCCAGGTGCCCCTTCTGTGACCACTTCCCAAACAAACCATCTTGGATTGGTCTTCCCCAGACCAGTGGCAGTTTATTTAGGAGTGATCTCGGGGCACATCCGTAGGTGGATGAGAGAGGAAGCATGCCGCGGCCAATGGAAGGCGTGCCATGGGGCGGCTTCTGGCTGTGGGTGGCTGGAGCTCATTCCTTCTGGGGAACTGTGCATCCGTGTGAACACAGCTCCGAGTCACCCCGTGGCAGCTGAGGTCTCACCCTCCAACTTTTCTGGCCTGAGGGCAGCTTCTGGAGGCTTTTATTCTGCAGTTCTGGCACATACCACCCACGGGCTAAGCGCTCTCCTGCAGCAGAAGGAAGCCCTCAGGCAGAGTCACGGGGTTTGTGGGAAGCGGCCTTTGGTACCTGGAGAAGGACGCCCTTGTGGGTTGCTGATCACATCTGCCCCAGGGGCTTACTGCTCGGAAGCGGCCTATTCTGACCTTGGACGCCACGTTGCTGGAAAGCTCTTTCTGTGGGTACCGTGAAAATGGCTCCCCAAGGATATCAAGTCTCAATGTCTAGAACCCGTAAATGCTGCCTTTTTTTTTTTTTTTTTGGGAAAAGGTTCTTTGCAGATGTGAGCAAATCAAGGATCTACTGGAGAGATGATCCAGGATTATTGGGGTGGATCCTAATTGTTATCCCAAGTGTCCTTGTGAGAAAGACATCGGGGGATCTGAAGACAGAACAGGAGAGGACAAGGTGACAGCGGGGTGGAGCAATAGGCCACCACAAGCCAAGGAATGCAGCTGCACCAGAAGCCGGAAGAGACAAGGGAGGAATTCTCCTTGATTTTGGACCTGAGATACTAATTTTGGCCTTCTGGCCCCAGAACTGTGAGAAAATAAATTTCTGTTGTGTTAAGCTACCAGGCTTGTGGTAATTTGTTCCAGAAGCCCCAGGAAATTCACATAGTTTTTCTGGATTTCATCTAATGGCTTTGAGCTCCCCTGCCCTGCCAAGACAGCTCTCTCAACATCCATCAAAGTGCCCATGCTCCCTGCATCTTTTTTCTTGCAGGCAAAGTGGAACATCCTAGTATTGTCTGCTGCTCCCCCCATGGACAGACTCCCTCTTCTTCATGCCTTTACATGGGTAAAGAAAGAAGGGGTAGCAACGACGGCAGCCAGAGCAGCCCTGGACCTTCTCCCGGAGTCTGGAAGCTGAGCCCAAGAATTGATGCCAGCCCCAACCTCGCCCGAGCTTGCCATGCCTCGTCATATATGGGAGATCGTGCCTCTGTGTCCAACTTTGCGGTTGGCTCAGCTGCGAGCATTGTCTCCTTAACACCTGAGGTCCCGGAATGCCTAGCGGCCTCGTCCAAAAATTATGACCACAACTCATCACTAACTTCCAAAGAGTGGCCAACTAAGAAATCATGGGTTACTGGTCTCCGAGGGTCTCAAAGTCCTGCTCGAATCATGTAAAGGTTCCTGCCTTAGTCAACCAGGACCCCAAGGCTAAAACCTTGATACAGATCATCTAGAGATCATGGAGGTTCTGATTCGGCGGATCTGGGGTGGGGCCTGATACCGTGTTTCTAACAAGCCTCCGTGGTGCTGATGCGCTGGGCTGCAGCCCACTCCTTGAGCAGGACTAATGAGACACCAAGTTCACTGGTTGAGTATTTACTATGCTTCAAATGCGGGTCATGTTCTGTGAAGCTTTAGCCGATCCCAAACACAGATCTATATTTTCCGTTGTGTAGAATGCAGTTTTCATGGTTTTGTTGCTAAGATTATGGCATTTATATCTCCATTAGGAAACACCTCATCCCTGTCTCGCCTAGAACGGAACACCAGCCTGAGTTTTCTCCAAGAGACTGTATCTGCCCTTGGCTCTCATTCCCTGTTGGGTTATCGATGCTGAGTGGGTTAACAATGTTCCTTTCTGCTGACTTCCTAGGACTTCTCTCTAGACTGGATGTCAAAATAATCCCAATTCCACATTCAAATGGAACGTACCAGACGACTGGATAAGACAACCACACTTCCTTCTGCTTGGGTGAGTGCCAGTGGAGGGGATTCAGAATAGTGCTCATACATTTCCACCCAACCCCACGTCCTCCACACCTTGCCTTGGTGGGGACACCACGGTGGTCCCAGGCTCCCACTACTGGATCCCGCCTCCCTCCCTGGCCTCTGGTGTCTTGAGGACAGGAATCGTGTTAGCCCATGCCTGTGGCTCTGGTACCTGGGTCATCAGGGGCCTAAAAAAATGTGTGCACTAAATGTACACCTCTCCAAAGGCTTCTGCTTTATCTCCCTGCCTGAGAGGATAAGAGACCTGCCTACGGCCCCTGAGCCAGTGACAGAGAAGGCAGGTTCCTCCCGGCTTTCCTGAAGCAGCCTGTAAACTCATGCCGAAGGAGAGCTCATCCAGCCTCACGAGTTGGTAAACGGAGGCCAGGGAGGGCCAGGGATTTGGCCAGGACTCTACAGTTAAGTCTGAGAATAGCTGGGCCTGGACTCTGGCTGTACTGACATAGATCTCTCTGCCCACACCTCCTTTGGGATTCTATTTGTTTCCACTAAAAAATCAAGAGGACGGGTAAAGATGAAAATCTTCCAAGCTCTAAAAAAAGGGAAGGAGGCTGAGCCTGTGAGTCTTGTCTTCTGGGCTTGGGCTCCCGAGCCGAGACCCTGCGTAGGTTTACCTGAGATTGGGGGGGTGCTGACGTCATCTGTCTCAGCGGGAACGGTGAGACCCTGCGATGTTGGTTTGTTGGAGGCTGCAGTATGATGCACTGGAAAGGACATTGGAAAGGACAAAGGTCAAACTTTAAAACGTGCCCACCTTACGACCCAGGCAATTCCATTTCTAGAAATCTCTTTTACAGAAATTCTTTTTTTATTTAAAAATTTTAAAATATTTATTTACTTTTGAGAGAGACACAGAGAGAGATAGAGCATGAACAGGGGAGGGGCACAGAGAGAGAGGGAGACACAGAATCCAAAGCAGGCTCCAGGCTCTGAGCTGTCAGCACAGAGCCTGACGCAGGGCTCAAACCCACCAACTGTGAGATCATGACCTGAGCCAAAGTTGGATGCTCAATCGACTGGGCCACCCAGGTGCCCCTTTTACAGAAATTCTTATGCAAATGGACAACTGTTTACATCTAAGGATACTTGTTGCAGAGTTGTGTTGGAAACAAATGTCCACCCTTCTGCATATTCTGAAGTCAATGGAAAGAATGGGGAAAGTTTCTCTTATGTACCAACACGGGGAGATCCAGGATATGCTACTCAATGAAGAAAGCAAATCACAGAAGAGTATGTATGGGGGACCCTGTTTATTATTTAATAAGTTTGTGAATGTGTATATAAATATACAGGAAAGTCCAGAAAAGATCCCCAAAACTGTGTGGTTCCTCTCGGGAGGAAGTATATGATAAGGGATGAGGAAGTGTGAGAAGGAGCTTCTGATTTTAATTTTATATATTTTTTGTTTGAATTCTAAACAAAGAATTAAGAAAATACCCCATCGGTGATTAAAAAAAAATACAGAGGGGAACAAACAATGGCTTTGGCATTGTTCCAGCATATGTTTGATCCTTGTCTTTGTTAGTTGCCTGCCCAAACCCAAGGGCATGAAGCCACACGCACTGATTGACTCACGGTTCCTCGGGGTCAGGAATCTGGGCACGGCTCAGTTGAGTCCTCTGGCTCATGATCTCTTATGAGGCTACAACCAAGATGTCAGCTGGGGGGCGCTGTTCTCTCATCTGAGGGCTCCCCTAGGGGAAGGGCTCTCCAAGGCCACTCATGTGACTGTTGGCAGGATCCAGTTCCCCACGGGCTGTTGGCCAGAGACCACCCTCAGGTCCTTGGCACGAGGACCTCTCCAAGGGCAGCTCACAACATGGCGGCTGGCTTTTCTCAGAGCGAGTAAGTGAAAGAGTGGGGAGAAAGTGAGCTAGGTGAAGCCAGAGTCTTTGTAACTGAGTCTGCAATGACCTTCCCTCGTGTTTGCCGTATTCTATTCATACCAGTGTCACCAGGCCCCACCTGCATTTACAGAGAGGGGGTTATTCTAGAAGGTAGAGGTCACTGAGAGCCAACTTAGAAGTTGTCTACCATACTCCAAGCCTCTCTTCTCTTCAGTGTGCACAAGCTGTGAGCCTCCGGGCAGGTCACTTAAAACCTCCAGTCTCCAATCCCTCATCTGTAAAATGGGCTCATAGCAGCTGTCACACAAGCCCGTCGTGAGGGTAACATGCAGTGGCGTGTGTGACATAACCACGCACGATGCTTTCGTGTGGCAAGGCCTGATCTCCTTCTCTCCCCCAGCTGTGGAAGGACTGTGGATTCAACATTTTTCATGATTGTCTCTCCAAGTTAGAAATCTATCCACGCAGACTCTGCTTCTCCGGAAACTCACTTTCAGGGGACTCTAGATGAAATTATGTTTATGTCAAGGAGCCCGGGATAAAGAGTTCTCTATTTAAAGGCTGCCAACACGGTGAGGAGGCAGGATGGAGCGCAATGTTAATAATTGCTATGTGGGCATGAGGATGCCATAGATTTAGAATGCTTGGAGAAAATGGGGCCTTTTACCGTGGGTCTCAGTCATTAGCAAAATTTCGCATTCAAAATTAGTCAGAAAAGGTAATTAGTGTCAAGGAGTGATTGCAGCCGTATCGTTAACATGACGGATGTTGCTGCGGGCTCGCGCTAATGACTTATGGAATTTTCATTCGGGAGACAATCGGAGCAATTTGGTGGTCAGCAGACAGTCTGAGAATCAATCACCATGATAGTCAATAATTTATCATTTCTATTTAAAGTCTGGAATCGGTATCAGCTTAAACAGAAGTGAGCCCTGATGAAGGAAGGTTAGCATCTAGCAAAATCCTGGCTGCTGGGTCCAGCTCTCTTAACAGGCATCCATTTCTTCCCAGCGCAGAGCAAACAGAGCGCTGCTCGAAGGATCTGCTTCCGACTCCACGTTGGGGTAGAAACAGTCACAAGCCGCGGGCTGCAGGGAAATCAGGATTTAGATGTTGAACTTGATCTATCTTTACAAGTTCACCTCTGGCAATGAGAAAAACGGCCTGGACCATTCAGCGATCCCCAAACGGCATCATCAGTACCTGTGAGGTGGGGAGTGAGCAGCTCCCCCCACTGGGAGGACACAGACTCCGAGACCCCAGTTCCGACCTTGGTCGTGTAGTGTCCCTTTTGGCATGAACAACGTTGACCATGACAATAATAGTAACGATGCCAGATAATGGTTCTTGGGAGCTTTCTGTGTGCCCGGTGTTTGCTGAACGTTTTGCACATGTGATTTCAATGTGATCTTTACAGATGGAGTATTAGAGAGGTTGAGTGCGTTGTTCAAGGTCACACAGCAAGCTGTTGCAGGGTGGATCTTCATACCTAGATCCTGGTCTCCTAAGTACCGTGTCATACTGAGCTGCTGGGTACAGGAAATTGAAGCTAACTTCTTATTACCTCAGCCATTTCATCTATAAAATATGAATAATAATGTGCTCCGTGCACAACTTCAGGAATAGGTTACCAGACAAGCTGTTGTGCGGGGCACCTAACGCCTGAAGGTAACTGTGATTTGCTGTGTCATTGGAACACACAGCAGGCACCCGTGTGCTGTTGGTGTGGATTGAAGCTGCCCACCTCCACTTCCTCCCTTCTCACAACTCCCAGGGGCCCCGAGTCCTGCCCCGTTGTTCTTGACAGTCCTGTTTGTATGTCCACGCCACTTCACACTCATATCGCGTATGGTCTATAGATGCTGCCGGGTTAATTTTCTACTGAATGTCCATGACTCCCATCTTCTGAAACTTCCAGTGGCCCCCGGTTTCCTTTAGGATTAAATGCGGCCTCTGCAGGATAGCATTCAAGGTGCCCCACCTCCTTGCACGATCTAGCTCCAACCTGCGTCCAGAATACCCTCTTCTGCACATGTCCACTGCGTGCTCAAGTCCCTCCTCTTCCTCCTCCTCTTCCTTCTCTTTCCTCTCCACCATCATCATCACAGTCATTGTGCTCTTCATGATGACGACAGCTGGCCTTCAGCTCCGTGTGACCCCCACCCACATCCCTAGCCCATCAGGTTCCCAGGCAAGGGTCCTTGTTCCTGGCCTGTCCCTGTCCTCAGGCAGGGACCCATGTTCTTTTTCCCATTCTAACGGCTGGAGCTGCTCAAATACATTCTGGCACCGCATCCTTGCCCAGGAAGCCCCATAGAGATGGTCGAGGCTGGAGACAGTCTGGACCGGAGAGAGCGTGAGCTCATTGCACACGGGTGCAGTGACCACGTGGTCCAAATTTAAACCATTTCCTCTCTCTTCTCTCTGTTTTCATATCCTGTGTCAGGCTACAAATTCACATTTTTGGTTCAAAAACTTGTTTGGTTCACTGAACTTCCGTTCTGGGATATCAAGCTTTCAAGAAAAGAGAATCCCCTGAAATCACATACAAATCCAACTTTAAGGCAAAGGCTCTTACCTTTCACCATTACTTATAGAACTCCATGACCCAGTAAAGATCTCCCCAGGAGACTTGGGGTGCTGGGGGTAAGTCCCGTGTGATCTTCAGGGTTCGGAGACCGGAGACGGGAGACTGGAGGGGGCACACAGTGGAGAGGAAGCATGCCTTGACTGCAGTGCCAAGGATTACAAATCTGCAATCATAGCAGATTTTAAAATGCTTCTCTCAGCACCTGATAGATCAAGTCAACATCTAGAAAAGTTGTAGAAAGGTTGTAGAAAAGTTGAACCACACATTGATCTAAGAGCAGATAAAAGATCCCCAGTACCCACCAATTAGACAATGCATATTTTTCCCAGCACAGGATGATATTTACCCAAACTGATTTTACCGAGCCATAGAGTATATCTGGATAGGTGCTGAATCACCAGATCATAGAGAAATTATGTTCTCTGATCACATGTAATAAAATTAGGGCTCACAACCTTCTGTATGATTGGAAACACAAAAAATCGGCATATGATTCATATGTCAAAGAAGACATTATAACGGAAATCATAAAAATGCTTAAAAGTGAACAATAACAGAGCACGATGTGTACCAGCCAGGACAGGCTAGGTTATGCTAACGTAACAAACAGCCTCCAAAGGCTTGTTTCTCCCTCCTGTTACATGTCTGTTTTTGGCCAGGAAGACATTGCTTCACACCTTCTTCCCTCAGAGACAATGGATGATGGAGCTTCAACCTTCTGGAATGTCACCAATCCCGTAGCTCGAGGAGGAGAGTCCTGGGAAGGCTTGAATCAACACTAAAATGCTTCTGGCCAAGAGCAGAGCTCATCAGTCCCACTCAGATTTCCCCATGGCCAGGCCAAACTTGAAGGGGGCGGAGAGACCATCCTCTTGTGTGTAGGAGGGGACCAACCACCAGCGAGGGGTGGTAATGGCGGCCACAGCCCACAAAAACGTGTGGGAGTCAACTCAAGCAATGATTCGAGAGAAACAGGTGGCCTTACATGCAACAATTAGAAAGGAAGAAAGACTGAAGATAAAGGATCTAGGAGAGTGGAAAAATATCTTCTTGAGAAACTCCAAAGAAAGTAGAAAAAAAATGATGCAATGATGGGCAGAAATGAATGTGATAGAAAATAAAGGGAAAATTCAAAGGATCAAAACCCAAAGCTGATTCATTAAAAAAAAAAAAAACAAAACCCAACAACTAGCAAAAGAGAGAAATGTATGGCAAGATGGAATAATTAAAAAAGAGAAAGAAAATGCCCATCAATAGTATTAGGCATTTCCTGTTAAGATGTAAGAAAGGGTCAGCTCTCATAGCAGTGGCAGCCAAGAATTTGTTCCCAACGAGCGGCGAGGAGCACAGGAGGTCTATGTGAGGTGACGGGCAGGGCCAGGCTTGCTGCTGAAAACTGGAGAATGGGGGGGTTTTCTCCGCTTGAGGGGGAGGGGCTCGGGAGAAGAAACCGGCAGCCGACCGACAGCCTAGGCTTTGGTTTTGTAAGAGGCTGTGGGCCTTGGCAAGTGAGAGCTGACATTAATGGAGGTTCTAGAATGTTCTAGGCACTAAGCATTTATTCCTCCTCACAACCCCAGGCCTAGGTACTGGTATTAAGCCTTGATCATAGATGAGGAAACTGAGGTCCAGAGAGTTTAAACCATTTCCCCAAGGTCTCATGGCTGGTAAGTGGTGGAGTCAGATTCAAACACAGGTACGTGGACCCCAGGGCCCCTGTGCTCAACTAGGCCACCTCTGGGGCCTCCAGCCTAGAAAGTGAACCCAACTGCCTATTGACCCAGGACGATCCAGGCTCTTACCCACAGTCAGGAGCCCTCCGGACGTCCGCCCTGGGGTCACGTATCTGTGCTGGTGTTTGGTGGTTTTGCCGTGAGAAAGAGCTTTATTTTAACTCTGTGCTCAAATAGGACAGTCTTTTCGCTTATTGCTTCTGGTTAAGAAAGTGTGTTCCATTGCCAGCCACTCCCGGGCTATACAGACCCTCACCCGGGTTTTCCAATGGTACCTATAGAGTTTCAGCTCTTATGTTGAAACGTCTGACCTGTTTTGGATTTTACCCCAGTGTGTGGTGTGAGCTCCAGGTCTGACTTTTCCCATATGGCTATCCAATTATCGTCACACCGCTAAAAGAAAAAATCATCTCTCCACACAGACTTGCGAAGCCGCCTTTCTCATATAATAACTTTCCAGATGCGGTTGGATCTATTTCTGGATTTTCTTTCGGTCCCCTTGGTCTGTTTATTCATGTGCCAATACCAAACTCCTAATTACAGGCTTTGCAGTATGTGTTAATGGCGGGTAGCCCTGCCCCCCATATGGTTCTTCTTTTTCCGGGTTCTTCTGGCTAGCTTTGCTTTTTTGTTCTTTAGTGTAAACTTTTTAATCAACTTGCCTCGCTCCAGAAAAAAAAACAAAAACAAAAACAAAACCAAAACAAACTCCCCCCCAAAACAAAAACCTGGTGGCGTTTTTTTAAATTAGAAGTGCATTAAATCTGTAAATTAACTTAGGCAGAAGTGATGAGATAAGTAGATTAATCTTAGGCAGAAGACCTTTATGGTGATGAGTCTCTTCAGTCAAGAGCATCAATGTCTCTTCAACCAAAATAAGATTTTTAGGGGAAAGATAGGTTTCCAGGGGACACATACAAAATAATTCCTACTTTGGTGAATTTTATCTTTTTTTAAGATTATGTATTTATTTACTTTGAGAGAGAGAGAGAGAGAGAGAGAGAGAGAGAGAGAACAAGTGGGGGAGTGGCAGGGAGAGAGAGGGAGAGAGAGAATCCCAAGCAGGCTCCATGGAGCCTGACATGGGGCTCGAACTCACAAACCGTGAGATGGCGACCTAAGCCAAAATCAAGAGTTAGACGCCTGACCGACTGAGCCACCCAGGAGCCTCCTTCGGTGACCTTCAAAAAACATAGAAAACAGTCTATACAATTTACAGATCCACACACTTCTAGCCAACAGATTAAAATTAGCATGTGACGATTCATACTGTGTCAGGGCAAGGGTTACCTCTGGGGAAGGGGAGAGATGAAATGTGTGGCTGTAACTAATTTTAAGTGATTTCAGGGAGAGAGAGAAACCTGAAACAATTACGGCAAAGCTTGAGCTTGGTGGAGGGTAGTCTGTTACATTTCTCTACACCTTTCTCCATGTTTGTAATGTTGCTTATGTTAAAAACAAAGGAAGGAGGAAATCTAGCCGTTTCCATTGCTTCCGGGGACTCCCAGAAAATAGCACACTTCAATTTTATTTTATGTGTCTGCGGAGGAGCGTCTGCTGGTTAGGCCTCTGTCGGGGGAAACCCCCAGTTCTTTCTGCGGAAAGGGATTTTATTAAAGACTTTGCAGCCGGCTCGGCAGCTGGTGTGGGAAGATTTCCTTTCTTTAAATGGGCGTCCTTAGCAGTTCCGAAGCAGACAGGAGACGGGGTGAAATGTGGAGTTTAATGAAATCTTCCCGCAGTCGCCTGAATTTGTGACAGGAAGGGTCTCACGGTATTAAAAACCTGTTTCTCAACATGTTGTAAACATCTCATTTTCTTCCCTCTACATCCATCCACAAGATTTAAAATCACTAGGAAAAAAAAAAATAACAACAACAACAACAACCCACAACAACAAAGACAACTTCCAAATGGAAGAGGGAATCATTTCTCCTCCCGACCCTACAACGGTCTTAGCGTGATTTAGAAGAGCTGACAGGAAATTGTATTTTCATAAACTGATTTATTGTGCAGTCCTAACGCCTCCCGTTTCAATAGGACTTAAGAAAACGGTTTCAGAGTTGGGTTATTGAGTCGGTCCGTTGGGAACAAGTTTCGTCTGTGAGGCACAGTTTTCCTGACTGGAAGCGGCCCAAGTTCAGGGCAGTCGTGTGCGTGTGAGTTCAGCACCTCAGGAGCGCCCGTGTTGCGTTGCCTGGGCCTGGGCCTGGGCCTTCCCAGGAGCTGTGTGCTTAGTGTGAGCCCGGCCCTTGGACACGACTCCTTCGTTTCCATTCTCAGCAGTGAGTTTGCATGGACGACAATGGCCTCCTCGGGCCCACACAAGACTTCCAGGGCCAGGAGCACTGCATGAAACGCCCCGTTTTCTGTGAGGAGAAGCAGGGATAGGTAATTGGGCCTGGCAGCCGCGCCTCGTCCCCACCGACGCCGCAGGGAAGGCCCCGGGGAGCCGCCTCTGCCTCATGGAATCCTCCCACTCCTGTTCTTCCTCTAGGAAAGTCCTAGCAGCATCCTTTAAAAAAAAAAAAAAACAAAAACCACCGAAATGGCTGGTGAGACAGTTAATTCCCAAAAAACCAAACGCTGCTAATAAATGTGAGACAAACCTTTGTGAAAAATGCTAAGTCAAGCTGGCATTCCCCAGGAAGGCTCGAGGGAGTGTGTGGTGTCTCGGGGTGGGGGTGGGGGGACGAAAACCTTGAGGGAAGCTTACGAAGTCGCTTTTCCCCAAACTGGGAAGAGACAACGGAGTGCTCTTAGTGCGAGAGTTTCACCGACGATAAGTTTCCTGAGGAAAATATTTGACCTTGACCGAGTTACTAACTGAAACCATGACCATCGAGGAAGGGATGGGGAAGGAAGCGGAACTGGTTTCCCCTTTTATTGTTGATCTTTCCGTCGGACCGGACTTGGAAGTGCCCTTTCACCCTGCGTGAGGGAGTCGAGGCAGAGTGAGGGCCCCGCGTGTTCGGAGAGTTACAGGGAAGGGGCCCCAAGGGGAGACGTGAGCTGTGATTCGAGAGGTCCGAGTTGTGGCCGTTCATCTTTGTCCTGACACCTTCTCATCTCGTCGTGATCTGATGCTATTTGCCCACCGGCCGTCCCCGCCGGCTCCCCGGCTGCGGATGTGCTGATAGGTCCAGCCGCACCCATTTCTTGGCCACCCACAGTCACCCGTGGTCAAAACAGGTGATTTCACCTCGGAATGCCTCCTTCTTCTGCCCCCCGCAGACCTCTGGCCGTGGATGGCGTAACTACCCCGGGAAACTTCCTGACTGCCAGTCTGGGCTTGTTGACGTCTTCCGACAGGGCTTCGGAGATCCTAAAACCTCCCTGGACTGAGCTCTCCAAAGTACAGCTGGGATTCTGTTACTCCTCTGCTCAAGAGCTTTCAAATGCTCCCCGTGGTCTGCAGCCTGAGGTCCACGGACACTCAGGCTTCCCTTCCCAAGCCTGACTCCCCTCCAGCCGTATCTCGGGTCCTTCCGGTTTGCTGGGCTCCAGCCCTCCTGGCCTCTCTTTGGTTCCTGGGTTCTAGAAGATCTTTCCAAACTCAGGACATTTACATAGGCTGTGTTCTTTACCTGGGACCCAGTTCCCCTCAGATGTTGGCTTAAATCTCACCCTCTCAGTGGAAATTTTGTGACTATCTATTAGCAGTTCTGTTATTATGCCGCATCAACACAACGTCCTTCGTTTTTTTTTTATTAAAAAAGTTTTTTTAAAGTTTATTTTTGAGAGAGAGACACACACAGAGCACGAGCAGGGGAGGAGTAGAAAGAGGGAGACCCAGAATCCGAAGCAGGCTCCAGGCTCTGAGCTGTCAGCACAGAGCCTGACGCGGGGCTCGAACTCAGATCATGACCTGAGCAGAAGTCAAACGCTTGACCCACTGAGCCACCCAGGTGCCGCAGGACAACGTCCTTCTTAGCAGTGAATATTTATACTTATTTATTTACTGGCTTCTTTACTTGTTTACTGTCTGTTTCATCATTAAATTATAAACCCTTCTTGTTTGCTATCTGGCTCGTCATTAAATTGTAAACCTCACTTGTTTCCTATCTGTTTTATCATTGAATTGCAAACTCCATGGGGCGGAAAATATATTTTTTTAATTCATCCATGAATATTTAGTATCTATATCTAGCACAGCAAATGGTAGATAGCAGACAATCAACAGTGATTTATTGGCGACACGAATGAATATTTTGGGGATAAATTATGAGAAGAAGAATAATTGTAGCAAGTGGCCTGTGCACCCTTTTGAGGTTTTTTGATTGGTGTTTCCAAACTGCTTTCCAGGAAAGGATGCAGATTTGTACTCTAGTAGCAGTGTGTGCCACTGACCATCTCACCACGTGTTCTCCAGCACTGTGTATTATTTCAAAAATATTTGCCGGTTTGAAGGTGAAAATAGTTCATGTGATAACAAATGGAGTTCAGTGGTCTTTCGTATTTTCTGTTTTCCATGAATTTTATTTATTTCCTTTATTCATCTTCCTTTGGGGCTTTTTGGGAGCTTATTCATGCCTGCTTCTGGAAGAATCACTCCCTTGTCTATGGGTGGGCTGGAGAACGGTAGCTTTTGATTATCCCCTGCAAGACAACACGGACCCTTTTCACAGACACTTAGCAGGGGATCCTTCCCTCTGTTTTAAAATGTGGTTTGTATTTAGAACTCTTCAGACGTCATCTGTTGTCTGTGTCCCCGTGACCTCTAAACCAGTATGGCAACAACAAAAACGCTCGGACCGCTTGTGTGACATGATTGATTATGTTTTGCACGTCTCATCTGGGGCTTCGGGTGTTGTGGACACACGGGCTCTGGCTCCCTGGGGAAAGAGCTCTAAAAACAGTTGCCTTCTCTGTGTTTGTTTTGTTTTCCTCATAAGAATGTCCGGCCTTCATTTATTTATTTTTATTTTGACGTGGCTGCCGAGATGGGGGGGGGGTCTTTAAGAGTCAGGGAACACGCTTGTGTCATAGCAGATGTTAAACGGGCACTGAATCTTTGCACACCACCCTGGGCAGAGAGTTCTGAGATGCCTCAGAAACGGTCCCAGTTCGGGCCACAGGCTCCTTCATTCGTTCAGCAAGTGTTTAGGGGCTGGGGATTCAGAGCAGGACCAGAGGGGCGAGGCTGCCCCCCCGCAGGGACTCCGTCTTTCGGGGGAGAGACAGGTAATTAAAGAGTCAGCACATAAATAGGGTGCCTGGTGGGCTGTGCTTCAGAAGAAGTGTTGGGAGGGAGAACCCTGGCTCCTTCAGCCAACGGCCAAGGGCAGCAAAGAGACACATTGGGCAGGTGTGTCTGTTGGCTGCAGGCTTGTGAGGCCTCCCCCGGGCCCTGGGAGAGAAATCGTTTGTTGCCCACCGATGCCCGTTCTCTCCTTTCCTAACGCTAGAACCCCTGAGTTTTGTCTGGACACAGCACTGCCATGCATGAATAAAAGCTGGCCCCACGACGAAGTTCGGGCCGATGGGATATAAGCCGAGAGGTCTGCCAACTGCAACGTCTGCCAACTGTCTTTGATGCAAGAGGGTGCGCCCCCCTTTCTTCCTTCCTTCTTCCTTCTGGGATAGAAGGAGATGTAATGGTTGGAGCTCACGCAGCCATCTTGGACCAGGAGGCAGAAGGCTCATGACGATAATGGCAAAGTGACATGATAGAAGGCGCCTGGGTCACCGACCCGGTAGAGCGCCGTCACAGATCTACATTGCCCACCTCTGTCCTTATTTACTTAAGAGACGCAAAGGTCTATCTTGTTTAAGTTACTGTTACTGCGTGACCAACAGCAGCATCATACACACAGCAAAAGGGACTCCTACCTGACGTAGGCCCTATGGTGACATCATCTAGAGGGAAGGGATCATGCTTCGACTTATGTTATGTCCCCTCTCCCAGAAACTTCGCGTGGTGTCGGACTCTGAATGGGCGCTGTGGGGGGTCCATTTTCAAGGGCGTGCGCTCTGATTGCTGGTAAGGTGGGGTAGCGCCAGCCCCTGGCAGGAGGCCTGAGTTCTTCGTGTGGCTGTCCCCACTGCACTGCTGGAATGTCCTCCCGACACGGGGGCTGGCTTGTCCCCGAGAGCGTGATTCGAGGGAGAGCAAGGCGGGAGCTCGACGTCTTTGATGACCCAGGCTCCCACGTCCTCCCCTGCCATTTCACCATGTCCTCTTCCGCCCCACTCAGTGTGAGAGGAACCACACAATGTGTCACCACCAGAAGGCCGGTGTCACAGGAAGCCATCTTGGGTCCTGTCCCATTTCATCCTCAAGACCCGCCACCCCCATCCTGCGGGAGGGCACCTCATGGTTCTCTTTTTGCCACCCAGCAAAGAGAGGCTTAGCTGGGGGTGCCACCCCCTGTGCCCTTGGGTCAGCAGGACAGAGGGCCACCTTGGAGATGATCAGATAGAAGAGGCTGCCTATGCTTTAAAGATGAGAGGCTAGCGCCCCAATCTCTCTTCCCGCGGGAGCTGGACATAGAGTTCAGGGACCGGATCTCATCTGCAGAGGGAGCAAGATATGTGACAGCACTTGAGCTCAGCAGCTGCTCAGGCTGATCAATGAGAAAATAAGGTACCTGCCGACGATTGGTCCTTCTAGGCCAGTGTCTGTCTGCAGCCGGGCCTCCTGGGGGCCGGGAGCCAGTGCCATGGCTTCTGCTCAGATATGTCCCCACTAACAAAAGTGACGTGTGGCCAGTGACTTCTGGCTGAGGGAGCAGTGGCGTGCTGGAGCCACCCTGAAGTACCTCCTACCTGCTGATTGTCAAATTTTCAGGAATTTTGAGAGCAGGCTGTTAAACACCATCATATTAAAAATTAAATTAGATAAACTCAATTAAATTCTATTAAAAACAAAGGTATAAATACTCAAAACTCATCACTTGCTAATTGTTGTGTTCTGATGCACGTTTCTGAGGTCATTTGTGTGTCTTTGTATCCGAATGATGAAGACACTGTGGAGTGCTGATTCTCTCTCCCGGCCCGGGGCCAGCGCTCACCCTGGTAGCTTGAAATTGGCCATGGTGGGACAGGGTACTTAAAAAAAAAATTTTTTTTTACACTTATTTATTTTTGAGAGATAGAGTGAGACAGAGTGTGAGCGGGGAGGGGCCGAGAGAGAAGGAGGCACAGAATCCAAAGCAGGCTGCAGGCTCTGAGCTGTCAGCACAGAGCCCAACACGGGGCTCGAACCCACGAACCATGAGATCATGACCTGAGCCAAAGTCGGATGCTTCACCGACTGAGCCACCCGTACACCCCCAGGATAATTTTTTTTTTTTTTTACATCATTGGCAAATGCTACCAGCCAATGACACCTCCACCCCCAGAGTCTGTTGTGAAACATTCGCTGCCACACCACTGGGAGGGACGTAGCAAGGAAGAATCACCAGGCCCAATGCGTGCCAGCCGTCACCCCGGAAAGAGGGCACTTAGGTGGCAATAACATCTCTCAGGCCCTGGTCCCCGATCCACACTGACCTGGAGGTGACTGGGCAGGTATCTTCTTCCCTCTGGACCCTAGGAGATGCAAGAAGTCTCTGGGTCCCTTCTGGCCCTAGAGTGTACACAGGGGCTATTAATTTTAAGAGGCTTACATAGGGCCCCTTTACCATGCCCCAGATGTCAGCCACCAGAGATTTCCTGTCTCGTGGAGGGGCCTTGATTCTGGGTCCGGGTGGCACTGACGCTGTGAAGGGGATCTCCTGGTAGGCTTTGAAGGAGTTCCCAAAAGGAAAGATGAACTGGATCTGATCAGACAGTTACATCCTTCCTGCACAGGGAGCTGCAGTCGAAAAAGGAGGGTCCCAGAAACTTTCAGGTAAACCGGTTACTAACTTCAGAACCGTGTTGTCTTTGGCAACCTTTGTGCTGCGCCCTAGTTCGTCTCACTGGAAAGACCGGAAGAGACCAGGAAAGCAGGAGTTAATCCGTTGCCACCACGGGAACGCTCCCTCATTCCGCCTTTGGTGCTGCAGACCATTAAAATGTAATATGACGTGTATCACGGTCCATTTCCTGTCTGTGTGGAGAGCGGCAGCGGGTCTGGGACTGCGGCATTTTGCGTGCTCCGCTGCGCTTCCCCGGAGCCGTAGATCACGCTGGGTGGGGAGGGGAGAAGCCTGGGCACGAAGGTCGGCTCGCTGGGGTTGGGAGCAGTCGGCTCTCCCCCAGAGCTCCTCCGCCTTGGAAGTCCTGCCGGCGCCCAGTTAGGGAACGGGGACGTGGACTGCAGGAGACCCTTGGCTTTCTCGTAGGTGAGAAGTGTGGGGTCTTTCACACTGGAAGTGACCCTGGAGATCCCATTTTACAGATGAGGAAGCTGAGGTTCTGAGCGGGCACCAGGTGCAGACCAGCTCTGCTGAGTAGAGCCAAGGCCGGGTTCTGTGGGCTCCTGCTCTTGGAGGAGAGGCGTCTGGTCTGCTGTGCAGGAAACAAGGCTGGACGCCTTTTAGTTACTAGGCCTGGATCTGCCTCCTCCATTTCCAGAGGGTTCCGGGATGCAAAGTCACCCAGAGCTCTCAGGGCACCGTCGCTCGTAAGTGCAAGTCTATAATCCTTTCAGCGACAGCGCCCAGCTCCAACCCAGAACACCCGGGAAGCAATGGGGAATTGGGGAATGGAGGGGACCCCTGTCACCCTGTCCCCATCACGGAGGGCAGCTCCAGCCCGCCCTCAGGGAGGGGCTGCATCTGGGCAGGGCAGGTGGAGAGAGGAGGGTGGCAGTGACTGGTAAGCCAGACTCCATCACCTCCGCGGCCGAGCATAGCCTGCATCTCTTCCTCGTTGCGTGTCTCTTGGTGCCACCCCTGCTCCCCATCACCCCCCACGGCCCTTGTCTGATGAGGGCCCGCACCCCCATCTTCCATCTGGCCCCGGGGCAGAGGCTCACTGCTGCCCTCTTCTCCAGCTGCCACTGCTGTCCCTACACACCCTCCTCCTGGCACTCAGATGGGTCAGGTCACTGGTCCCCGACAGCCCTCAGTGGGTTCGTGGGGCCCATGGCAGAGTCCGGCCGCTTTTCGGATTCCACCCTGCACGTCTCTCCGGGACCCCTCGCTCCTGCACCATTCCCTCCTGTCATTCCCTCCGCTTCGAATATTCTTCTCCATCTTTTTATTTGACAATGAACTGACTAATCCACCAAGGCCCAGTTTTCTGTTTCTATAGCCACGTTATGGCGTCCCGTCACAGCGTGCCGTGCCTCGGTTTGCTCTGAGCTGCTTTCCGCCCTAGGCTGGGCAACATGGGGCCAGGGGCCACATCTCTCCCGGTGGCCGTTATGGGTAAATACCCAGCACGGGGCTTGGCACCGAGTCGCCGGCTCAGCTGAACTGACTTCAGCCAAGGGACACCAGCTACCAGGGCCAGAACGTTCTAGAGCTTTCTGCAGACGCTGCACACGACCCTGGGAGGTAATGAGTTTTCTGTCACTCGGGATTTACTAGTAGGAGGTAGACACTCCCTGGCAAGTTTATGCATTAGAGTGGGGATGAGATTGGATGGCTAATTAAGATTCTAGACTTTCCCTCATGTGCCAATCTGGGAGCTGAGAACGGGACACGTGTGGCGGCATAGGCCAGAGTTGGGAGGGAGGAGGTTGGCGTCACAGAGGAGGGAAAGCTTGGACGGTGGCTTCTCTTCACCTGGACAGGCCTGATGCCTCCGTTTACTCATGTGCCTTTTGCTGTGCTCAGGGCCTCACATGCATGTGCTCGGTAAGTCCTGACTGTGGCCCTGGGAGAAAGGTTCCATTATTATCCTTTTTTTATAGAGAAAGAATGAGACCCAAGTCATCCACTGATAGGTCGTGGAGGTGAGATGTGATGGAGGTTGTCTGCACCCAGAATCTGGGTTCTTAGCTAAGATACTCCAGCACCTTCCTGCGTGTGAAAAACGCTCCCGTTGCTTTGTCCCCTCCAGCCTTTAACTGCTCGGCTGGGACCTCTCTTCCTGCAGGCTCCTGTCCCCACTCGGCTCTGCTGTTTCATGAACATTCCCTGTCTAGTCCTGTTCCTGGACCTCACCTTCAGAGGCCGGAGGTCATTCTTTCTCGTTAGCACCTGTTACAGATCGCATGAACTTCACAAGGATCTCTGCTCTCAGGGGCTTCCCCAGAGACGGCCACGGTCAGTGTTCTTCCAAGGCTCCCTGTGTGATGGGTGCCCGTGACCAGGCCACACCTTCTCCTTTCCTGTGTGAACTCTACACAGCAGCAACGAGATACAGGAAGATGGGGTGCGGTTCAGGGGCTGATCCCCCTTTGACCCAAAGAGTAACTTCCTAACTGGAGTCCAAGAAGGAAAAGAATATTCTCCCCAAGCCTTGCTCACAAAAGGCCCTTTGGAAGAGTATTAACAATTAAAATGAAAACAGATTGACATATTCACTCTGTGAATGGGCCATGCTAAGCATTTTGTACGTATCATCTCATCTAATTCTCTTATCATCCCATGAAGTGGGCTCCCCTTCTCTGTGCCACACTTAAGGGTCAGAGCCAGGACTCAAACCTGGGTGCGTTTGATTCCCAAACTCAAATGCTTAACTTCTTTGGTCAACTGCCTCCTAGAGAAGGCAGTTAACCACTACCGTGGACCTTGCTGGGAGAGACTGGAATCGGACAACGGCGGACCTCAGGGCTGGACAGGCACCCACTTGGATTCCCCCAGGCCGCCGTCCTCTGTAATACAACATGCTGGAGGCAGTCGCTCGGAAAATTGAAAAATGATGAAGGCCCAAGTGAGGTGACCATTTTGATCAGTCAATGGTTTTATATTGTGGCAGAGCCTGGGCAAAAGCAGAAAGGCCTTTTGTCAAAGCTGTCTGCAGGGAGGAGAAATGAGCCGTAAGACTGAGCAAGGGCCAAGAAGAAAGGGCTGAAGCTTGGCCATTTATCCCCTGTGGGCACCCACTTAGTGGACAGCCTCTCCGACACTCTCTCTGGGGTCTCCCTCCTGACGCAGCAGCTTTGGTGGGGGTTCCCAGCCCTGCTCGCTCCCTGGGAGCCCAGAGCAAGCCAGGAAGGGAGGAATTCGCCCTTTAACCTAAAGCTCCCCTCTCTCAGAGATCTGGCAGCATGGGTTTTATTTTTAGTAAGAGAACAAGATTATTGAACTGACAAAATGGGCTTTAGTTAACGAGCAGCAGGAGTGGAGGGAGATTTGGGAGGATTCTCGGAGGACAGAGAATGCACACTGAGCTGGCAGGCTCTTTGCGCCGATGGCCTTCTGCGCAAGCGCTTTGGTCCTGGCGGTCTCAGGGCCACCCCGAGCCTAGGATCCCAGCATCCCAGCTGGCGAGAGGCCTGAGAAAGTCCAGGGGCCTGGCCTTGACCTGCGGCAGCCCACGCACACCCCAGCCTCTGAGACAGGCCGGTGTTTGTCCGCACTGAGTTCCACCGTATTGCCCTAAAACCAAAAACTCCAGTGAAAGGAGAGGTAGTGGGCACTCCCTCGGAAGGGAAGCTCTGTTTATTGAGTGTCTGCTGGCGCCAGGATCCATGCTCAATACTTTATCATTTCATTCAATCCCCGTTGCAATCCAGGGAGACACATATTAAAGGAAACAGGAATTTGAACTGCTGGGTCTCTGCCCTGGACCAAAGCGCTGTCACACATGTTATTTATTTCTCCATCACAACGGCCTCCTGTGGTTAGGAGCACAAACTCAGACTCGGGGAGGTCAAGTCACTCACCAAGTCCCCAGAGCTAATACCTGGCAGAGAAGCAGTTAGCCTGGTCCTGCCTTAAAGCCCGTGCTGTCAGACCTTGGGGCCGCCCTGTTCCTCCCCAGGTGCTACTGCAACAGGCCTGATGTCAGGAGTGAAGCCCTGGGGGTGGGGCCCAGGGCAGAATGAGTAAATCCAGTGCCACAGGGGAGAAATAAGGGTCAGACAGGACAGCTAGGGTCTGGGGGTGAAGGAAGGGCCTAGGGACCCCTAGGGGAGGGAAGGCAGAAACTATCACTCCATGACTTCAAGCTCCCTCGCTTGCTGGGCACGCGACATGGCGGCCGACTTGCATAAGGGCAGAGTCACGACTGATTGCTGGCAATGGGTCCTGACCCAGGTTGGAGCATGTGCAGAGAACATGGAGGTTGTAGAACAGCAATGCGCTGAAGGCCGAGGCTGAAAGTGCTTTCATGTGCTTAGAAGATTCCCGTGGCCTGTGCTGTTTACTTAGCGGTCCTCCATGTCAGCCAAGGGCCCAAAAGGAGATGGGCTTCCTTTGGCCCAGCATGGATTTGGGTTAGACACAAGGATAGTATTGTCAGCCCCTAAGGCGAGTGACGGACTTCTAGAAACCTGCAGTGCTGAGTGTACAACCAATGCAACACTGTGTGTCACACAGGGCAAGCAATGTACACCCAAGCCAGGCTCACATTCTGGCTGCAACAGCGAGCAGCTGTGTGAGCTCAGGCAGTTTGGGTAAGCTCTGTAAGTTCCGGTAAGCCTCAGTTCCCTTGAGTGCATGAAAGGCAAGCCGATAGCACACCTTCCAGAGGTGTCACGTTGTGCCCGTAGCACAGTGCCTGACCTGGAGCATACAAGGTGTGGGGTCACTGGCACTATAGTCAAGGGAGAAGGTGCGGGACCTGGCGATGAGTCATAGATGAGGAGAGAAAGCCCTGGAGGGGCTTGGGCAAAGCGTTTCCCGTCTGTAAACTGGGGTGGCTTGGGAGGGGGCTTGACTATCATGTGGGCCTTTTACACTTCTCCCAGCGACTCAAGTCTCAGATTCTGGGATTTGCAAGACGCGAATCAGTAGGTCATGGAAAGATAGGGCCAGTTGGCTAATTGCTCAGCAGCCCAAGAGTTGCAGCCCTGGGCTAGGTGTGTACCTCTCCTCCCACGGCAGCACTGAGGGCTGGTGTCCCCCACATCCCCACTCCCGGAGGACCCCCTCTGATAGGCAAACCCCCCACCCCCATCAGGGTGATCCTCACATTGCCGGCTTCGATAGGGGAGTCACCAATGGGAAAATGACGGTGACTCATGAAATGGGGTCTGATTTCCTCTTGACCACAGCCACCAGCATCCGTGTCCCCACTCTGCATGGCTTCTGATTGCTTGGTCGCTTTCTCTGGCCCAAGGGTATTGGAATGAAAGCATTGGAACCAGTTTTTGCTTCAGTAGAGCCCATGGTTGCTGCCTCTGTTGGAACAGGACACCTTGGAGCAAGGACCAAAATAGCCCTAGAGTTTGGGGTGAAGGGTATAGGCTCTCAAGGACATCTCTTTCTCATTCTTCCCGGTTATTTTCCCTCTGGGAGTGGAGAAGACAAAATGTGTTCAAAAACACAAGTCTCAAAAAAAAAAAAAAAGGGCCTTAGTTTGTTACCAACTCTCATGTGCTAGAGGAAAAGAGTATTGTCACGTTTTCTTCCGTACTTTTACAGGGCTCTTAAGTAAATATGGAATTCTACCACAATTTATACGGCTTAGATTATGCAAAAACATCCTACCTTTTTGGGTTCAGGGAAAGTTTCTTTAAACCTCTCCTCTTCTCAAAAAATCATCACTGGCTCCCCAGTGCCCGTGAAAAAAGTCTAGGCTCCTTAGTGTCCCATGGACTGGATTCAACTATTTCACCAGGCTCTGGTCTTCTCAGCATCTTCTGGGGATGGAGATGGAATGCTCACCTGTCTTTCCACCAGACAAAATCCATCCACTCTTCAAAGCCTGCCTCAAATGCTTCCCCTGCCCCAAATGCTTCTCCCGTATGCACGGTATTCTGGTCCTGTCATCTTACAACACAATGTTAATACTCCCCCCCCCCCCACCTTGGCACTTGAGTTCTTCCCTGGGTATTGTGGGTCTCCGAGCACGTGTCTGTCTGTCTTCCTCAACCTCCTCCCAGATTTGAAGTGGCAGAGAGCAGTGTCCATGGTGAGGGGTTGGGGTGGGGGGTGTCATCTCATTGCCCAGCATTTAGCAGAGAGCTGGCATTCAGTCTCTGAGGAAGAAGCCCAGGATCATAACTGAGAAGACCCTGACTGTTAGTCGGTCTGGTGAGGAAGACTAAGGAAGAAAAAGAACTACTCCCGAGTCTTAAACCAGTGAGCCAGTCAGGGGCTGGTCAGGCAGCAGAGGGCATCATTAAAGTAGTGATCTAAGACAGTTAAATGAAAGGATTTACAAAAATGTGGGGAAGATGGAAGGAACCTGACAAGGGATTGGACAGCATCCTTGGGCGGCGCAGAGGAAGGTGCCTTTGCCTCTTCTAAGCTATTAAGATAGGAGGGGGAATGGCTTACTGGTGAGGGCTGTAGGAAAGCCTTAGGAAGAGAAATGCAGCGCTCCTCAGACGGTGGCCTGGCAGGCAAGAAACTGGATAAATACCCTGACTTTTCTCCACTCCTGCCCTCTGGTCTCCAGCCTGGGCTTCCCATTGGCCAAAACCAAAGGCAGAGGGGGGCTCAGCTGATGGACACCTAAGGATGAGCCTCCTGGGCCACAGAGTAGGTACAAAATGGGAGAAACACCCAAGAAATGTCCAGCCACATGGTAACTGGTTGTCCTGTGCCTGTCTTAACTCATTATTCAAGGGATAACTGGTTTGCCCGGTGTGGATCTCCTAGGTACTGTCATTAGTACCACCCTTGGATCTGTGCAAACCAGGCCCCTGCCCAGGTCCATAGCTTCAGAGCTTCAGAGTTCTCTGTCTCTACGTGTGCCTGGGTGGCTCAGTCGGTTGAGCATC
This sequence comes from Cryptoprocta ferox, assembly GCA_028646485.1. NCBI lineage: Eukaryota > Metazoa > Chordata > Mammalia > Carnivora > Eupleridae > Cryptoprocta > Cryptoprocta ferox. The sequence continues at coordinate 74,824,377 of CM053561.1, read as the reverse complement.
TAACTCTTGATTTTGGCTCAGATCATGACCCCCAGGGTCGTGGGATTGAGCCCTGCATGGGACGGAGTGCTGAGTGTGGAACCTGCTTATGATTCTCTCTCTGTCCCTCTCCCCTACTCACGGTCTCTCTCTCTCTAAAAAAAAAAAAATCTGTCTCTAGTGCTTAGAGGAGCTCAGATGACAGTGCTGGCTGGGCAGGAAGCCCAGAGCCTGGACTAGGACCCATGTAGGTACTTAATCCCATTTCTTTCCTTTGAGGATCTCTCCAGCCCTCTCCCTACTGCTTCTCTCTGGCCACACATCTACTGGGTAGACCAGATGCTCCAAGGAGCTCTGGCCCTCCCACCTATGCATTCATCCTAGAGCCGGGGTTCCGAGAGGGGGTCTTGCCTGGGGGATTGTTCCCAGTGACTGGTGCATATTTATTTTTCAGCTTTATTAAGAAACAATTGGCATTAGTATCAGGGTAAGGTGAACAATGTGTTGATTTGATACACTTATATATTGCAAAATGATGACCACCGTGTTATTAACTAGTGCCTCCATCCTGTAACATAGTTACTGTGTGTGTGTGTGTGTGTGTGTGTGTGTGTGTGTGTGTGTGTGGTGGGAATATTTGAGACCTACTCTTATCAACTTTCAAGTATATCACACAGCATTATTAAATACAATCACATTGGATCTCCAGAACTAATTCATCTTGTAACTGAAAGTTTGAACGCTTTGACCGATGTCTCCCCACTTCCCCCCACACCTAGTCCCTGGCAACCACCGCTCCATTCTTTGTTTCTATGAGCTCAGCTCTTTTAGATGCCACACATAAGGGAGATCGCACAGTATTTGTCTCCGTCTGACGTCCTGCATTTAACACACTGTCTTCAAAGTTTCATCTATGTTGTCACAAATGGCAGCATTTCTTTATTACCCATGGCTGATGATGTTGCAATTTATACACACACCACATCTTCAGCCACGCATCCTTTGACAGACACTTAGGTTGTTTCCACATCTTGACCATCGTGAATAACGCTGCGGTGAACACGGGAGAGCAGATTCCTCTCCCCGATCCTGCTTTCAATTCCTTTGGCTGGATGACCAGAAGCGGGGTCGCCGGATCCGACGGTAGTTCTATTTGTAAGTTTTTGAAGAATCTCTATACGGTTTTCCGTGATGACCACTCCAGACTACATCCCCACCAGCAACGGGTGAAGGTTCCCTTCTCTCCACATCCTCAACAGGATTTGTGCTCCCTTGTCTTTAATGGTGGCCATTCTCACAGCTGTGTAGTTTTGATTTGCATTCCCAGTGTGGGTTGGTTTTTGTTTTTTTTCCAGAATCACATGATTTTGGGCTGTTGATCTGGGGGTGACTCAAATTGTTTATAGAGATAGAAGCCTGAAAACAACATTTGTATGGGGGCCCACACCCTAGGGACGGCGATGTCTGTCATCTCCCGGTGCCCCTTCTGGGGTTCCAAAGTTCGACTCCCTTACTCCCGGGCATAGCCTTGGTGCATTGGCAGGCCTGGAGCAGACCTCTGCCAGCTGAGTCCGCAAATGTGACCAACATCGTAGAAACCTGGGAAATTGCCAGCAGCGCCCCCGCCCGCCACCTAGTCCAGTCTCCCAGACCCAACTGGAGTCTCCTTCCAGGTGTGGCCAGGGCTGCGGGAGAAGCAATATGCCTCTCAGGCCTGACCTCCTCTGCCCACCATTTACTGGGACACCTGTCACAACTCTGAGATAGTACAATACGCCAAGTGATGCTTTGATTTCACAAATGATTTACCCACAAGAAATTAATACATTCGTTAACCGTCTAGGGCTCCTGAGGGCAATTTTTTAAGGAGAGGAAAGAGCCAAGAACACAGCTAATATTTCGATAGATATCTTCCCTGCTCGCTTCTGCTGGTGGGAGAAGCCAGTCCAGTCTTTCTAGAAGGCCATTTGGCAACACTTACTGAAGCCTTTCAACTGTACTTTCCCTGTAGTCCAACTGTTCTTCTAGGAATTTCCCCGAAAAAAAGAATTCAGCATGTGCTTGGAGATGCGTCTATGAGGACACTTTTCAAGTGTGGTTTACCATAGTGAGATCTCAAACAAACATATATGGAGAGCCGACAAGCAGGAGTGGGTTGTTGAGGGTAAACATCCAGTAAAGCCCCGTCTGGTCACTGAGAATGTTGTTGCCAGAGGACGATTGTTGATGTGCAGAGAGATTTATTTGTTTGAGAGAGAGAGTGTGAGCAGGGTAGAGGGGCAGAGAGAGAGGATCTAAAGCAGGCTGGGCGTTCAGCATGGAGCCCGACATGGGACTCGATCCCACGACCCTGGGATCATGACCTGAGCCGAAATCAAGAGTCGGACACTCAGCCGATTGAGGCACCCGGGAGCCTCCGGAAAGAGATTTATGATGCATCTTATGTTTCTGTAAAGTAAACAAACCAAACAGGCAATAGGGTCTCAGTTTTGTTTTTAAAAAATTCTATGTCTGAGTATGTATGAAAGAGAAAGACTGGAAAACTGTGTGCCAAAATAGAACAGTGGGATTGTGTTTCTTTTCCTTGGTTTGAATATTTCAATAAGTATCATATATGACACGTGCCATCTTTTTAAAGTAATGAGAAATTATGCTTCAGATTCCTTGGGCGCCTCCGCGTAGGCAAGCCCATCCGAACTGCCTCCTGGTGCAGCTGATTTAAAAACCAGTAATTCCACAGGGCGCCTGGGTGGCTCAGTCGGTTAAGCTTCCGACTTTGGCTCAGGTCATGATCTCCTGGTTCGTGGGTTCAAGCCCCGCCTGGGGCTCTGTGCTGACAGCTCAGAGCCTGGAACCTGCTTCTGATTCTGTGTCTCCCTCTGTCTCTGCCCCTCCCCTGCTCACGCTTTGTCTCTCTCTCAAAAATAAATAAACGTAAAAAAAAAAAAAAACCCAGTTATTCCTGGGTCTGCTGACATGGGTGCTCCTGACAGGGCCTGTGGGGTGAAGCAAACTGATGATTCCATGCCTGCCTTCAAGAAGCCTGAACTCTAGAAGGCGGGGGTGCTCTGGAGCTGTGTGTGGGGAGCAGGGAGGGAGGGGACTCGTGCAGAACTGGCTGCATCAGAGCACCTGCGTTAAAATGCCTTCGACAGATGGGCCGGCTCTCAAGGCACAGCTGTGGGAAAGTGTCCTCCAAGGGTGAGGACAGTGAGATCCTTTCAGTGGGTCCTCCTTCCAGTGTGACTCACACGGAGCCCACCCCGGGGGCATCAGTGCCTCCTGAAACGCTCTCTCTTCAGGTCCTGCTCAGAGACACCTCTCTCCTGGAGAAAGCAGGGCCCGTGTTGGCCTGGAAGCAAAGATTCCCCTGACCTTCTCCAGACTTCCTGCACACACGTGGCTGGTGACCTGCACACCTATCTGAGTGTGAGAAAAGTCTCCTGCTTTCTAGGCCACTGTGGGTCAGAGTTTCTCTGACTTGCAGCAGGATTCATGGCGAGGTGCATCACTTACAGGCCACATGACCTCGAACCAGTTCCCATTTTGAATTCTGCGTTGTACTCTGTGGGATGGAAACGAGTCCCCAGGCTATAGTGAATATCAAGTAACACAAACACACAAAGAGCTCGGCACACAGTAAGTGCTCCATACATGTTCCACACCATCAGGGAGGTGTCGGTTTGGTAGAGCGTGTGGGAGCCCGCCAGGAGCCCGTGGCCAGGGGGTCCCTCCCCGAGCAGGTGGGATCCCTCCCTCTGCCGGGCATCCCTGCCCCGCTGTCCCGCCGCGTGGCAGAGGGTGCTAACACTGGGCTTCCCGGCCTCTCGCTGTCCCTTTTGGCGTAAGGGTCCCGCACGAGGAGGACTGTTGCGGGGTGAGCAGAATTCCTCCCGCCTGTTCCCTCCGGCGGACTCAGAGGTACGGACACTGGGTGACCGTCCCCGGCGTCTCACCTCTAGGGAGAATTGTGGCTCACACATAGGAATAAACATGTAATACCTGAGATTTATGCTTCCCCGGTTGAAAACAGCATCGTAAGCACGAGTTATCTGAAAGGACGCGCTCTCGGTGACGGCGTTTCTGTTTTATTTTCTCTGACGGCCACCGCAGCCTAAGCTGTTGGCTGGAGGCCTGTTTCCTCCTCTGACAGCAGCGGAAACCCCTGATCGAGCCTGCGAGTTGGGGGTCCTGAGCCCGCCCTGGGGTGGGCTGTGTCCTGGGGCTGCTATCTCAGGCATAAACAAAGTCCTGCCGCCGTCACCCAGGGCCGTCCTCCAAGGGGCATGCACACACCTGTGCACACAAACACGCACGCCCACGTGGGTCAGGCGATCCCAGAGGCAGCAGAGCCGAGTGAAACCAGCCAGATGTCACAAGTTTGCATTCCAGCCCCACCACTTACTAGCCGGTGGCTTCTTGAGTGAATGTACCTTTCCGGGCCTGAGTTCCCTATTCTGTAAAATGGGGATCATAATTCCGTCCGCCTCGGAGGGGGGTCGTGAGATGGTAGGTGTTCACAAGAAGCCGATGCCATGATTAGACGATGTGCACATTGGTGTGAGTGAGGCCCCGGGGAAACTGGGCCTGGCGGAGCCCTCATGCACAGGAAGTAGGGCCTGAAGGTCAGTCACAGGTGTCTGTGGCGGGAGGGTGTGGGGACTGGGAGCACTCCAGTAGTGTGAAGACTAGGAGGAAAAGGCAGGAACAAGCCAGGGGGACAGGTGGAGCAGCCCCGGTGGTCAGGGTAGGCATGGTGAGTTGGGGGCAGAGGACACCTGGGAGCAGGCTGCCATGCTGGGGGAGGGGAGGCTGCATGTCGGAGGCAGTGGCCTGGGTTTGGGGGCATTGCCAATCACTGAGGCTTTGGCCCTGAATCTGGGGGAAGGGGGAGGTGGGACACACCTCCCTGGACCACCCTGGAGGAGGCCCTTGGTAGCATTCTCCATTCCTGAGACCCCCTCCCATGGGAACGAGTCACCCCGGCCTCCCAGAACTCTCCCAGAAGCCTTTTAGGCTGGCTCAGGCCACAGGCCACATGGACCCCACCTGGGGGGGGGGCGGGGAGTGGAGAGAGAGCGCAGACCCCGGACCTGGAGGAGAGGCAGGGGAAGGGCTCTGGAGCCCCCTGGGCGGTGGGACAGCAGCAGAGGTTTCTCTGTTGTCAGTTAGGGACCCGTGGAATGGCCTCTCTGCTTCTCTGGGGCCAGACTGGCTTCCATTCGAGGAGGAAACACAAGAGGAATCAGAATGAAATCCACAGTGATGGCTGCAAACAGAATATTCTGGGCGGGCGCCCTTCCCGGGAGTGCCTCTCAGCTTCTGCGCTCAGGCCCCTCCACACGCAGCTCCAACCCCGCCTCCCACCACACACAAATGGCCCTGCTCACACGTCCATGACAGGTGTTGGCCTGCTTGGCTGAGGCTCAAGGGCCTGGGGACCCTGGCCCCCTTTTCCCTCGGACCTTTAATGAGCCTTGGGAATGTATTTTTGGAAGCAGTAATGAAGGCTTTCCAGGAAATGAGGGCCAGGGTGAAATATATTGCTGCTGCCTCATATTTGTGGCTGGTTTGTTTTTATTTTTAAAATAACTATGCTGTTGAATTCAATCACTTCTGACTGTGGACGTGTGGGATAGAGCTGGCATTTGTGGTCTGGAGCCTGGAGCAGGCATCCGAGGTGAGGTTTGTGGGGGGAGTGAGATGCTGAGGACCAGACTCAGGGTGGCAGATGGGTCGGAAGCAAAATAGCTTTTTCCAGGGACTTGTCAGATGTCCTGCGCCCATTTTGCAGGTGGGGAAGCTGAGCCTGAAGTTCTTGACTTGTCCCACGGGGGCCTCTGGGCCGCCTGGCTCCCCTTGACCCCTGCCCGATGGGAGTCTGGACACCAGGCAGGAGCTGAGGATTCCTCGGCAGGATTCCTGGCCGTGAGGCCCGCGTGGAGGCGCCCTCAGGATCAGTTTTCAGGTTTGCTCCGCTGAAGACAGCAGGTGCCTGAGGGTCAAGGGCAGCATTGCAACAAATGGCCACTGGTGTGGCTTTAAACAGCGGAATTGTAGGGGCGCCTGGGTGGCTCAGTCTGTGAAGCTTCCAACTTCGGCTCAGGTCATGATCTCATGGTTCGTGGGTTTGAGCCCCGTGTCGGGCTCTGTGCTGACAGCTCACAGCCTGGAGCCTGTTTCAGATTCTGTGTCTCCCTCCCTCTCTGCCCCTCCCCTGCTCACACTCTGTGTGTGTCTCTCTCTCTCAAAAATAAATAAACATTAAAAAAAATTTTTTTTTTAAATTTTACCTGGACGGTTCTGGAGGCCAGAGTGCCAAGTCGAGGTGTCAGTGGGCTGCACCCCTGTCTCTGGACGCTCGGAAGGAAGGGTCTCCCTCACCTCTTCCAGCGTCTGGGGGCCCCGGGGAGTTCCTGGGCTTGTGACCGCAAGGGTCCGTCTCTGCCTCTGCATTCCTGCGGGCTTCTCCCCTGTTCTCTTTTCTGTCTCTTACGAGGACACTCATTGGATTTAGGGCCCATGTACACAGTCTCATCTCGAGACCCTTACCTTAACGACACCTGCAAAGACACTTACTCCAAATAAGGCCACATTCCAAGGTTCGGGGTGAACATATATTTTGGGGGGGCCACAGTTTGACACGCTACAGTCATGGTTTCTTGCCTTTAGGGAGAATTCTCCACCCGTCACACAGGCCAGTTGGCCTCCAAGCCCCACAGGCCTCCTCCCCGTCTGGCCTTGCCCCGCATGCGTCCCCTTCTCCTCCCAGCTCTTTCCCATCCCAGAGCCCTGCACACGCTGCCCCTTGCTCTGCATGCCTCCCAGGCGGCCTCCCGGCCTCAGCTGGAACTTTCTGTGCTGGTTCCCTGCAGATGCTGAGGCCCTGGCTCAGGGTTCCTCGTTGTCCCTCCCACCAGGTGGGCGCACTGATAATTGTGCAGCAATTAAAACAAACTCTTTTGATGTTTTATTTGTTTTTGAGAGACTGAGAGTGAGCAGGGATAGGGCAGAGAGAGAGGAAAAACAATCTGAAGCAGGCTCCAGGCTCTGAGCTGTCTGCACAGAGCCCGACGCAGGGCTCGAACCCACAGATGGTGAGATCATGGCCTGAGCCGAAGTCAGATGCTTAACCAACTGAGCCCCTCAGGCGTCCCTGCAGCAACTTGTTTAGCATCTGCTTTCCCCCGTGGAGGGAAGACTTTAAAAGACCAGAGACTCTGCTCTGTGCTGTTCCCAAGGCCCTGGCCGGCCGCGCTGTTCCAGAAATAGTTGCTGGATGCGGGAGAAAGAAGCAGGCACCCAAAGGAAGTGGGGACCCAGGGGCTTGGGCTTTGGGCCAGTCCCCCAAGACAGGGGCCCCTTGAGCTGATAAGGCCTGGATGAAGGTGTCGGCCAGGGGAGGGGGAGGGACACATCCAGGAGGCACTGAAGCTACCGCAGTCAGGATGGGACGGTCATGTGAGGAGGATGGAGGAGGGGAAGGAGCAGTGAGGAGACTGAGCTTGTTTTCTAGGGAGCGGTGGGCTCCTGCTTGTTTTCACAGATGGAGAGCAAACCAAAGGCAGGCTGAGGCAGAGGGAGAAATCGGCCTTGTCCCCTCCTTCTGCTGCCAAGGCTACCTTGTCAGGCCAGACCCTTGTCATCCCTTCCCTGAACCTTTGTTGCCGGCCTTCCTGTCTCCCAGCCCATCTCTCTCTGATCCAGCTTCTACCCCGCAGCTGGAGGATCCATTGAGAAGCAAGCCTGTCCCTGCGTCTCCAAATCTTTCCATGGCTCCCTATTGCCAACCAGAAAGGTCCAGGCCCATTAGTCTGGCTGCAAAGGAAGCTTAACGGTGCCACCTCAGCTGACTGCCTAGGCCCCATTGCCATGGCCTTCCCAGTCACCCTGGGTCAAGTCTCCGTGAACTCTGCATTTCCCCAAACATGTTAGACTTCCACATCCTTCACCATGTTTATACACGCCATTCCCTCTACCCGGAATGCCCTTCCCCATGATTACCTGGAAACCTTTACTCATCCCTTAAGACTCCAGTTAAAATCCTAGGGCGGGACAGCCCTTGCTGAGCTTCCGGGGGTGGAGGGGCAGGTAGGGCCGTGGCTCGTGTCTGTAGGTGTCTCCCCGCCCTGGGCCCAGCACAGAGCTGAATCAATGAATGCTCTCAAGTGAACGAGGACATGGTCCCCTGTGCAGACAGCATCCAGTCCTCCCCAGTAGGGTGGGCCTGAGAAGAGGTCTCTGTGAGGCTGGTGGGCTTCCTCGGGCCCCCCAGGGCTGCCCAGCCTGACGCCGCTGCTGTGTGCTCGGGCTGCGGCATCAGGCAGCTGGGAAGCCCGTCCCTGAGCCAGCCTGCGGAGGGCTGAGAAGGGAGGCGGGTGGGGCTCTTCCAGCCCTGACTTTCTTCCTCCACTGGCTGCGAGCAGGGGAGCGGGGGCACCTGCTGCCCTCTGATAACAGAACGGATCAGTCTGCGGCTCATCGCCGGAGCAGCTGTGATGAGAGTGGGAAAAGCAGGCCCGTCAGAGGAGCCGACAGCAAGGATATGGACGCTACACATTCTGAGGCCTCGTTTGCACACATCCCAGCTATAATTTTTCCCCTCGAGAGAGCGGGATGTCACAAGTTTGACAGGCGTTCAACAACTGGGGTAGGAAGGGAAAAAAAAAAAAAATAGTAAGCTGCCAGGGCTTTAAAAGCAAGGCTTTCTTGGCAGAAAGGACGTGAGAACAACTTGACGAGATAAAGGGTGCCGAATTCTGAGCGGGACGGTGATGGTTGTTAAAGACACACACAGGTGGCCTTGGGAAGGCCAGCTGTGCTAACGATGGCCCTGGAAGGATTGGAGAAAGAGGACCACAGGCTGGCGGCTGGGGGCATCCTAGCTCCTGGGATGGTGAATGTTTACATGCGCTGCAAAGGGGTGTGTGTGTGTTTGTGTGTGTTCCACACGAGTGCTTGTGTAGACTTTGTATGAGCTTGGATGTTGCATCCGTCAGCGGTTACCACGATAGTGCTGCATAACAAACCACTCCAAATTTCAGTAGCTGAAAACAACAATGACTTAGTATCGCTCATTGGTCTTTGGGTCACCTGCAACTCGGCTGGGCTGGCTTAGACTTTTGGCTCCTGCCTCTGGGCTGTAGGGCCCGGGCTGCAGCCTGGGATTGGGTGTCCCCACACGTCGCGCATCGCGCTTGAACCGGCAGCCACCGGGGCATGTGGTCTGCTCCATGTGTCTCATTCTGGAACCTGGCTGAAGGGGTGGCAGCGCCTGGAGCGTGTTCTTCTCATGACGGTCCCCAGAGTGAGACCGCAGACCCCACTGTGCAAGCACATTGCAAGCTGTTTGCTGGACCCGATAACAACACCCACCCACGTGGTCAGAGTGAGTCTCACGGCCAAAGCCCAAGGGACGTGTACTCTGCGCAGCATGAGGCCATTGTGTAGTGGCAGCTGGGCCACAGATCTCTGGTCACGTGAGGCTTTGAGCCACGTGAACATTCGGAGGGTTTGAATGCACGTTGTCACGTGCTCGGTGGGCGTGGAACCACTCCACGTGTGCATTTCTGTGTTTTGCTCAGTGATCAGTACGCTCCCAGGTGAGCATCCTCAAATGATTTCAGCGAGATGACCAGTGGAGGGGGTCACGTGAGAGAGCTGTGGAGGGTCACGGGTCTCTTGGCGCTGCTTGAGGTCTACCGCAAGGGTATGCAATCTGGCTTTGGTCTACACGACAGTCGTAAACTACTCGAAGCTGCCCCGAGTATCCATCACCTTTCAGGCGTGTGATTTCTGGCCCCTTCTCCGGCTCAGAGGAAGAGAGTGTGGCACAGCCGAGCAGACTTCACTTTCCAACCTATTCAAGGGAGCTCAGCAATCTGTAATTGGGAGGCCACCGGGGAGAAGCTGGAAGGAAAATTAGGCTTGAGGGACAGCCCCCCTGTCAATGGAGTTGAAAGAAAGCACCCCCACAGGTAAGGAGAAAGGCTGGGTCTCCGCTGGGGCCCGTTCCCCGGGGTGGGGAGGGGGGCAGAAATAAACGGATTGATCCGAGAGTTTCAGGCAAGAGGCTCTAGCAGCTGGTGCGCTCTGCACCGAGGCGCGGCGGGAACTCTCTCCGGCAGCGCGGTGAGCCGTTCCTCACCGGCTTCCCGGCAACGCAGCCAACCTCCCTGTTAGTTACACTTGCCTTTTATTTTTCACGAGATGAATTTTTAATTTTTATGACAGTACTGGGAAACTTCCAAAGTATCTCCACATGGCAGCCTCCAAATGTGCTGTGTATTTGGTCAAACAGTCAGGGCATCCAGAAGGGTCGATCCGGCTCCAGACGTGGAAATGAATGTGGTTCCTCCACCTCTCAGAGGTGGGCTTTCCCTTTCCTTGGGAAGGGGCCCTTGATGGGAGGGTCCTGAGCACAGACTTAGTGTCAGGGGCCCTGCTGGGCTCTGGGGCTCGGACACAAAACAAAGTAGGCAGGGGGGCTCTTTGTCCCTTCGATCTGACATGCCAGTGGGCAGCCAGGCCCAGTGAGCAGCCAGGCCCCTGGAGAAAGAAGCTGATGAGCTTAATAACTGGGCCATGAATGAACTCCCAAGGGACAGAGAAGATAGTTAACAGCAGGGTCCTCTTTAGACCTCATCTGGGCTAAGGGTGAGGGGTGGGAGGGGTGCCTGACCACGTGACCGATACCCAGGCTACCAGGAGGGGGCCTGAGTTAGCCTGGCATGGCCCATGGTGGATGCCCATCATGGACGGATTCAGTCCCTTGCCCATCTCTGTCCTGGACAGCAAGGTCCCACCTCCGTCCCCTTCCCTGGGCACCAGAAGGAGCCCGGGCCCTGGCTGCCCAAGCCCCTGCAGAGCCGGGTGGCCATGATCGCCACCTGGCCCTGCACACGGTGCCCCGCTGTCTTCCTTCCTGAGGGTCAGGTCCGCACACCCTGCAATCCTGAGGCTCAGAACACGGAGGAGACGGAAGGCCGGCCTCAGGAGCACTGCCTTCTCCTCCTGCACCGTCCTCCTCATCCGTGCCCTGCTTGCATGTCCCGGGCTGTCAGGGAACCCATGAGTTACAGCCCCTCCTTAGGGCGGGATATGAGGAATTTGATCACAAGGGCAGGAAAAGGTCCACCCCTGAAATGGAAGCCACTGCAATGGAAGGGGGATCGGAGGGATGAGCCAGAGGGGATTGTCTTACTCCCTTGGTGGCCTACCCAGGAGTATCCAGGGAGCATGCGTGGGGTACCCAAGACTGTGCCCGGCAGATGCCCCAGGCACAGACAGGAGCAGCCCCTCTCATAGAAGGATGTGGCTGATGTCGTGCTGGGAGCTGGGAGCAGAGCCCAGGAGGAGGCGGGAGGCCGAGCGGTGGACCCAGAGGCGTCAGAGTGATGAGGGAGCATGAGGCAGGCTGAGGGCAAAACACAAGCTAACAGCCCCCCCCCCCCCCGCCGACACACAATCCCAGGTGGGACGTGTGTGATATTCCTTGGACACTCCCAGCTACCCAAAACAAGAATGGACAAAAAAACATGGTGAAACTGATGAGAGTTCCCACTAGTTTACCAGAAAAATGCAATGGTTTTTGTCTGAGATGCATCCTTCCCTGACCCGGACCCTGGGGGGAGAGCATGATGGATTTGGAAACGGAAGAACAGAGGGCCACCCCCCCCCCCAGCCCTTGCTCTTGTCACATCTGCCACATTGTCGTGCAACATCGACAGCGTCCAGGTTCACCTGACTTTTAGGCAGATGAGAAGTTCAATATTCCGCAGCGATAGGCTCAGATGACGCCCCGGTTTTTACCATTTTCTCCAATCTCTTACAGATAGCAACCTACCTCTCGTGAGATCGATAGCCTTTGTAGCAAGGTGTCCTTATGTGGTCTCACTGCATATTCAACTTTGTTTTCGTAGAAACAGCGACTTTCTTTTCACATTCATATTTCATTAGCTTACGTCACATTGAATAAAGCCACCCCACCGCAGTAGTGAAACTGGTGCGAACAAGTCTGGGACCATCACATCCGACCCTTGGCGCATTCACCGTGAGACAGGTGTGAGCAGGGGCGGCAGGTACCGGAGAACAGCCCCTCTCTCCCAGAGCATTTGCGTGTTGACATCAGGCACTGTTGTTCACGGAGGGAGAGCAGAGCGGTGGGTACTCCAGACACTTCGTCAAGTGGAAGTCAGTTAGGAGAGTTTCCAGTGTTCGCAAGAGAATGATTGTATCTGAGATTAGGTTTCCCCCATAAAGACCTTGAAGACAAGGATTTGAGAGCAAGGAAAGCATGGATTTATTTGGAAGGGATACTAAGAAGCACAGGTTGGATGGGGGAAGTCAGATGAGGACGGGAAGAAAGCCAGCTCAAGGCAAATGAACAGCAGGTTTCCACCGTAGGCAATGGGAGTTCACGCCTGCCGTGGACTTCTGCAAGAGCACACAGAATGCCGCAGGGGGCTCCCACCCAAAGGCTGGGAAGCTAGGGTCACTTACCTGCCCACTCCCACCCATCCTTAGTTGGGGCTGCTCCTGGGCGCACCAGCTGCCTGGCTCAGAGGACATCCTGCCTACGGCTGAGCATCCTCCTGTGGCCCCAGAAAAGCTCTGGGCAGCGCCATCTTGTCCCTCAGGTTGGATGGGCGCAACGCCCAGAACCCAAGATACTTGTAGGGCTTATGAAATGGTTTCCATTCTCTTTTTTTCTAAAATGTTTTATTTAGTTTTGAGAGAGAGAGAGAGAGCAAGCATGAGTGAGGGAGGGGCAGAGAGAGAGGGGAAAAGAGGATCTGAAGAAGGCTCTGAGCTGACAGCAGCAAGCTCAATGCAGGGCTTGAACTCACAAACTGCAAGGTCACAAGCTGAACCGAAGTTGGATGCTCAACCGACTGACCCTCTCAGGTGCCTTGGTTTCCATTTTCTTTTTTAATTAGAAGGGAAAAAAATGAATGAACTGTATGCTTGCAGGAAACGTTTTAATATATAATATTAATATGTCTGTCTTTACACCAATGCAGTCATAAAATATAATTTTTAATATTTTTCCCTTATGGTGGGTCTCAGTCTGGTTGGCTGCCATAACAAAATAGCACAGACTGAGACTTTTAAACAACGGAACTCACCGTTTTGGAGGCTAGAAAGGCCCAGATTAAGATGCCGGCTGATTTGTTTCTAATGAGAGCCCACTTCCTGGCTTGTACACGGACACCTTCTTGCTGTCTGCTCAAATGGCCTTTCCTCAATACATGCACATGGAAAGAGAGAGAGAGAGAGAGAGAGAGAGCTCTCTTCCTCTTATAAAGTCCCCCATCCCATCAGATTAGGACTCTACCCTTGTAACCTCAATCATCCATGATTACCTCGTGAAAGCCCTATCTCCAAATGTGTTCCCATTGAAGGCTGGCAATTCAACATATGAATTTGGGGAAGACACAATTCAGTCCGTAGCATGGAGAAGGGGCCCACAAAGGTCAGACTGAGGCCCTGGATGGGGGTGCTTGTGATAAGAAGCAGTGGCTATGTGCAGGCATGGGAGGGCCAAGGGGCTATAATGGGGCACCGACGGCCTCTAGCAGGTTGTAATGATTGTAGACTCCATCTGACCTGAGCAAGGAGAGTGAATATGGGGTGACCAACGAAGGGGTCCGTGGATTTGGGGTCTCTACAGGGTCACAGAACAGCGAGAGTAGGGTCATGTAGGCTAGCAGAGGCTGAAAGGATGGAAGATAGTGTGAATTTGTGGGTTTGAAGGCCATCTGATTTCAGGGCAGTCTTGGGAGTCGGTGGCTGAGGTTCAGATCACCACACACAAGAGGGCTGAGAAATCACGGGCCAGCCCACCCTTGCAGATCATGCAGGTGGACATTAAGCAGCGTCATTTGGGGCAGGTGGAGAGGTCTCCAGTGGCAGAGGGAGTGTGACCAACAAGGCAGATGAGCAGAACTCTTTCCAAGAGCGAAGGAGACTGGGGATGCCTGGGTGGCTCAGTCAGTCGAGCATCTGATTTTGGCTCAGGTCATGATCTCATGGCTTCTAGGTTTGAGTCCCTCATCAGGCTCACTGCTGTTAGACACAGAGCTCGCTTTGGATCCTCTGTCCCTGTCTGTCTCTGCCCCTCTCCTGCTCTCTCTCATAAAAAAAAAAAGCACAAATAAATAAAAATAAAAACGCAAAGGAGAACTACGAACCAAGTGGACAAGAAAGAAGTGAACTTATCCCTGACCTGAGCAGCCTGCAATGAGAAAGAAAACCAAGCATTTGCTGTTTCTCTGAACAATTAACCTGTCCAACCTCTCGTTGTCAGAAAGGAGCTCTTGCTGGAATTCTTCCACCAGATAGAGGCAGGGTTGGAACTAGAACACAGCCCTTCAAACTGAATTAATCAAGCTAATTTTCAAAGGGAGTTTATGGGATGGACAGGTAAGCTATGCTCTTGGTCTGCAAGATAAAATATTGAATAGATGTCTATCTTCCCCCAAGCTAATGTGTGGATTCAACACAATTCCAATCAAAATCCCCAAAAGATGTTTTAAAATCAATATGCTTTGAAGTCCCCTCTGAAAAATACGAATAGGCAAAAATTTTGAAGAATGTTCTTGAAATTAAGAGCAACCAAGAGAGGGGTAGAGAGAGAGGGGGTATGCGCTGAGGCTGTTGTGCCCAAAAGCATGTTATCAGCAAAATTACTGAAATCTCAGAGCTGGCCCAGGCCCAGAGAGATAGGCAGCAGGGCAGCCCAGAGAAATGGAGTATGGAAAATGTTCACATCGATAAAATCCACTTTCCAAAACAAGTACTAAGGAAGCAGTGTGTTTAAATCATGTTGGATAATAGCACAGTCATTCGGAAAAAAAGATTGGTTTGGATCCACAGGGCACATACACCTCATAAAGCCCAGGCAGATTCAAGTATACAATATGGAAAACCAAATTTTAGATAAACTAGCAGAACAGAAAATAGAATATTTATCAGATCTATGGATGAATTGCTTGTCTCACAAGCAGTAGAAACAACCACAATGACAAAGATTGGCTGAGTTTGATAGGGAAGGTCTACAAACTTCAGAATAATGACAATCACGGAAAAAAAATTTTAAGGGATAACCCACTGGGAGAATACTTACACCAAAAATGAAAATAACATGGCTTTCAAAGCATGACTGATGACGAATATAATAATATAATATAATATAATATAATATAATATAATATAACATAATATAATATAATATAATAGTATCTACGGAGCTCACTCAAATTTATAAAAACAAGACTCCCAAAGACACCCAAGCAAAGACTACAAAAATCATTCATGAGATAAGAACAAATTGCTAACAGAGAAAGAGACAAAACTGGGATACCATTTGGACTTATTTAAGAACGTGTTATGTCGGACAGTTTTGGTTGAACACTGAAGCGTTAGAGGTGCGGTGGGCACACTCACGGATGTCCGGGGGCATGATGGATCCACGGGCACAATATGTCTGGAAAACAAAATGGGGAGGTGAAACACGGACCACAAAGGCTTCTTATCCAATCTGAGTACTTATTCCGGCATCTGAAACTCTACGCGAAGAAAACAATCAAATGGAATAGCCACGTGTACCAAGATGCTCATTATCATGTATAAGAGTACGTTGGATAGGAAAGCAAAACACAGAGAAACAGTGATGACTGTGATGTCTGAAAATGAGAAAATAGCTTAGTTATATCGTGGCATATCTACTCAATGGGATATATTTGGTCATTCAACCCTGTTAGAAAAGAAAAACCAACAATAACAAGCCCAAATTCAAATCATTTGCCCCCCAGGACAGCCAACCAGGAGTTTGAATTACAGTTTCAATCTATTCCAGGAATATAACCTTTTCAAAGTCAATCTGAGATGTCTTGATCACCATTAGTGAGGCAATCACTAATAAAAAACAAAAAGATTTAAAAAAAAGATAAAAAGCCCTGCTGTTCCCATCCCCCACCACCCCGAAAGATGTCCTGGCCTGAAACAATCATTTCTTCTCTTTTGTTAATAACGTTCTTGCCCTACGCTACTGCCTGTAAAAACCTTCCATTTTGAACAACACCTTGGAGCATCTCTCTGCTTGCTCCATAGGATGCTACGTGATTCATGGATTGCTTGATAAAGCCAATTAGATCTTCAAATTGACCCAGTTGAATTTTTTTTGAAACAAACCTATATGGGGAAATGTATGGAAATGTTAAGAAAATGTTAAGATAAAAAACACAACCTCGTATGTGGAAAGATTGTAACTCTTAAGATATATATATATACATGCAAAATTAGCACGTGGATAGAAAAGGACCAAAATGTAAACGAGAAAAATGAAAATAGTCACTGTGTTAGAGCCGTGAGTTTAAAGATAATGCTTGAAATAATTTTGGGAGAAAAGTCTTGTATTTTTTTAAGTTTATTTATTTATTTTGAGAGAGAGAGAGTGCGCATGAGCAGGGGAGGGGCAGAGAGAGGGAGAGAGAATCCCAAGCAGGCTCTGTTAGCACAGAGCCTGGTGCAAGACTTGATTGAACTCATGAGCTGTAAGATCATGACCGGAGCCGAAACCAAGAGTTGGACGCTTAACCGACTGAGGCACCCAGGCGCCCTCAAAAGTTTTGTATTTGTATCTTTCCTTCCTTTCCTCCCTCCCTCCACCGAGTACCCAGTGGAGACACCAGAGCTTAAACCTCAGCCTTCTATCGAAGTGTCTCAGAGTTGGCCAAATGGCGTGGGGACCCTGGGAGTTGGTGGAGACCTTCTTTCATCTGTCAGATGCACACACACTCCTTAGGTACGAAACATTAGAAAAACATCCCATATATTTAGAAAAAATCACACACGCTAAGTTATACTAGATATGTTGCCAGATGAACCCAAAATACTATTTTGAGAATGTCTGAAAAAAAGTTCACCTCCTGGTGAAAATGAGTCACGTTTGCAGCAAAACCACAAACTCAGTGTGGATCTCTCCATCCTGCATTAACAGGAGGGCTTGTTTCGCCTGGAATCTTTCTATGCATCCATTTGCTCCGGGGAGGCCCCCGTTCATGACTGGAGCTGTGATGTCCCGCCCCGCAGATCCTCCTCCTCCAGTTTCTGCTGTCCACCGTGCACGGCGTTCTCAGACTTCCACGGCCCCTGCCCGCCTGTCCGTTGCCCACCCCGCTGACCTGGTGCCTTGGCTCCCCCTCCGCCTCACCGTGGTCCCCTTCTCGACGCCAGCTTCTGGAGAGACCTTCCTTCCACAAGGTGGCTGGCTCCTGGTGCCGTGGTCTGTTCCTCTCTACTGTGGCTTTCTCCTCCCGGAGCGCGATGCCCTGCTGGGCGAGGGAACTGTCAGGCCAGCCTCCCTCTGCGTGCTTCTCCTGGGGCCCTGGTCACCTCTTTCACTTTTGGTGGTTTCTCTCGGGATGTCACTGCTGTTCCTCCTCGTCAGCCCCTCTTTAGGGACCCTTCCCCCATGTCCATCATTGAGGACCTCAGAAGAGGTGTCCCTGCAATTGTTGACTTGGTTCAAGTTCTTGCTACCGAGCTCCAGGGTACCACATAGATCAACAGAGGTGGCTGGGTGATTGTTTCTGTGTTCCAGGGCACACAGGAGACCCCAGGGGCAGTGTGGCCTTTGTCTCATAGCAGCTGGATTGAGCCTCACCAGTATGCAAGTCGGGGGGGCGGGGGCCCTGCCCCCAATGCCCATTCTGCCCTGGGGAGGGGGCCACACCTGTAAAGAGAAACAGAGGAGAGAGGGAGACACGGGCAGACAGACCCTGAATGAACGCTTGGGTGTAGTCAAGCCATAAACCAACTCTGCCCCTGGTCTTATGCAAGACGCTACTTCACCGGAGAGGAGCAGAATTTGTCATCCCAAAATATGTCTCTTTGGCATAAGGATTCTTTCAGGCTGATTACTTTTAAGAAACAACAGACATAGACGCTCTGAACACGGAGTAGATGTCACCCTTTTCTAGGGGACATTTGTCTCCATTTATAAGGGAGATTTCTATGTGTCAGGCTGTCTCCCTCAGTACCAGGGAGGGAGGACTGATTCTCTAGAAACTCTTATCTATGGAGGAGGGGAGGACTTCTATCTGCACAACAGCCTTAGTCTTGTTTACTGTGCTTTTCCTGATAATCTCCCACGCTGGCTGCCCCCACCCCTCCCTAACGTCTTTTGCCTTTAGCTGGATGGAGATGGCATTTAAAGTAATGGCTTGGGCCATTTGGGGGCATCACTTAGTCTTCCCGGTTCTCTTCCACAGACACATGCCAGAGGTATACATGCTATGAACCTTCTGCTTTTCTCCTGTTCATCTGTTTTTCTTTCTACAGAGGGATCTCAGTGAAGAACCTACAAGGGCAGAGGGAAAATCATCTCCCACACCCACAAGGCTTATCCAGGGGGGGTTTCTGACACGTACTGGAAAGAGTCTCGAGGGGTGCAACATTCAATACCGGTTTTTTTTTTAAGTTTATTGATTTATTTTGGAAGAGAGAGAGAACCAGCAGGGGAAGGGCAGAGAGAGGAGGCGGGGGACAGAGGATCCGAAGCAGGCTCTGCGCTGAGAGCAGAGAGCCAGGCGCGGGGCTCGAACTCACAAACTGTGAGATCATGACCTGAGCCAAAGTCGAACGTTTAACCGATGGAGCCGCCCAGGCGCCCCAGTTACTATTTCTCAACTGTTCCAATTCATCTGTTGTGCCTGCTTGTGGGGGTGAGGGTGTGGCTGCCACGGGCGTGGGGTGGGGCGGGGAAGGAGTGACAAGATACCCAAGCAGAGCCCAGAGGCCACCGTGCGCCCTGGTAGCAGGAGCAGATAAAAACGGTAGTCCTTTGTGGCCACACGGGCTCAATAGCAGACAAAGCGGTGCCTGAAACCCTCCCGGGTCAGTGTGTGCAGGCAGCAGCCGGGCCGGTCCCATGGGTGGTGACATCGGTGTCCCACAGTGTGTCCCTGAGAGAGAGCAAGCGGCCTCCTGGGGCGCCGACCTGGTGCCGTCAGCTCAGGCTGCTGCTGAATTTCTGACAGCGTGAACCTGGCTGATAAATTCATCTCAAATCCTGAGAAGGACCCAGCATATCTCTTCCAGAAATGTGAACTTTAATTTATTTAAATTTAATGGAAAAGCATATGGAGGGGAACGGAAAGCTAATTTAAAATAGTGCTCAAAGCAATCAATATGTTAACAGATTCCCTTCAACTTTCTGCGCTTGGCTGCAGGGGGGAAAAAAAACAACAAACCTTTAAAATGTAAGTGGATCCTTTCCATCTTCCTCCTCCTATTTTATAAAAACACAGTTTTTGATGTCTGGTGCTGAGTCTGGGGCGGGGGGGGGGGCGGTTAAAATCAATCGGTCTTGTAAACATTAAAATATGCTTTTGGAAACATAAATCATCTGATGAAGTCGGAAGTGGGAGTGGAGAGAACCTGAAATCGGAAACATACTTCTTCGGGTGCCGAAGCAGACGAGGGGCATGAAGTCTTCCGCATCAAACTGTTATTGTTTCCTGGGTGTACTTGACTTTTCTCATCTACTAAGTAGGCATCACGATCCCCCCTCAATGTTCCTGGGAGGATTCAGCGGGAAGAGCAGCAGGAGCCTGTTTTGCAAACCGCAAAACTGTGCATTTGTTCCTTTTAAGGGCCCTTCTCACCACGCCCCTTAGCAGATGTCTCCCCAGAGACCGCACGGACCCCAGCACGGACCCAGCACTGCAGGCTTCCCGCAGACCTGCTGGAGTCCACCGAGCCGATCTGAGCGGCCACTTCCTAGCCTGTTTGGACACAAGAGCCGGCGTCGAAAGTTCCACCATTAGGGAGTCATTCCTTTGTTGCCATCTCCCCTCTTGGTCTTTACTGGAGAGGCAGCAGGGTGTGGGGGGAAAGAGCAGAGGCTTTTTGCGAAGGATTTGGTTTGAATCCTGCCTCCAGTGGGCTTCCTAGCTGCGTGGCCTTCTCCGGGTTGTTCCTGCACGCCCCTGGTTGTGTTGAGTGCGATGTGTTAAGGGTGCTTGTAGGGAAGGAATCAGACATGGAGTAAGTGCTCAGCGGGCACTTTATTCCTTCCCAAGGACGGGTCCCCCGGGAATGGTGCACGGGGAGGAAACACTGTACTGTGGCGACTCCGGCTGGGAGTAGAGAGAACGGGCAGAGGCTATTTGGAGGTGCGAAGGGCCTTCTGGAAGTCCTTGGGGAAGCCAGTGAGGGGAAGACAGCTGGGCCGCTGTGGAGGTCTTGGCCTCTGCACCGCCACCTGCACCCTCCGGTCCTGGTGCAAAGAGAAGCCTTCGTAACTGCGATAGAGTCCTGTCTCCTTATTCCTTAAAGCACCTCAAGGTCAACTCTTTCCAGATTGAAACTTGGATACCACTGGCAGACACCATCAGAATCCTGATTCTCCTGCCCCCCTCCCGCCCCCAGCACTGACCTTCACAGGCCTGGATGGTGTTAAGATTCTGGGCTTCTCGCGGCGCACTGCTGCCAGGTGCAAAGAGCCCGCATTTGCTTATATATTTTAAAAAGGGAGAAAAAGGCTGCAGGACTATTTTAGAATTTCATATGTAATCAAAATCTGCCTAATTGCATTTTCTCCTGGAAAAAGGAGGATTTCAGGGCTATTGAGTTTCCTCCCTGCCGCCTGGGAAGGTGGGTTTAATTTCCATAATATGTCCCCACCAGGGTTTCCTGTCTGAGAGGTCAAGGCCAAGGCACTGTCTCCGCTCTTCTTCCGGGACGGGTATCTTAGCTTGCCAAGAATTTGCCAGCTTCAATGCCATCAGGTTGACGGAAAATGTATTTCACCAACTGTCCAGAGGTGGCTTCTAGAAGGTTAAAGGGTTGCAAGGCTGTTCCCCAAACAGAAGGGGAGACCCTGGAAAGACAAATGACTCCTTTCTCCTATGTAGACATACAACCCTCCCTGAGGGAGGGGACGGCGGAAATCTCAACAACCAGGGTCGGGGTCTGGGGATGCAGAAAAGACATCTCAGAAAGCAGTAAAAAAAAAAAAAAAATTGTTCACAAGTTGTCAAAAAGCCGGGAGGGGCAACACATCTGCAGCCTCAAGAGAGAGATACAAAGGACACCTGTGCTCAGCCAGGAGCAGTGACCTGTGCTCAGCCTTACACGGTTCTGTGCAGTAGCCAGAACAGAAGCCCGCACGAGGATGAGAGCGGCAGCACCACGGAGAGCCAAGCGCCCCGCATCTTGCGCCGTCTGAGAATTCACGATTCGTGTACGAACCCTGAGGCCAGGAAAGTACTGCTCTGATGTGACGCGTGTGGGACGCAGAAGAGTGTGGAATCTAGACAATAAGCCATAAAATGACGCAAAGAAGCATTTGAACCAGCTTCTGGCCTCCGGCAACGGGGCTGGGCCTCCGCATCTGAAGGTCACTGCACGTTTTCAGGTGAGGGGATGCTTGGGAGACACTGGTCACGTCCAAGTCTGACGTGGTGGTCACCAGGTGGGCTCGGGGGCCCCTGGGACTTGCGTTTGAGGACCAGCTGCCCTCCCCCCACGCCACGTGGCCACTCACCTGAGACTCACCCAGAGCTGGGGGGCGTGGGTGTGCCGGCCAGTGGCTGCCAGCACGACATTAGATAAGGTGCGTTACTCGGAGCGGGACGGTACGCAAGGAGATGTCTCCCTTCCTCCTGGCCATCATCGGTGTCATCCAGGCTTTACTTTTCATTAATCGTTTGGCTGGCGTTATAAGGATCGGATTAAAGAAGTCCATTGGGTGTTATTAAGGAGGGGTCTATCCCTGTGACCTCCAGCCATGTCATTTGGAGCATGCAGCTGTCCCTGCCCCGCACTCCACCGGGGACATGCGGACGGTTCCACCCTTGCACCCACCACACTCCCGAAGTGTGTGTTTCTGTCCCCTCGATCCCAGGTTCTCTCTTCCTCGGGGGGTGGGACACCCTGGCAAGCCCCGCTCCTGGCTCACGTGTAAAATGGAGCCGCATGCCGCCGTGACATGTAATATGGGGACTATAAATGGGAGGCTGGCTCTATTTTTAGAATGGCATTCATGACTGTGCCGTGTGGTGGAAGGTCTGTAATTTCTCCCGGGTTGGGAGCAGTGTGGCTCCCCCCAGTGCTGGGGGAACGTGCATCTAAGATGAAGTCTGAGGGGTGCCTGGGGGGCTCCGTCCGGTAAGCGTCCGACTTCGGCTCAGGTCATGATCTCACGGTTTGTGGGTTCCAGCCCCGCGTCGGGATCTGGGCTGACAGCTCAGAGCCCGGAGCCTGCTTCGGATTCTGTGTCTCCCCCTCTCTCTGCTCCTCCCCTGCTCTGCCCCACTCTCTCTCTCTCTCTGTGTGTCTCAAAAATAAACATTAAAAAAATTTTTTTAATGAAAAATAAAAATAAAATGAAGTCTGAGGCGACATGGCTGTCCAGCTCGTCTGGTCTGCTGCTAACCTCCCGGGGCAGGGGGTACCCAGGGCACCTGGGCCGGAGACTTGGACTCCACTGGCCCCTGAGGGTTAGCCTGGGCGCTCTATGCCTTGGCAGAGCCACGGACACCACCTGGGTGGCGCCTCGAGGGCATCGGCAGTGAGGACCCTCCTTGTGGGCTGCTCGGTGGGAGTAAAGGCACTGAACGGGCCAGGATCAGTCCTGTCCCAGGGGCGCGCTCAGGGAAGGCGTCTCTAACCGCGATGAGACTTGAGTTCTTCCCCGGGCTGCACCCCACCCCCATCTGAATGTGTTCCTGGTAGTCATTGTCCCTCTTATGGGGTCATCCCGGAACGGACCAGGGTGCTGTGGGTAGGACACCATACCGTGGGCTGTCATCACAGCCCGGGGCCCAGGTGAGTGTGGCCAGCCACACAGGGCTGGGTGGGAATGTGAGCCTTTGGCCATCAGGACGGAGCACGCACATGGCCCTCCACGGCCGGACACCGTGGGCTAAAAGGCCGGCACTCCTACCTGGGAGGGGTGCCTGGGTGGGGGCTGGGGGCAGTGCGGCGGGGCAGAGTGGGGACCCAGGCAGGCAGGCCGACTTTAAACCCCACCCCCCGCTCTGTGTTATTCAAGCTGCCACAGCTTCCATCTCCTCTTCTGTAAAATGGGTGACTCTCGCTTCTGATACGATGACTAGGGATGGGCATTCCCCAAGGGGCTGCGCTTTGTAGCAAAGGGGCTCACATCTAAGCACACCTGACATCGGGACCTCGTGGCAAGCCCTCCAGGCGTCTGTGAGTCAGTCCGCCGAGCACACACCTGGGACGGAAGGAATCAACTGTAGGCTTGGGTTTTCCCACCCCCTGTGCAGAAATGGTGCTGACCAAACATCTCTTCCAGCTGTCAGGGTTTCCAGACCGCTGAGTCGGACATTTGGGTTTTCACCCGGATCAAAAATCCCACAGCAGACGAACCAGCCTGGTGCCAGGGGAGTCGTGGGAGTGTTCTGTTCTGGGACGCCGATGTGTGAGGCAAGACATCCGGGATAATGTGACAGGGGCGGGCGAGGCCAGGGCCGCTGGGACGGCATCCACCCCGACGCTAGGGAGGGGAGGGAGCGCCCCTGCCTGCTGCTCTCCCAGGCCCCCTGGGAGCAGGGGCGAGACGGACTCTTTTGAGATCCCTTCTGGAAATTAAACCTTAGGAGGAAAAGAAGAGAGGGAGAGGGAAAGAAGCAGACACTGAACCGCATGCGTCCGCAGGCTCTGCCATTCCACAGGGACGGATGCTCTGTGGTCACCCTGCCTGGCAGCGGGCTGGCCAGTGACCCGAGCGCAGGCCCCCTGGGCGTCCCTCCCTGGCTGGAGTGGTGGCCTTGGCACGGGCCCCGCCCTGAGGGCGTCTCCCTCTGTGAGGTCAGGGAGAAGGCCCCCTGCCACGGCCAGGGTCGTGAGAGGGCGTGGAAGTGTGGGTGTATGTGTGCACGTGGTGCGTGCGCGTGTCCGTGTGTGTGTGCGTGCGTGCGAGCATGTGTGCATATGAGTGCGTGTGCGTGCAGACTTCCCGCAGCTCAGGCCCAGCTCTCTCCATCAACACCCTTTGTGGTTCCCCCGCCGAACTGCATTCCAGCCCACCCACCTTTTGGCCTTGCGGCAGCCCCCAGCCCTCCTTTCCTGCTCATCTCCCTCAGCCTGGGCGTGTGCTCCGGGTCTCGTCTCTGGGTCCCATCATGCTCCGGGGGTGGCCAGCTGCTTCGCCCAGCCTCTACCCTTGGCCTGTAATTCCCATTCCCTGTCTGTAGGCAGCTATTGAGATTCTTTCCCATCCATCAGTGCTATCTCCTCCAGGAAGCCTTCCCTGACTGGCTGAATGGTTCCTCCTCAGAGCTACCACTGCACTTAGCACACTCCTCCTGCCTGGGCACCCCGGAGGGCACCTGTTCTGTACCGGGAAGGAGGT
Organism: Cryptoprocta ferox; assembly: GCA_028646485.1. Classification (NCBI taxonomy): domain Eukaryota; kingdom Metazoa; phylum Chordata; class Mammalia; order Carnivora; family Eupleridae; genus Cryptoprocta; species Cryptoprocta ferox. The sequence goes on along the minus strand of CM053561.1, from coordinate 74,800,010 downwards.
GGTGGCAAGAGCTGGTGCCTTTGGAGTTGAATCCTGGTGTTGCCATCTCCCAGGTGGGTGACCTCAGGCAGATGATGGCGATGCCCTGAGTATCGGGTAGAGACTGTAATTCTGCCCTCGCGGGCTGTGGGGAGGATCAGGGGAGAGAATTCCGCAGCACAGGGAGGGGCAGGCCCTGAATGCCGGCTCCGTGTTCCTTCTGCCCGTGAGGGCAGGAGCCATGCTGCTCACCCCCTGCCCGGCACCTGGCCCTCTGTGGCCCTGGTGAACACATGGACGGCTGAACCCAGCTCATGGGCGGGGGGGTCTCCAGGTGGCAGGGGTTCAGGGCAGTGGGCAGAGCAGGGGCAGGGCTGGGCTTGAGTGTGGCTTGGCCTCTGCCCAGCAGGGCCTTGAGGCCCCTCTCTGGGGGTCACAGTGCTGTGACTGGCCTCACCCCCGGTGGACACTGAATGGATTCCCACCTACCCCTCGTTTTCTGCCTTCACCCCACACTCCCTTTGGGTTTCCTCTACTTTGGGCAAAGCGGTTCGGAACTGAGAGGTTTTGCGAGGGACCCTCTGAGTCTTCCCGAAGTAACACACGTAGAGGTGGCACTTTGGCGGTGGGGGGTGCCCTGATTTGTGATTCCATTGCTGAGACCTTGCGAGGCCAGTCAGGCTTCCTCCGAGGCAAGCAAGAGAAACTCAGACTGGCTTAAACAGAGAAGGAAGGTTCTGGAAGGATACCAGGCAGCTTGCAGATGGGATGGCAGCGTGGGAACTCTGCTCAGGCTCCCAAATCCGGGGAGAAAGTTCTGAGTGCCCTGGCTCAGGCCACCTGACCACCCTTGACCGACAGACAGCCCCACCGAGGCAGGATCTCACAGGGTGGGGGGTGGGGGGAGGGCTGTTTCCCCAAGTCGGAGTCTGTCTGTCAGCCTCTGCACGAGGAAAGGCAGGCGAGTCACAGCACCCAGTGCCGGACACTCACTGCCCTGGGGGAAGCCAGGCCAGGCCCAGGCATTCCTTCCTGGCTGACGTCTGGTTTCCTCAGGTTCCAACATGGGCCACAAGGCCGGCTTTGTTTTCACAAAATGGCAGCCACGTCACCCCACGGAGCCGGCAGCCTGTCAGGAGTTGGGGGCCGAGGGCAGCTCTGGAGTCGTGGGTTCCTGGGAGGGTCTGTCGTCTGGCTGTGAGGTCTCCCCCGGGGGCCTGGGCTCCTGATTCCACCAGCCTCTCCTTCCTCCATCTCGCTCTCATCCCTTCTGGGCCATGAGGTACTGGCCTTTCCCGCCCTCTGGCTGGGAAGCGAGGGGAGCCCTCATCCCCAGTGGTGTCCTCCTTTCCATAGCTACTCACGCGGGTCTGGTTTAGTGACCAGTGCGTTTATCCTTCAGTCGATAAGGCGTTTGCTTCCGTCCCTCCTGCTGGGCGTCCGTCCAGACCTCCAAGCAGGCCAGCAGCCAACCTCCCAGCTGTGGGGCCCGTAAGACTTACTTCAAAGACTTGTTGGGAGGACCGAGGGACCGAGGGAGAAATGTCCCCGTGACTCCCAGGCAGCTAGAGCCCCGTGAGCCCCATGGTCGCACGCTGGTCCACGGGGGCGGGGGGGCACACGAGAACACAAGAGACTCCAGAAGCGTTGAGACAGTTGTGTTTGAGCGTTTGCTGGGGTCTCACCAGACCACACACGGGGAAGCTCGTCCAGCGGGGACAGGGCTTCCCCAAATTCCCGTTCGAGCAGCCGTCTCTGCGAACGCCCCACCTTCCCTGTCCAGGCACCCGCCCCTCAAACGAAGCACTCTTGCTTCCTCCCCTCTCCCGTTTGCATTTCCTCCAGAGGTTTGATTTCGGAGCCAGGCCAAGGATTCCTTTTCCCTGTCGGATGAGGAAGGGGTTCTTGGAAGCAATCTTGACTTGATTTGATTTCCTCTTTGGTGCATGTGTGACGCTCCCGAGCGGCGCGCGGTCTCTCGTGGTGGCTGTGTCATCAATGGCACTGCTGGTTCCCAGGTCCAGCGGCCCCTTCCACCCCTGCGCAGGGGGAACGCTAAGAGGGTGCTAGCTTTCAGAGCCCAGCCGTCCTCTCGCACTCTGGGTCTGGAGGCTCTGCCCAGACCCACAGATTCATCACGGGGCTGGGTCTTCCTCGTGCCCAAACGGCCCCGTGGGAATCAGGGCTCACTATGCTTGAATGACACGTTTCCATTCCAGTTCATTTTGGAGAGTACACGGATACCAAGTGGGACTGCGATCTGGTCGTGCCTCTGCCTAGTGCCTTCCTTCGCCGGCTCCCCAGCGCCATCAGGGCAAAGGCCCGGCTCTTTGGGACATCATCTCGGGCCTCGGTGGTCTGTGCTGTGCTCACCTCTCAGCTGCCCCTGCGCCTCACCTCCGGTCCTTTGCGTGTACTGCTCTCTGTCTGCGGCAGTCTTACCATGTGTCCCTTCTCCCTGTGGGCTGCCTCTGACTCAGACTCCCGGCTCAGCCTCCTATCACTCTGCTCGGGAACAGGAGGCCCCTTTCAGGGTCAAGGACTCCTGTTCTACCCCATCAGAACCCTTCTTGGCCTGGCTCAGAAGCACCTGCTTTCTTCTCTGCGGTCCCCCTACCAGAGTCTGAGCTCCGGGAAGGCAGGGACTATGTCTGTCTTGCTAACATTGTGTCCTCAGCCCCTGCTATGTGGTGGGGACTCATTCAAGGCTCAACTGAGTGAATGAGTGAAGGTTCTTATTTTGTTGAGATGCCACGCTTTTAAGCAAAGAAAGCCTCAGTTCTGGTTCAAAAAGATTCACTCTGTATTCATCTTGTAAATGATGTCTTCATTTAAAAAAATTAAATCAATTTATTTAAAATAATAAACATTTGGCTTTGGTTCTTGGTTCAACATAAAATATGGTTTGTCAAGGTTTGGGAATCCTGGTTTTGCCTGCTTTCTGTAAAAAGGAAAACTCCGTCAAATTAATTATTGGTTCACGAAAAAAAAAATTCCCAGCTAGTGGTTCGATTAAATCTCCCCCCACTGCGTCCCGCGCCCCTGTCCTGGCCCCCGATCTAGGGATCCCCAGGGAGAAATTCCTGCAGGGTCTGACCTCAGCCCAGCCCTGGAGTGCGTGGGGAGAGCTCCCTGTGCCCGGTCCATTTTCTGTTTCCATTTTCAGATGATTTAATGGTCTGAGGGAGAATGCTTTGAAAAGAACCCCTGTCCCCCCCCCGCCCCCTCCCCCCAGCCCTTCAGCAGGTTAGTTTAGCTTAGTAATTAGCAATCACAATATGAGCTGGGATAATTATCCCCAAAAGTCAAAAGAAAAACACAGATGTTTTTAAAGCTGCACAGTTGAGATTTTGCCTTTCAATTGTAATAATTCAGCATGTGAAATGAATTAGATGCCGGCTTTTCCTGGGACTTAATTTCCAAGGTAGGTTGAGGAACACAAGGGTCTTGGATGGGGGTGGGGGTTGCAGCTGAGGTCGGGGGAGGAGGGGGAGGTCACACACACAAGCATGACAATTTTCAGAATCTAGGAAGAAGCAAGGGAGGCCAGATTGAATACATTAATGAGTTTTCTCCTCCTGGGATTTGAGTTAAAGCTTTCTCATAATTGAAAACTTGTGAGATGTTCCTCTGGGCCGGAGTACAAAAATACAGGTGTGTGCCCGGGGCCTGGTACGGCTGTGATGTGCCTGCACAGAGGTTAAGAGTGAAATGGGTCTGGGCAAAGGAATCAATAAGACACTCTCTTTGCCTTCCCCCCATCAGCTCTGAAAAGGCCTGGGAGCTCCTTTCTCTGGGCCCCAGACCTTTCCAGAGGTTGCCTCTCCCCAGGTACTCACCATGATTTCTCCATACCTATGGAAAGGTATTTATCAGAAAGGTCTTCAGCAAAACAAACAAGCCTATAAAGTCTCAACTCCTTGGGAAAGTAGAAAAGGCGTGGCCACATGGGGCCCTGATCAGGTTTTGCACTGGGTCCACCTGTGCCATCTTGGGGGGGGGAGGCTCAGGAAGTTTTACTCCCCTGAGGAAACAGAACCATGCACTGGCCTTGGGTCAAGGGGCTTGGGTTTGAGTTTCAGAGTTGTTGCTGACTCGTTTTTTTGCTGGGAGACCCTGTCCCCTCTCTAGGCCATAGTTCCTTCAATTGTGAAATGGAAGTTGGTTTTGAAAATCAACAGTTTCTAGATTGTGTTCTGCAGAATTGTAGTTCTAAGAGATGTTAAAAAACAAAAGACTTGGTGGACAACACTTTTCCCCAAGGGCAATGGTTCTCAACCTCCCAGGGGACATTTGGTAACATCAGCATGTTTTGGGTGTCATATATTGGAGCGGGGAGCAGGTGGGGTTGAAGGTGTAGAGGCCAGGGATGCTTCTGACAGCTACACGCCCAGGGCAGCCCCCACAACAGAGACTTATCTGGCCCCAATGTTGACAGCGCTGAGGTTGAAAAATGCTGCCTTGGGGTCTCCCAGAACCCATTTGAATATGAAAGACCAAGAGCAGCGAAGGGATCCTTTTAACTTTTCAACCAGAATTCCTGAAATTTATGTGCAGCCAGAATCCCTTTTGCTTTCCCACTTAGCAGCGAGGTTGATATTCCTTAGCACCCACGCTGGGAAACAGCAATATGTGGACTGAGGTTTCCTTCCGATTCGGCCATCTTGGACTGGGATCCACGGAGCAGAAATTTCAAGAATGCTGCAGGGGCTTCCGGTGTGGGGCAAGGTTCAGAAGGAGTGTTCGGGAATTGCCGGGGGCGGGGGGTTCAATCGAAGCTGGGCTCAGCGTAGGTTCTCCGAAGCAGATCCTGAAATAGAGATGCTTGTGGAGTGGTTTATTGGAAAAGGGCTCTCAGGAGAAGAGTGGCGGAAGCGGATGGGGCAGGGGGAGGAGCTAAGCGAGGATGTGGTCTCTGCTGGAGACTCTCGTTTCCACCTGATCCTGCAGAGGGGGGCGTGGGGGGGGGCTCTGGGGTGTGAGTTGCGTCACCGTGTTGGGGCGGCCTTGGTCAGGAGGCCAGTCTAGTGTTCACTACTCCATGGAGTCCCTCCAACATTGGCCTTGGTCTAGGCGAGGGCGTAGCCCCCACAGGCAAAGGTCAGTGTTCTGGAGAATCAGGGAGGCTGTGCCTGGTGATCGGCCACCCCTCGCAGCTCCCAAGGTCTGACTGCCTGGGCTGGTGGAGCGGAAATGAGTGAGGCTCCAAGAGCATGGAGCACTGGGCAGCACGGCACAGAAGTCCTCAGGGCTCAAAGCAGGAAGCACTTGGGCAGGAGGGGAAAAAATACGATGTGTGCTGCAGCAGCCTGCCTCTGTGACTGTCTTAGGACTGGCGAGGGCTCCAGGGCTTAATCACACTGTCAGGCCACTAACTCAGGGTTCCCTTCTGAAGCTCACTAACAGCCAGTCAGAGGCGTGCACAGTGGGGTACGTGTTCTTTTCTCTTCTTTTTTTCTTTCTTTTTTAAAAATTTTTTTAAATTTAATTTTGAGAGAAAGAGAGCACGAGAGGGGGAGTAAGAGAGAGAGAGAGAGAGAAGGAGACACAGAATCCGAAGCAGGCTCCAGGCTCCGAGCTGTCAGCACAGAGCCGGAGGCGGGGCTCGAAACCACTAACGGTGAGATCATGACCCGAGCCCAAGTTGACTGAGCCACCCAGGCGTCCCTGTTCTCTTTTCCTTCAACCAATATTTGGGATTTTAAAATTTCTCTTCCCCAGCTTTCTGGGATCCAGTTGCTGCTGAAAGTCATGGGGTGTCCACGGGAGTGGGGTGGCGGGTGGGGGGAGACTGCAGAAGGAGAACCAGCCGCCCCCAAATCAGAGGCTCACAGAGCACCTGTCTCCTCTGGGCTCTGACGCTCGAGGTGGTCCCGCAGGAAGAACGTAGTGTTCCGAGTGGTCCCAGGTCACACAGCCGAGAGGTGCCAAGGAATCAGGACTTGCGGCGTTCTCTTTGTGCTGCTCCCCACATGGGCCCCATGCCCTCTTCGGAGTGCAGGGTCAAGGCTGGTGACAGAGTACATGGGAGTGAAGCATGCAGGATGCAGTTATTCAATTAGCCTCCCATTTGAAAACATGTGGCTTCCAACTGGGTGGCAGTGGAGTGCCCTGGCCCACATTCCCTGCCCAGTGTCGTCTTGCATCATTTCATGCCCCCACCCATTGCAATCACAGCCTTGGGAAGGAGGAGGCTTGTCTGGGGCAGGCTTGAGAGGCAGTCACCCCTCGTGGGAGAACATCACATTCGGAGACACAGATTCCACGGAATTTGGAACAGCAGCACCGTGTCTCTTCACAGGGACTTGCTCTAATTTTCACGAGCAGTAGTTTGTTGTTGGACATTTGGGGTGTTTTCCCCCCAGACTTTTCAATATTATAAGTACCAACTCAACATACCTTTGGTGTATTCGGCTCTGCCTACAGCTTGACCAATTCCCTTGGGATACAGTCTTTTAAAATATTTACTGGGTCAAATTTACCCACATCTTAATGTCCTCTTGAACGTGCTGCCAGACTGCCCTTCAGAACGGCTGCCGATGGACATGCCCAATGTCCGTGTAGGGAGGGCTCATTTCTCCGCTTCTTCACCGGGACTAAGTATTATCTCTGCTAAGCTATTAGGAGAAAAGTAACATCCTGGGGTTTTAATTTGCTTTCATTTGTTTACTGGTGAGACTGAATATTGTTTCCCCATGCTTTTTTTTTTTTTCAAATGTTTATTATTTTGAGAGAGAGAGAGAGAGAGGGTGCACATGAGCGGGGGAGGAGCAGAGAGAAAGGGAGAGAGAGAATCCCAAGCAGGCTCCGCACTGTCAGCACAGACTCTGATGTGGGGCTCGAACTCATGAGATCATGTGAGATCATGACCTGAGGTGAAACCAAGAGTCAGACGCTTAACCGACTGAGCCACCCAGGCGCCCCTGTTTCCTCTCTACTTCTTGATCATTTGCATCTCTTCTGTGAATTGCCGATTCATCAAGTTGCCCACTATGCTCCTGGTTGTCCGTGTACCAGGTGCACGTCCTACCTCCTTTTCCTAGTTCATTGTTCACTTTGTTTTCATTTTACTGGAATCCAACTTTGACACCTTGACCCTCCAGGTAGAGATAGTTCACCAGGAAGGAGCAACTGTGAACCTTTAGGTGAAGGGATTATCTGCCCCTCCACCCCATCCAAAAACAAAAACGTGGAAGTTCAACTAGGACCAGAGAGTTCGGTGGGGAAGAAGTTCAAGGGGTCAGAGCGTGTCCTGTTCTTCATTTCACAAATCATGCTCGTTGCCCAATTTAGAGTGATTTGGTGGCAACTCTTGGCAGCAGGATGTGTTTCCACATTATACGGGGGCAGCTGAGGATGTTTTGTTGGGTGGCGTGTCAGGAAGCGTCAGGGAGGCCTCTGGGGCCCAGTGACCAGAGCCCTGGTCTCGGGGTCGGACAGATCTGGCACAGACCTGACTCTGTGTGACTGCGAGGAGTCATCTGACACCTCTGAGTCTGTGTGGCTAAGAGACGGGCTCTCACATGGCCCGTGGTGTTGTTGGGACATCCAAGGGCTGGCTGGTGTCAACGTGGTTCTGCCTGGCGAGTGGGGACCTGAGGGACGGGAAAGGACTCCCTTCCACCTCCAGCGTCATGATGTGCTGTCTGAGAAATGTTCATTTATGCCTACCGCCCGTGTGCTATGATGCCATCTCCTCTCCGCGGCTGTACGACAGACCTGTTTTCCACGGTGCCGAACACCTTGTGGCCACCGGGTCCCCAGGAGGGGGACTACCTTAGGCCACTGGGGCTGTTGTCACAGAATGCCACCCCCCGGGGAGGCGGGAAGTGTGAGCGCAGGCTGCCAGCGTGGTTGGGCTGGCGCTGCCTTCCTGGTTCATGGCTGCACCTTCTTGCGCGTCCTTGGATGGAGGAAGGGGCGAGGAGCGCGGTGGGGTCTTTTGTAAGAGTGCTCCTCCTGCCCCGGGGGCTCCACCCGAGGACCTCATCACCCCGCAAAGGCCCACTTGCTAAGAGCGTCACCTTTTGGGGTTAGAATTTCTGCACATGAATTGGGGGGACACACACATGTAGCCCACAGCAGGGATTTTGCAATTTCGCTTCCTAAGGAATTGGGGGCGTCTGTTACTCAGCTAAGCCCAACCGTAAACCGCGCTGTGACGGCAGTGGTGGCCGGGTGTGCGGGGCCCTTCGTGGGCCCCGGGGCCCGTGCTCGGTGCTCCGAGGCCAAGTCCCCACCCTCTGGGACGGTCACCGTGGAGGCCACACCCAGCTCTCCCTCTGAGGGACCTCTGGGGGAGGACTCAGAGACCCCCCCACAGACACATATGTACACACAACACACACACAGACCCACACATAGACACACCCACACAGCACACACAGACATACAACACACACACGCACAAAGACATACCCACACAATCTTCATACACAGACACTCTCACACACTCACATGTACATTCTTACACACCGACACAGACACACTCATTGACACACTCACACAGACACACTCACACAGAGACACATGTACACAGACACACAGAGACACAGACATTGACACACACAACACTTAGACACACGCACACAACACTCGCACACAGACACATGCACACAACCCTTACACAGACACACGCACACAACCCTCGCGCACAGACATGCACACACTTACACAGACGCGTGCACACACTTGCACACAGACACTTGCACACATTTACAGAGATGCATGCACATAGACAGACATAAGCACAGATACACTCACACAGACACACACACACAGATGCACGCACACAGACACATGCACACAACACTCGCACATAGACACTCGCACACAGACACACGCACACAACATTTACACAGATGCATGCACACAACACTCGCACATAGACACTTGGCACGCACACAACATGCCCACAGATGCATGCACACAACATGCACACAGACGCATGCACACAGACACGCACACAACACTTGCACAGAGGTGCGCGCGCGTGCACACACACACACACAATGGCATCGGAGCCGCTCGGTGCCCACGGACATGGCCTGGAGCACAGGACTTGCTCGCGGTCATCGCCTGCGAAGAAGAGCAAACGCAGACTGAGGCCCAAACCCGGAGGGCGGGGGGTGCGGAGCAGCTCCGCTGGGGAAACCGGGAAGGAGCTAGAGGCGCTGGTCTGGAAGAAGAGAAAACTCAGAGGGGCCTGTGAACGTCTGCACGTAGTCCAAGAACTTGCCTGTGGAAGACGGTTGTTCGGTGAGGCCCAGAGACCCACAGAATGGGGACTGGCGAGGGGCGCCCTGGAGGAGCAGGTTCCGGCTCAGAAAGGAGCAGAAGTACTTGTTAAGTGGACAGGGGGCACCCACCCTGGGCGCAGGGGTAAAGTCGTGAAGAGGCAGGTATGGTGAAGAGAAGGGCCTGCCTCCCTCCACTTCCTGTCCCCTGAAGGGACGAGGTAGCTGGGGTGTCCGTGAGGACTGAAGGAGGCTGCGGGGCTGTCGAGGGGGACTGTGGGCCGAGCTCCATCAGCGGGAGTGAGCTCCCCGTCAGGGGCTGTGGCCAAGCCCAAACTGAGCAGCGTGTTGGCAGGGATGCCGCCAGGGACCTCAAGACCCGGAAGGGGATGTGAATCTGATGCTCTGGTGGGTCATGCTTATCCAGGGCCCAGAAACTGCCGATGTCCCGTGTTTCGCACTGGGTCGTTCTCCCGGAAAAGGGATCAGGAAGAGGAAGTAGCAAGAGTTTCTTGTCTCCCCCACCCATCATTCCCAGCGCCTCTTCAAGTGGCCTTACTTGAGCACATCTCTAGTTTCTGTGGCAGGGAGTAAAGAGCGGTCCAGCAGCCCAGGTCACCATGGTCTTGGCAAAAAGAAAAAGAAAAGAAAAACAATTTTAAAAAAAGGTGGTGGGAAAGCCCAGCACGCTTCGGCAGGCGATCGTTTCAGGTTGGGAGGGACTGAGATGCGGAGCAGAGAAGGAGGAAGAGCCAAGAGCGCGGACCAGTGGGCAGGAAGACTGGCTTCAGGCTTCTGCTTTGCAGCCCACCGCTGCGTGCCTGTAGGCAAGTCACTTGCCCTTTCTGGGCCTCTACTCTTGTCTGAGGAAGTTGCACTGGTTAATTTTATGGCCACGCCGGCCCCGAAGGACTGCAAGAAACCCTGTACTTACAGAGCCCACGACTGTCATCCACAAAGGGTGGGTGGGCCGGCGCGCCCCACGGCAGCTGCCGGGCTGAGATCAAACATCTAAACAGGGGTGTTTGGGGAGTGATGCTATTTATTCCTTTCTGGGTTTCCGAACAAAACCCCAGAAGCCGAAACCACTTCTCAGCTCCCAGAGGTTTCTTTCCAAGGATGATACGTGCTAACCAAAGACAGATGCGTCGGAACTGAGGGTTTTCTTTAAACGCTCCTCTGTAAAAGTCCATGCCCCACACGCCATTTTGCTGCTACTTGGACCGTAGCTTTAAACAGATATCCTTAGGGCCTGAGATTTCTGAGACATGAGGCAAAATCCACAAACAGCCAAAAGCAAATGGGAAAATTAAAAGTTTCAGAAACTATACTTAAAAATTTATAATGAGCATGCAACAAGTTTTCTGAAACGACTCAGTGGTACTGACTGCGTCTCAGGCCTCCCGATCCTTGGGCCAAATGGAGGCTGGGAACTTGCCAACCAGTCACATGACCTTTGAATGGATTCTCTAGAGCTCATGATGTAGGCTGACGTCTACTCTCTCAACCAGCCTTCACCCCTGGGGATGCGAGCAGGGCCAGCTTCATGGGAAGCAAATGGCCCCGTGCTTACAAGGGTCCCATGCTTGGTTTCATGCCTGGCCGTACTGTCTTAAAAGTCTTAGTAATTTTTGAACAAGGGGCTCTGCATTGTCACTTTGAACTGGGCCCTACACGTTACGCAACTTGTCTAAAGCCACGCACACTTTCCGTAGGCAATCGCTGAGCTGGCAACAGTGTGCTAATTTCTGGTCCACATCCATTTAGCTTTCGGATGAACCAAATGTGTAACTTTTGTCTTACTAGCACATGACTTAACCTTGTGCTAATAAGCTCTGGACAGAGCTAGACTGAGTCAGTGTCAAACACAAAGGAAAGATGGGTCCTTTGGCTCAGAGAAATAAGCTCAGATCTGTCTCATATATAATCGTGCTCCCGTGTAATTCCAAATAGAATTGCCCAAACTTACACAAACTTGGTTGGGCACTTCTGAAGACCATAAGGAAGTGCTGACCTCCTGACACTTGACTTAGATGATCTAGATCTGGGTGAGCGAACTAGAGCCTGTGGGCCAAATCTGGCTTGCCACCTCGTTTTTATAAATAAAGTTTTATTGACACACAGCCACCCCATTCACTTACATACCATCTATGGCTGTTTTCAAGCTATAATGGCAGAGTTGATAATTTGCAAGAGATTGTAGGTCCAGCAAAGCCTAAAATATTTACCATCTGTCCCTTTACAGAAAAAGTCGGCCAGCACCTCCCTAGCTATTAGAATTGCTAAGTTTCTAGAATACACTAGCAGCCTTCTGAAAACACAGCTTTTAAGAATGATGTTGTACCCGAGGGATACGAAATGATTACTTAGACATAAACCATAAATGAAAAAGATTTATAAGTTTGGTTACATTAAAATAAAAAGTTCTACATGGCAAAACCCAGTGTCAGCAAGGCTGAAAAAGCAAGCAGCTGGCTGGGGAGAAAATGTTTTCCAAACTTTAAACAGAATGCAGTTCAGATGATTTGAAGAAATCCTGAAAAGCCAAGAAGAGTAGAAAAAAAGCAGACAAAAGGTATGTACGGGAAATTCTAGAAGAAATAAAAAGGATCAGAACACAGATTAAAAGATACTCCCATTTAATATTTGGGAATATGCAAATTAAAACAAGATGCTGTTTTTCACCCGTACGATGGACAGTGTTGTTGAAGTCTGATAGCTTCACATAAACAAGGTTGCTGGAAAATTGTGCGTCTACACCCTGCTGGTGGAAGAATTAGTGGGTGCAACTGCTTTGGAACGAATAAACCCCAGAGAGACTTTCAAAGACATGCCAGGGACGCACGTGTGAGAATGTTCAAGGCAGCGTTGTTTATAACGGGGGCGGGGGGGGGGGAAAGGAACCAAAAGTAGCATCTATGAACAATGGACAAATTCAGCTCCTTTGTTTCCTTTTTTTGGTCTTTCTCAGCCAGTTTTGCAGCCAAAGAGGCAACAGTTGCATGACGTACCCCCTTCCCCTGTGCATCTTTGCCTCTCTGTGACTTCTTTACGAGAGCTGACCCACGGGCCATACTGGACCTGAGCCTGTGGACCAGTGCCCTCCAGCCCTGCCCGCGTGGAGGAGCACAGAGGACTGTTACCCTCAGTGGCCAGACGGTCTGTCACTGTGTCTGTGTGGACGGTAGAGACCCCGAGTGCCCTCACCAGGCTCCAAGGTAAACTTGGCCTTACGTGGTCAGAGGAAGGCAGTGGGATGGGAAGGTGTGGATGGTGTTGCCTACAGCTTTGAGTTTAAATTCCTGCTACTTCCCTTACTGCCTGCGTGGCCCTGAGTTCCATCCAGAACTTACCCATCCTGAGCTTTTATCACTTTTCTCTAAGATGACACGTGTCCTTGGCGATGAACTGAGATGGCATATGAAAATACCCAGGGTGGGAGCTGGCACCCTGAGGGCCCACCTGAGGCTGGCCACGCATGTCCTGCAGAAGGTCCAAGAACCGTTTGAGAGCTCTGAGCTGAGCAAAGCAGGAAAATGAATCTCTGCCCACGTTGGAGCTGGGGCCTCTGCCTTTTGCTGCATTTCAAGGTTATAAAAGCCAAATTCTCAAAGGCCGCCTGTTGAGCAATCGTCGGATGGTCCTGTTGTCCTGTATCTAAACTTCAAAACAGAAGTAACCTCAAGATGCATTTTCTATAAGCTCCTTTTTGCAAGAGCTAGGATCTCGCTGTTGGTTTTGAGGGGCCCCAATAGTCTCTTCACACTCAGAGAAACTCTAGGCTGGAGTCCGCAAAGGGAAAGATTCGTAAAGGAAGTGTTGCATCTGTGTGGGTGATATCTTCACAGGGGCATAAGGCACTCTTGACAGGCATTACCCCCGCAGAGGGAGGCTGGGGACCCCGGGTGAGAGGGAGCTTCACTTTGTTGGTAAACCTTTTCATACTCTGAAGTCACCCTCTCCCACTCCATTTATAGGAACTTAGCATCATTATCATCATCATTGTATTTTATATGCCTAACAAAAGAAAAGAACTTTGGGTCAATATGGTCCAGCAAGATCCTGCTTCAAATACCCTGACAGCTTCTTTTCTACAAATGTTTAGAATAGAACAAAAATAAAAGACTGATACATCAGGACTCGCGGGCTATAGCAAAGGCAGCACACAGAGGAAAATTTATAGCCTAAGCTGTAAATGAATTCAGTGTTCGACTCCAGTACCTAGAGAGAGCTTTGAAGTAAACCTACATAAAGGAAGAAAGAGTTACACATATAAGAGCAGAAGTTAGTAAAATAGTACACAGAATAATCAATTGTTATACTTGAGAAACACAAGAGCAGGGAGGGCTCTGGAGGTTATCACCATTTTTTATTGGCATAAATAACTTCAGCAATAAATGTATCATAAACACAATTACTTAATAATTGCATGGTTATTTAATATCTGTCTTCCCTGGGACGCTATGTATTCTATGCTTGTTTATCCCCACATTCTGACCCTTGACAGATGTTCGTTAAATATGTGCAAGTTGAATTAGTGAGTGGAATTCTAGCCCTGTCATCAACAGGATCGTTGAGCAAGTTATTTAACTAATCTGAACTTCCCCTTCCTAATCTGTCAAATGGGGAGCACAAAGCGCCCCTCACAGGGCTGTGGCAAGAAACACATGACGTAATGCACTTGAAGGCCTGGTTCAATTTCTGGCACAGGGTGAGGTCAATAAATGGAGGGAGGTGTAATTATGAGTCAGAGAACTGGCTCAGATGTAGGAGTGTAATCTGCTTGCCCTGCGGCCCCCAGCTCTCTGAAGGGCAGCACCTCGCGCTGCTGGAAAGTTCCAAAGAGGCAGGTTTGAGTGGGAAGGGAAAATCTGGCAAAAGGGAATCATGGGGGAGGGGAAGTCCCAATGAGATGACCAGTGCCAGTGACAAGCCTGGACTGTGACGAGGACAGTGCACCAATCCCTGCCCTGCCCGCTCTGGATTCTTCTTGCTGGAATTCTCTTCCCCCAGACTTTTGCATGGCTCTGTCCTTTCAACATATGGGTCTTGGCTCAATGTTGCCTCTGTTCTGGCCATTTGCCCGTTTGCCCTTAGATCCAGCCCCTTCCTTTCCCTGTCCTGCTCTATATCGCAGGGCCCTGGGGGAAATGAGTTTGCCAGGCTTGCTTGCCCATCGGCCTGTGGCTAGGTTTGGCCATTGGGAGGTGCTGGCAACAGACTGGAGGGCAGGAGAAAGGGACCAGCCAGGATGGTTCTAAGCCTTGTTCCCTCTCTGCTTCCGAGATCATCTCCAGCACCTGTTTTTTCTCCCGTAGACCAGGATCCCCTGGGCAGCCCTTCTCAGGACAGTGTCCATTCCTGGGCTCTGGGACATCGCTTCTTCTCTCTGTCTCCACAGGGATGGTAGTGGCTGCCTGTGGCTGCTTATGTCCGGTTCGCCTCCCCATCCAGTCTGTCCTTCCTGCCTACCTCGTACCTTTGTAACTAGTCCTTGATAGTAAAACCCTTCTACTGAGCTGCCTGCCATGCGCACTGCTTCCTCGATGGGCTTGATGTTAAATATCTAATTTAAAATACCTGGGATGCTGTGACTTTTCTTTGCAATGACTATTGTAATGCGTCCAATTTGGAAATAACTCAAAAGCTCGAATTTCCTTGTCCAGAGTCCATCAGACCAGTTAATAAAGGTCAGAAATCACTAATTCCTTAGAGTGCTTTGTTCTGCTTGAAGGCCATCTGTCCTGGGAAGCCACTGTTCTCTATTAGGTGCTCAGGCGGGTGTACGCATTAGGGAGAAATGGAACGGAGAGGCCATCACTCAGAGTCAGAAATGACCCGACAACAGGGGCAGCACACACGATCCATTCCAAATACCAATAAATGCGTAATTATGGCGTCGGAGGCCCGCAGAACTCAGCCAACTTGGGTGGAACTTGCAGTTCTAAGCCGTCTCTAGGAACACATGGGAAGGCTGAGGCCTTTGTGTTTTGAACTTCAAGGCTGCCACATATGAGCAGTCATTTCCATGTGGATGTGCCACAAGCATTAGAATCGTTTGGAAATATGCCCTGGATACTTCCTATGCACGCAGCTTCTCTCCAGTTCCTCTATCTCAGAGCTCTTCGCTTCTGCTCTGGACCACTCCCAGCTTCCTACTGGGTCCCCTCCTGCCAGAATACCCCTCGTCTCCCCCAGCCCCCTCCAAGCCACGCTACACAGCGTCATGAGAATGGCCTGTCCCAATTGCTTAGAGGGCTGAATCACTCACGCACCTGATGCCCTTGAATAACTCCCCATTGCTTGCAGGAGAATTTCCTGGTTCCTTAGCACACACTCAAGATTCCTGCATGGTCTGTCCCTCGACTACACCCCTCAGTCAACTTGAACCATCCCCTCTCAACATGGGCTTTAAACACAACTTTCCTCATGGTTCCACCACTGCACCCGCCCAGTTATCCCTCCATATCTCTGCTCATGCTCTTCCTCCCTCCTAGAATACTCTTTCTTTTCTTTTTCTTATAATGCTAACTCATACCTTCCTCTCCCCCTCCTCCTCCTCAATCTTAAAATAAAATATTTGGAATCTAAGAGATGTATCGTCCTATTGAGCTTAAGAAACAGAGTGTCCCAATACGCTCAAACCTCTCCGTACTTCCCTATCCCACATCTCTTCCTCCCTTCCCCCCAGGGAACCACCATTTCGAATTCAGTGTTTTATAATGTCTTTAAAGATCTGTATACGTTTACGTGCGTGTGCTTCCCTAAGCAATATGCACTGTTGCTGAGAATGTTTTAAAACCTCATATAATTCTACTCCTGAAACCAATACTACACTCTGTTAACTGACTTGAATTTAAAAAAACAAATAAAAAAAAAACCTTATGTAAATGATATCATACCCTATATATTCTCCAACAACTCACAACTTTTGCCTAATATTGTGTTTTTGAGACGTTCCATATTGTAGCCTCAATCATTTTCAGTACTGTCTGATACTTCAGTGTATGTGAATGTGTGTACGTGTTTACGTTGGTTCTCTTGTTGAGGGCATTCGGTGGCTTCCAATGTCTCTTCTTCCTTCCCTCTCTCCCTTTCTTCCTTCTTTTCCTCCCTCCCTCTCTCCCTCTCTTTCTCTCTATCTTCTCTCACAAACCTTATTGCCGTGAACACTATCAACATATCTCCTTATGCGTACGGGCAAGAGCTCTTCAAGGGTCCCACGATCATGCAGAAATGGAATCGAAAGTCGTAGGGCAAGTAAAATTTTCAATTTCAAATAATTTGCCAAAGTGGTTGGAGTCTTAGATGGTTCACCAGTGGCACATAAAGAAGATTCCCTTGACTCTACGTGGTTGCCTCAACTTTCTAACAACACATTTAAAAGATCTGGGGACAATGAAATGGAATCTCATTATACTTGTGATTTGGTGTTCCCTGATTATAAGTGGACTGTCATGTTTCCCATCGTGTGAAATGTCTGGGTAACTTTTGCTCATATTTCCTTTAGGATTCGAATCGTTTTTTAAATGATTAGAAAAAAAAATCAAAAATATATTTTGGATAAGAATCTGTTTTGGGTTATATATATTGCTAATATCTTTTCCCTATTTGTGGTTGGTCTTCTTCTGCTTATGGTACCTTGGATTCGCGGGAGTGTTTTAAATTTTGTCAAATTATTCTATTTTTTCTCCTAGTGTTTATGCTTATGTCTTTTTTCCTCCATATAATCTGAGGCAAGGGTCAAATGTCTTTCCATCTGGAAAACGAATTTCCACAGCGCCATTTATCAGTCAGCCTGTTCTTTACTCTATGCCACCTTTTCCAGTTGAGCAAAAGCAGTGACCGTCGGCATCCTTGCCTTATTCATCATTTTAAAACGAGTGCCTTTGAATGCTTTACCATCAAAGGTGATGCTTATAAAGATTCTTAATTTATTCTTTCTATTAAGTTAAATAAATTGCTCTCTTTTTCTAGATAGCTAAGACTTTTATCATAAATGTTCAATTGTGTTTGATGCCTTTTTCTGCAGTTAATGAGATGCCAATATAGTTTTTCTTTAAGTCTTAATATAGTGAAATTATCAACTGTTCACCAGGAAGCCATCTTCACATTCCTGCGATAGACCCAACTTGATGATTAGGCATTAATATTTTATAGTCATTGGTCGATTTGGATTGCCAATATCCCATTGGGACTTTTGCACGAAACTTGAGAACAACGTTAGCCGATGATTTTCCTTCCCGTACTGCCCTTCCCTGGTTTTATTATCGAGGTTATAGTCACCTCACAAGATGGGTTCTCTTTTTCTATTTTCTAGAAGAGTTCATATAAGATTGGAATTAGGAAGGTAGTAGAATTCTCCTGTAAAACAATCTGGGCGTCACAGATGGTGTTTAAGTAAGTATTAAGCCACTTTATTTAGTGGTCGTAGAACTACTCAGATTTTCTATTTGTTCTCGGATCACTTTCGGTGAGTTAATTCCTCAGGACTTAAGACGGAGCTCAGAGGCCATATCCTGCGGAAAGCCTTCTGTGACCACCCCTTGCCTTCGTGGATTAAATTATTCTCCCGTGAACTCCTACACAGCATTGACATCCCTTCATTCAAAAACTGTTTGTTGAGCGTGTGCTGTGTGCACTGTTCTATATGCTAGGGAAACAACAGTGAACATGACAGGCAAGAATCCTTGTTTGCACAAAATGTACATTCTGGTAGGGGTGGGCAGGCGATAAACAAAATAAATGAATGAATTACATGATATCATGGAGAGAAAAACCCAAAATGAAAGGATGCTGACGCAGGAAGGGCCACAAGCTGTAATACATGGTCAGAAATGTCATTGTGTACATTCCTTCATATAAGAGATATGTATTTGTGGGTGCTAGGCACTGGGATTAGGGTAGAGGACTAAATAGACAAGGTTCTTGCTCTTGTGTTTATATTTTAGTGGGAGACATGTAATAAATAAGTAAAAATCAAATCAGAATTATAGCTTCTGATGAAAGAGATCAGCAGGCGCGTTGATAGACAGAGTCGGGGAAGCCTGCATTGAATGGGATGTTGAGGGCGGACTCCTGGAGGGGGTGGCCTCGAAGCTGGGACCTGACGGAGAGAGGCAGGCAGTTGTGTAGAGTGTGATCCTGAAATGACCTGGCATTTTCCTGTCTTTTCCACTAGACTATGAGCTCCCCAAGGGAAGATGTGAATTATTCGTGTGGGTATCCCCGACCTACCACAGGGCCTGTGTTGTAGATGCCCAACACCTGTGTGCTTAACTGTTAGGTACGGGAAATCAGGGGTACGCCGGGAAAAGCATTTGAAAACTGATGTTAACCAGCTGCAAAAATCTGTTTATAAAGCAAGTAGTTGCCATTGGTTCAACAAATATGAATTGTGCCCGGGACTGTGTTACACGTTGTGAGGGGGACCTCCTCTCGAGGTGTCACAATCTAGAAGGGGGACAGACTGGGGTTATCTCATTCACTACAGACAAGAGGCCCCAAGCAGCCCAGCACACTGAGGCTGGCGTGTGGGGTGGCAGCGAGCCGGGGGCTCGGCCTCTCCACAGCCGGGGTCGCACAGCCGCGGTGCGCCAGGCCCCGTGGAATGGAAGGGCAGATGCGGTGTCAGAGCTGGTCCTCCTTGGCCCAAGGTCTCGGAGATGGATCTGAGCTGTGACCAGACCACCGGAAGTTGAGCACACAGGGTCCATCAGCCGGGCTCCTTGCTGAGGACAAGGCACGAGCTAGCCCTGTTGAGAAGATGGCACTGCAGACATTGCCTGGGCATCCAAACCTGCACATTCTAAGTCACCGGGATGTCCCAAGGGCCATCCAGTAGTGGCCATTTAAATCCCATAAGCACTTGCACTTGCTTCCTTGTCTCAGGAAGCTTGGTGGGACTAATGGGTTGATTTGCACTCTGAGGGGCAGAAAAACGTCCCCCTCTCAGATATGCCATCAAAGCCGTGACGGCATCTGGAATTCACAGGGCAGCTCCGTGTTTCTTCATTTTGTGGCCGTGTCCAAGTCGCTTCACGCAGCCGTCCTCAGCCGGGTCAGAAATGTGTTTATGTGCCTGGACATCTGTATCATTTGGCTGACACTTAGTGAGGGAAGCAGACATTTGGAAGAATCAGAAAAACAAGCTTTGAAAATACACAAATAATAACAACATCTTGCTTCAATATTTACTCACACTTCTGTAGCCTGGGTTTCCGAGAACTTAGAACCTGCTAATTTCTTCCAGGTGCTATTTGGTAGATATTATACGTATTGAAAATAACACTCTCCTCTACTAAGGCAAAAATTAAAATGAAATCTCCAACTAGTATCTTTTTAAAAGTGTATTTATTTATCTTGTGAGAGAGAGAGAGAGGGAGAGAGAGAGAGAAAGAATGTTGTCAGTGCAGAGCCCGACGTTGGGCTTGAACTCGCGAACGAGCCGTGAAACCATGACCTGAGTTGAAACCAAGAGTTGGATGCTTAACTGACTGAGCCACCTGGGTGCCCCAGAATCTCCAACTACTATTTTTTTATTTAAAATGTTTTAAATGTTTATTTTATTTTTGAGAGCACGAGCGAGAATGTGTGTGTGAACAGAGGAGGGGCAGAGAGACAGGGAGACGCGGAATCTGAAGCAGGCTCCAGGCTCCGAGCTGTCAGCCCAGAGCCTGATGTGGGGCTCGAACTCACAGACCGCAAGATCATGACCTGAGCCGAAGTTGGACGCTTAACCGACTGAGCCACCCGGGCGCCCCCGGAGTTTTTTCTCCTTAAATAGCTTTATAAAAAAGGCCTTATACATGAAAGTGAAGCAAAATCTGTTCTACGCAGTCCGGATTTCCTCTTCCCCTCTCCACGGGGTTTGCCATGGCTGTGCACCTGCTGGTTTGCTTGGGACCGTTCTTCAGCTAGGTGTCCTCGTTAGGGCTTGTCAGATATTGTTACCCCATTGCTTTGATGGGGAAACTGAGGCCCTGAGAATTTGATTAGTCATCGAGTCCGTTCTCCCCTTCTTCATCCCCACTGCTGTCGCCGTAGAGTAGATGTCACCATATTGTCCTTGTACTTTGGGTCCACGGGGATCCCATCCCTGGCCTCCATGCTTCCAGATGCATCTTTTTCTGTTCCTCAGACAGCTAAGGAGCTGTCCTCGAGGCTACTGCCATGGTGGCAGATGGGACTGTGAGCTGTAATCACGCAGGGCCACAGGAGGGCAGGGGCTGGGTCTCGGCCACACCTGTAGCTGCTGTCTACACCAGCCGAAACACAGTAAGGGGTGCAGCAAATGGCTTTGAACTGACGTGTAAGGAAGTGCTTCTGCAAGTCTAAAAGTGGAATGAGGGTCCCGAGTTTATTCGGTTAGTTGGAAACAGAGTGAAGGGGAGAGGCCAGGCCCCTGACTCCTGGTTTAGGGTCCTTCCCGTGCCCCCGTGCCCCCTTTGTGAGTTCTCCTCCGGTGGTGTTTGCCATCTTGCTTGACTTTGCACAAAAAAGCATGGTCACAAATGTACTTTCCTATTTTGCTTTTAAAACCCTGATGTAGAATAATTTTTTTTTTTTTTTACAGCCATCGATTTACAGAAGGATGGTAGGGGCGCCTGGGTGGCTCAGTCGGTTAAGCAACCGACTCTTGGTTTTGGCTCAGGTCATGATCTTGCGGCTTTGTGAGTTCAAGCCCGAGTCAGGCTCTGAACTGACAGCGCAGAATCTGCTTGAGATTCTCTCTCTCTCTCCCTCTCTCTCTGCCCCCCCCCGCCACTTGCACTGTCTCTGTCTCAACATAAATAAGTAAACTTAAAAACATTAGAAGGAAAGTGATCACTGGTGAGATCATGACCTTCTGGGTGAAGGCAAAACCCATTAAGTGCCCACCTCAGACCTTGCCTTTACCTGTGACTGGGAGAGGTAGAGTGGGGGTGTAGGGGGCATGGGGGGAGGCCTCTCTTCTTGCAGAGAAGCTCTCCATGCAGCTTCTGGAGGGTAACCCACTCACGTCCACCTGCCCTAGAAGCCAGCCCCTCCCTGGGACCCCCGGCACCCGGGCCCCGGGGCCGGTCTGATGCCGCAGTCTGTGTGTGCTGTGGGGTCACCAGATTGCGCTCCGGGCACGCAGGCCCTGGCCCGGGGCCCTGGGATCTGACATCCACAACTGCAGGTGACCGCAGCCCCACCCTCTCCTTTCCGGGTGACTCACCTCGGAGCAATGCTTTTGTTTCTTCTTCTGAGATGTCAGCCTGTGGCATTAAGCAGACTGGTGGTTTGGGGAAGTATACAAATGTTAAAAATATGTAAAAAAAAAAAAAATCTCAGCCAGGTTTAAATGGAGCCATTGTCTTTAAAACCAAGCCAGGAGCCCAGTGGGTGCCCCACAAACATTTGTGCAGTGCGTGGATGAAAATGTCAAATCCTTGAACCACAGGCGGGGAAAATGATCACAGGACAGCTGAATTGTGAATTCTCTATTTTAGCTTGTTCTTGCTTTCAGAAAAGTGCATGTGCCAATGTTAATGTTTAATATCTCGGAAGCTCCGAGTTCCAGCCTGAGGCTAGCCAGAAATATCAGTGACTCTGGAGAGATTCGTTGAAGTGACAGCAGAAAAAGGATAGGAATGGCTTCTGCCCGAGGGTCTGCAGGGAAATCCCAAGACGCTTCGTGAAATCCTCGCCGTGATGTTCTTTCAAAAGGCTTTTTTCCTTATTTAATTCTTTGTGCCATTTTGTTTCCTTCTTTAGCCTGTCATTGCGTTGCTCGAGACTCCCAGCTCCCATCACCCCTCATTATTTCCTATATTCTGGGTTCATTTCAGACCTCCAGGGACTAAACTGCATAGTGCATTTGGGGCTGTGACCCTAAATCCAGGGAGTACAGGGGAAGTTGAGAGAGGAGAGAAAGAGAACCCAGAAAGCCACAGAGAGGAAGGAGAAAAGGAAGAGGCACTTGCTATTTTCTCACCCCGCCCCCACCCCGCTGGTCACAGGGTCTCTCTCCACCACGCGGCTTCAGCCACAGGAGACCGGGGCCGTGGCTGGGAGAGTTACACGCCTAGCATCTGATGTGTTGGCCATGAGCCCTGGGTAGCCAAACACAGAGTCACACAGCCTCTCCACACCCTGAGGCTTTGGTGTGAGCTGCATTCCTGGGTGGCTGCCTCAGTTTCCCTGCTCAGTATTCCAGGTATTAGCTCAGTCCTGACAACTGTCTGGAGCAGCAGGAACCCTCACTGGGGACTTGGCATCCCTTAGGGTCTTCCCCACCCCCCGGCCAGCCCAGACAAAGCACCTTCTTGCGTAGTAGAGTTAAAGTCCCTTTAAATTAGCCCTTCTGACCCCCGCAGGCTAGTGTGGAGTTCTGAGGCTCTGGCTCATCTCCAACCCAGGCCCACTGTGTGTGTGTGTGAGGGCGTGTGTGCATGCACGTGTGTGTGCAAGAGGCTATCGAGTGTTCTTTCCCCATCCTCCTTTAAAAAATTATTTTTGAACATTTATTCATTTTTGAGAGACGGAGAGAGACAGAGCACAAACAAGTACGGGAGGGGCAGAGAGAGAGGGAGACACAGAGTCCAAAGCAGCTCCAGGCTCCCAGCTGTCAGCACAGAGACCAACACAGGGCTCGAACCCATGAACCAAGAGATCATGACCTGAGCTGAAGTCGGACGCTTAACTGACTGAGCCACCCAGGCGCCCCCTCTCCCCTTCCTTCTACTTCCAGGGAAGACGCAACGCCTCCCAGCTTCTCCCCAGCACACGAAGAGGGAGCTGCCATGTTCTTGCAAGGGTCCTGGAGGGAGAGGAGGCACCGCACGGGATGGGACCGTCGCAGTGATCTGGCGACTGTTGGGGCGGAGGGAAGAGAGGGGCATTCTGGAGGACCCGAGTCTGGATCCTGGTCTTCACGGTGTGTGTGTGTGTGTGCATGTGTGTGTGTGTGTGACTATGCACGGTTCCTAGCCAATCCGGGGCTCAGCTCGCACACCTCTAATCGCAGCGTTGCTGACAACCCGCTTCTCCAAGCTTCCATGAGCTGCGAACTGTACTGGGTCAGCGTCTGCCTGGGGGGCAGAGCTCGGGCACCAAAACCAGCCTGCTGCTCCTCCGCCCTGGGACCAGGCAATCTAGTTTCCAACAGGCTCTCCCTTAGACAGCAGGAAGAGCTGTTCATAAACAGAGAGCAGAGGCTGAGGAACGGCGGCGGCACTCTGACGTGGAGGCCAGGCCCATGAGCAAGCCGGGTGGGCTGCCTGGCGGTGGCTGTCTCCCGAACTTTTATGCCCTGGCACAGGGCCTGGACCCCAGCCGTGTGGGCCTCTTCCTTAGAGGACCAAAGGAGCAGGTGCAAGTGGGGATGGGACTCCTTGGAGCTGACAGATACCAAAGGCCAGGGTGCTTCTGGAAACATCCAGGGAGGCGTTGTAGGGAGTCAGAGTTGTGGCCAGAAGCAGAGCTGGAAACTCCTGTAAGGCATGAATTACCCCCCTTGGAGACAAGAGCAGCGCTTCCCAGGAAGCTTTTAACAGCACGGCCCCAGACGAGGGGCGGTGCGCGGGGAGAAGGAGGCTCGTCAATTATACATGGCGCGGGCGGGCGAGGTGGTGCAGTCAGCTCGGCCCTGAGTGCTCCGGAGGCGGGCGAGGTGGTGCAGTCAGCTCGGCCCTGAGTGCTCCGGAGGCGGCTGGACCACGATCCCCCGGCAGCGGGGGATGGGCTGCGGCTCGTCTCCAGGCTGCCCCTCCCCGCTTCGCCCCACCTAGGCCGTGCCTCCCCTCGGGGGTGACTCAGAGTGAAAAAGAAATCATTTGAGTGGTTGAAGGTCAAAAGGGGAAAAATAATTGTCGGGACATCCGTGCATAACGGGGCTGGTTAACGGGAGAACGCGGGGCGGGGAGAGCTGGTTTCTCCGGGTCTGTGGGGGCCCCTGCTTGTGCGTGCGGGACCCCGGGCTTGGACGCGTACAAGGTTTGTTCTGGAAAAGCCATGGAGTGTCTGCCCCAAGCTGTCGGGTTGCAGATGAGGATGCATAGAAGGGGAAGGTGCCCGCCCGGCTCAAGGTTGCACAGTGGGTGCACGGAAGGGAAAACGTTGTGGAACAGAGGGGGCGCACAGAAGGGCTGCTTGAGGAGAGCCCAGGCTGGTGGGGGAGGGGCGGAGAAAACACTTGCGCCTCCAGCTTTTGTGACATCACAAACCCGGGGACCTGAATGCCTGTTGCTCCAGCCAAACCGCTAAGGGCAGTGGAGCCCCCCTACCCAGGCCTTGTCTCCTGTTCCCCACCCCCCACCCCACCCCCAGGGGCCTGCCTTGAGGGTTTGGAGAAGGAAAGAGGGAGCAGAAGAGTGAGGAAGGAAGGAAGCGGACAGGCAGCAGGGAGCCGAGATGGACAAGGGGACGTGATGGGGCAGGCCTCGCCAGAGGGGACCGCGTACCCTCCGCAAGGGGCAGGCTCCGAATTTGCCAAGCATTTGGCTTCCCTGGCCTGCCCTCTCTGGCCTGCGCTGCCAAATGGGCAATAGAAGAGGCTGGACACCGCCCCCCACCCTCACCCCCACCCCATCTCAGACTTTTCCTGGGCAGATATTCACTGATTGTCTTCTCTGAGGGGTTCCAGGTCTTTCTGAGTCACCTCTCCTGTCCCAGCCGTGCCCCGGGAAACTGGGGAGCTCAGTCCTGACCCCTATGCCCACCCTCAAGGCCCCCACCCCCAAGCGGAGGAGAAAGGGCCCTGCGCCAGCTCCCTAGGCCAGTGTCAGAATGTTGATGTGCTTTCTGTCCACGCTGGGGTCTGGCCTCAGTTGTACACACACGGTGTTTAGAAATTTTCTGGGTGTGGTTTTTATCCTCTTCAAGTGATAGCTGAGCAGACAATAGCTGAGCACCTGCACTGTGGCAAGTGCCCCGGGGCGGTGGGGGTGGGGGTGGCAGGGCCCACTTGGGCGTAGCCTGCTGCTGCCCCTCCAGCCTCTTCAGCCACACGTGAGGCTTGCTTTGTCGTCTCCTTTCTCCAGAAGAGGAAACCAAGGCCCAGTCACTGGGTGGTGGGTGGAAGGACTGGGCCCGCCTCCTGGATCCTCGGGTCCCAAGGCTTTCCTTACCCCTGACATGCCCTGTAGGAGCCTCTGGCTACCGCCTGCGGACACTGTCCTCAGTCTTGTCACCAGCGGTGACAAGCCCCGTGGGGCTCACAGAGTGGGCAAGGCTGGCTGTCCTATTGCCTGGCCATGGAGGCCACACGATGGGGCTTTGGGAAGCCTGGTTCTATTCTGGGATGGGAACATGGTGGCAGGGGACGAGCACAGGAGGGCTGCTTCTAGATAAAGGACTAGGGCCTCCCTGAAGAAATATCACTACTTGGTTCTGGGGACCATCTGAACAAGTCACTCTCTTGCCTAAAACCTCCAGAAGCCTTTACATTGTCCCTGGGACCTCGCATGGAGACAGCGTGGCCTGGGGGCTGCCCTCAGGGCCTCCTTGGCTGGAGCCTCATCTGTGCTGGCCCCACCAGGCCCTCAGAGCCAGCCCACTGCTCCCTTCCTGTGGCTCTGCCAGTCCCTCCTCTCCTGTCTGGCCTGGCCCTCTGCACCTTGCTGGGGGAAGGGACAGAGCCCAGCAAAGGAGCACCCAGCTCAGAGGAGGAGGCTGAGGGGCGCCCACCCTGCCCCTGTGGTGCTGAGGCAGGCTCTGCAAGGGTTACCTCCTGGCCCTTCACGAGGCCAGCATCCAGCCTGGCATCCTGATTTCAAGGAGCCCATGAGCACCCCAAACCATATCTGGCCAAGGCCACAGCCAACTCCCAGACACTGGAGCCCTGCCATGTGAGGGGAGAAGAATGGCGGCTAGGGCCAAATAGGGAGGAGGACAAGATGGCGGCATGGGCTGATGGCCGCCGGTCAGTGCTAGAAGGAGGAGAGGCGGGGAGGGGGGCTATCTGTCCGGGAATCTTCCGAGGGTCACACAAGGGCTGAGGGCATTGGGGCAGACGGCCATTCCAGGGTACGGCAGGTGTGCGCCCACGGAAGTGTGGGCCGTGTTCTGGTGGACCTGCCCTGTGCGGATGGCACTGGATGGATGAACAGATGGTGGGGTTAGAGCTCTGAAGTCGGTCTGGGCTCTGCCTCCAGGTCACCCCCCAAGGTTGCCTCTGGCCTCAGCTTCCCAATCCTCTACCTGAAGGTGAACAAGGAGCTCTCTTAGGCTCCTTCTGGAAGCTCTCAGCCCTGATGGCCAGCACCCACAGTATCCCAGAGCCCTTGGCTGATGGACGAGGCCCCCTCACGGGCCTCGGCGGGAGGCTGGGGCGGGGGGCCTTGCCTGATGAGCTCACCCCAGGGAAGAGGCTTTCTGTGAATGCGCTCAGCTCCAAGGCTCTGTAGCTAGGAGGTCACACAGCCAAACTCAAAATGGGAAGAGATTTGGTGCCTGGCAAGAAGAGCATATTAAGGGGTAATTTTTCTCCTGTTATAAATCCATTAGGAAATTAAAAATCTAGGCTGTGACTTTAAAATATGGAATATAATTTTCTTTGGAGCCCGCAGGTAAAATTTTTTTTTTCTGTAAATGCTGAAATCTAATGAATCTAAATCTCTTCATCGAGGATAATGTTCCCAGAGGGGCTGCTGCTCCTTAACGGTCTCCTGACTCGCAGCGAGGATCATGTTTTCAGACATGTTAACATAAAATCTGACAATGTGTGCCCTGGGCTGGAACGGAGATCAGTGGTCCTGAGCGTTAGGGAGCACCTACTGTGTGCCACGACCCACTGTGTGCTGAGCCAGGGCTGTGGAGGAGGGGAGGGAAGAAGGGTCAGGGCGACCAGCAGACGGCTGGGGCGCGCTCACACCCCACGGCTCACAGCTCGTTTGGGAGACAGAGATCACCATGACCGAAGGTGCACGTCACACAAAGCGCGTTATTAGGGTTCCGCCAGGACTGATCTCCAACGAGGGGAGTTAGCGTGCAACCAGGTCGAGTTCATGTCCAGGCAGGGGGGTGAGTTTAGAACAGGGTGAAGCGAGTGTAGGACAAGGGCGAGCTAGTGCGTGACACGTAAATGTTCTCACGCTCCACCATCCAGAAGTCAGACTTGCGGCAAACCTGGGGCTAGAACAGACTTGGGACCGGAGCTCACAAGTGAAGCGGCGTCGGCCCCGCCGAGGGCTTCGCTCCGTGGCTCCTGCCTCGACATCTGCGTCTCATGCGGCCAGGGTGCCGTCGGGGGCGGGGCCGTCGGAGGGCAGCCGGGAGGCCAGAGGGAGGGCCGAGAGCCCACGGGACCTCCTGCGACGCGACCTGGAGCGGACGTCCCCGTGTGGACCCGGGCTCGTACCGATGGCCCGCAGTCAAGACAGCTGTAGTTAGCGCTACGTGAGAATCCGAGCAGCGCATACAAGTTGTATCGAGGCTTTTGGCCAAAGTGGCTGAAATTTTGAAAAGCTCATGTCTTGAGGACGAGTATCATCGACCTAGGATATTTGGTTTGATTTCACGCACATTCTCGAAGAGTGCTGGGTGAGTGTGACTGTGTGGTATTGTGGTGCGCACATAGCATGTGAGGTGTGTATGTGTGGAATGTGTGTGCGGTGTGTGTGTGAGGTGTGTGTGTGGTGTGTGAAGTGTGTGTGAAGTGTGTATGGGCGTGTGTGATGTGTGTGTGTGGTGTGTGAGGTGTGCATATGGTGTATGTGTGTGTGTGTGATGTGTGTGGTATGTGTGTGATGTGTGTGTGGTGTGTGAGATTGCGCGGTGTGTGTGGGGTATGTGGGTGTGTGTGGTGTGTGATGGGTGTGGGGGCGTGTGTAGATGTGTGTGATGTGTGCAGACACTGTGTGTGTGTG
>CM053561.1:74662437-74771462 GCA_028646485.1 Cryptoprocta ferox | reverse complement strand
GTGTGTGATGTGTGTGTGTGGTGTGTGAGGTGTGCATATGGTGTATGTGTGTGTGTGTGATGTGTGTGGTATGTGTGTGATGTGTGTGTGGTGTGTGAGATTGCGCGGTGTGTGTGGGGTATGTGGGTGTGTGTGGTGTGTGATGGGTGTGGGGGCGTGTGTAGATGTGTGTGATGTGTGCAGACACTGTGTGTGTGTGTGGGGGGGTGAGGTGTGCAGATTGCGTGTGTGGGGTGACATGTGCAGATTGCGTGTGTGGTGTGTCTGATGTGTGTGGTGTGGTGAGGTGCGCATACGGTGTGATTGTGGTGTGTGTGTGTGTGTGTGTGTGTCGCACGTGCATGTGGTTGCTAAGCATAACCTGGTGCACAGCAGACGCCCTCCAGGGAAGTGGCGGCGGGGTTTGAAGAGAAGGGGCCGCGGCTGACCTCAGAGGTGGGGCGAGGGTCCCGGTGGCGGGCGGGGGGGGGGGCGGGGGGGGAGGGGGGAGGCCGAAGCAAATGAACACACGCTGTTTTGACCCCTCCCCCCAGTCAGATAACAGTTTTCTCAATATTTGTACACAACTTGGTTGCATGTAAACCCCACCAACAAAGAGACGTCTCCTTGGCACAATCCCAACAGTGGCATCGAGGCTTAAGAACGTTACGAGGAACTTGTCGATCTGTCGTAGAATCAATTCAGCATCAGGAGACTGAACTTCCTGTCCCGACTCTGCCCCGACCAGCTGTGTAATTCGTACAGTGATCTCACTGGGTTTCATTTTCTGCAGAATCTGCAAGATGCGGGAGTCCCTCTAGACACCAGTGGATTTTTTTTTAAGTTTATTTATTTTTGAGAGGGAGAGCGTGAGTGGGGGAGGGGCAGAGAGAGAGGAGGGCAGAGGATCTAAATCTGGCTTCGCACTGACAGCAGTGAGCCCCATGGGGGGCTTGAACTCATGAACCGTGAGATCACAACTTGAGCCAAAGTCAGACACTCAACGGACTGAGTCACCCAGGCGCCCCAGACGCCAGCAGATCTTAGCCCGAGTCTGTATCAGAACCACCGAATGCTTTTCCCTGACGTGCGTGCCCAGGTCACACTCCAGATCTACTGCCTCAGAACACCCAGGGTGGAACCTGGCACCTGGTGTCAAATACGCTCTACGTGCGATTTTAGCTGCAAGGCAAAGTTGCAGATGAGCTGTTTAGATTATTTTTGCTCCTGTAACAAACATCCCCCCCAAATCTCACTGGGTCAACATGATCGTAGTTTGTTCTTGGTCACGTAACCATCCAGACACGTGCACCTGCAGCAACCCTCCAGTGGTGACTCAGCCACCCTGCCTCCTCTCTTGTGCCTCTGTCATTGTCACCGTCCTCTTTGGTCTCATGCGAGTGGGGGGTCTCCATCCTGGTGAGCTGGAAGGAGAAGAGCATGGGGGATCAGTGGAGCGTGGACCCCTCTGATGGGATGCAGTCACAGCGGCCATGTGGCCCCAGCTTCTTCAAGGCGGCCTGGGAATTGCAGTCCGCAGGAAGCCGAGGACCCGGGTCCGGCAATCGGTGGCACTGTCGGCCACAGCGGGTAAAATTGCCAAGATTCTTTCCGGCAGCAGAGTTCCTGGATGGTTGTCCCTTTTGTTGCCACTGTCATCGGGACAAACCTCTGCAGAGCTCATTTCGTTCCGCCTCCAGTATCCCCTGCATCGGTGTCCCCCCGACCCCCCCCCCACCAATGCCATGCCCCTTGCAGCAAGTGCCACACTGCATTCCTGATTCTTTCTGTCCCCAAAGCACCCAGCACACTGCTTTGCAAAGATGATGCCCTCAAATGTTCACTGAGTGGATGTCTTACGTGTGTGATTTTTCGCTCATTAGCCCTGGGAGGAAGGATCTGCAGACCCAGATTCTAGCCCAGTTCCAACTTTTATTAAGCTGTGGGTCCCTCCCCTCAAACCTTGGTTTCGGTAAAATTGGCCAACCACAGTACCAACCTCAGAAAGCCGTGGCGAGGATGACTGAGCTACCTACGGGTCACGATGCTAAGCACGCTAGCTCTCCACAGGGGGTCTTCCCAGGGGCCCGTGCCATCTCGGGGACAGGCTCAGCAGAGGTCACATCCCCAGGCGCCAGGACCTGGACAGATCAGCTCCATTGGCCTTTGCAAATGGCCTGGAAGTTTGGCACCGTGGAAAATAATATCTAGAACCCCCAACCACGTTATCCAGGCAGCCCTGCCGACTCTCGAAGGACTGGCAGGATGTGAGGGACAGCACAATCTCACTGCAGAATTCCTTTCATTTACACAGGACTGGGTGGCACGCGCCGGTTTTTGATATCCGCCGTCCTAGCTCAGGGCTCAGCCAGCTTTCTCCGTGAGGTGCTAGATAGTAAATATTGCAGGCTGTGTAGACCGTGTAATCTGTGTCACAACTACTCCCTTTGCCAGCTTGGTGTGAAAGCAGCCACAGACCATATGTAAACAAATAAATGTGGCCACGCTCCAATAAGACCTTATTTAGGAGGCAGGTGGCGGGCCGGATCCGGCCGCTCACGGCTCTACTGCAGGTTCAAGCCCAGTCATTTTGGTGTCATGTGACTCTTCCCGCTGCAGCTGATTGGACCGGAGGACAGTAATCCAAGACCAGCGACCCATCGAGTTATTTCCCGAGAGAAATGGAATGTCGGGGCAGGCCCACGAGGGCCGGCCGGCCTTGCTCATCCTGCATCCCCGTGCCTCACGGTGCCCGGCAAACAGACGACGGCACTTTAGAGACATTTAGGACATGGAGTGCTGGACCGAGCCACCTAGAGGCTAGTGTGTGGTGGACACTGACACTGCAGGCTCGCATACCCTCCTGGAAGATCAAATAAGAGAGAAAAGAGAGCGGGGGAGAGCGGAGAGACCGAGGCGGGGGGAGAGAGCCAGAGACAGAGGAAGAGAGAGACAGACAGACAAACTCCGAGTCCTAATGACTTCCCAGCCCCACCTGAATTCAGCTCACCCTTAAGTCAACTCCTCCTCTGAGCTCCCTGCGTGGGGTTTTGCTCTGAACAAGGCACTGGTACAGCAGGACTTAGGATGCAGGTGAACTGAGCTGTCCTGGGACTTTGTTTTACTGACCAACCCCTTTTTTCATAAAAACCATGCGGAAAGCCCGGGCTCCTCCAGGAGAGAAATAGAAACCGGCCTTCCCGGAGAGAGCGTTGCTGAGTCCTGGACGCTTCGCACCTTCCGCAGAGCTCCTAGTGCCCTAACACCTCCCCTGGACCCACCCTCCCATCCTTGGGGGTGCCCCTCTGCTTGGAGAGCTTCTGGGGCTCAGAAAACACCCCAAGCTAATGTGACTTCAGGTCCAGCCGCATCTGTGTGTGTGTGGAGCACATTCCACAGGTGGAACAGGAGCGCGTGCGCACACACACGCATACACACACACAGACCCCACCGCCGCCACCAGCACCAGCACCGCCATTTCCTGTTTTTCTCACTGTCAAGCCTACTGGCTCCCTGGTCTCCACATCACACCACTAACCTGTTCGGTGCAGGGCTTGTGAACAATTCTGCAAGAGTCAGGCCGCGTTCCCAGTTCCTCTCATTTCCTCCTATTGTTTGAAGGGAATGCATTTGATGCTGAGTGTGCGTGTATGTGTGTGTGTGTGTTTGTCGTGGAGGAAATGGCCTCAAGATGGTCTGTTTGTCAGGTTTATCGGTGAGAGGAAGTTGGTTCTAAATTCTAATTCCTGGGGCAGAAGCAGGGAGGCAACCCTGTATCCTGTCCTTCTGGGTTTTTTTTTTTTAACACATTGAGCACCTATTTGCCAAATGCCCACTGCACTCAGCCCTTTACCAGGCACTGAGAAACGCTCAAGAGACCACA
Source organism: Cryptoprocta ferox (assembly GCA_028646485.1). Classification (NCBI taxonomy): domain Eukaryota; kingdom Metazoa; phylum Chordata; class Mammalia; order Carnivora; family Eupleridae; genus Cryptoprocta; species Cryptoprocta ferox. Next base: position 74,767,600 of record CM053561.1, on the reverse strand, counting down.
AAAGAAAATGAGACCCGGACCCAAGTCAGGGGGAAGCAGGCAGTTGACGAGTGGTGGGGGGAGGGAGTAAGCCCCATCCCCCATGCCACCCGGAAGTTGGGTTCCATTTTATAGATGAAGAAGCTGGAGCTCTGTTAGGAGGTGACATAAGCTATTAAGTGGGGAGGCTACGATTGGAGCCCGGGTCTGCCATGGCTGGGTCACTGGACAAGGCTGACTTTGGAAGTAAACAAAACCAGCAAAACAATCTCTGCCCACCAGACATGAGCTGGGGGCAAGCCAGCTGCTGGACCCGCAGGGGCACAGAAGCGTTCAGAGAGTCGCCAAGAGTGGAGACAGGGCTCCTGGGCAGTGGAAGCCCTGAGCAAGAAGGAGAAGTGTCTGGGTGGGAACTCCCATCCCAACCAACGGGCTTCCAGAAAGAGGTCCCTTCTCAGGGCTTGGGGAGGCTGAGCAGAGCTTCCCTCTGGCCTGAAGGGGGCCTTGGCCCAGCACACACTGCTCCCCCACCCCTAGCTGCACCCTCCTTCCCTTCAGGCAAAGCCGGTGGAGTCCGTGTAATGCTGGGTCTCCCCACTCCATGTCGGGAATGACCTCTTATGTGACATCTGTTTCCTTCGGAGCAGAAAATTGCTTTTTTTTACAATGCGACAAGGGGAGAGGTATCTTTCTCAAATTTGCGGGGCCCGGTGTGAATCATATGCCCCAGTGGGAAAGGGGCACGGCTGTACCCCACCCTTGAGAGCGTCTGCATGGCTGATGGATGCACCCCCAGCTGGGGAGTTAAAAGGTCTCAGGTGGCTGGAATCCCAGCTCGGGCCACGGCTCGGAGACCAGGAGGAGTCAGGAGGTAGGCAATCTCCACGGGCACGGCAACCTGGTCTCGCCAGCCTGCATAAAGCCTGCCTGGCCCAGGGGTTCGGGGACCTGGGGTCCAGCTCAGGCTCTCAGACAACTGCTGTGTGAGCTTGACAAACTGCCCTCTCCTCTTGCGCTCAGATTGCCCATAAGTCAGCGGGGCCGTGGGCAAGACCGTGGCTGCCCATTAGACTCACTGCAGCTCCGGGCCCTGAGACTCTGGCTGAATTTGCTTGAGGTTGGACCCGGTTAATGGAGCTGCTAAAAATCTCCCCCGGCAGATTCTAACACCCAGCCGGGGTAGGAGCCCGGACGGGAGGACGCACGCAGGGGCACGAGGTCTTTGCCTCTGGAAGGAGAAACCAACGTATTTGAAAATCAGAATTGTCTTCACTTCTGACCGTCTGTTTCTTTATTCTGAGGATCAACTCAGAGAGAATTTGTAGGTAACATTATTGAGATCGTGGCTAAATTAATGCTTTCATATAATTACAGAGTGTCTTAGATGGAAGCCTAGGGCAGAGAAGATTGTGCTGTCCCACGAGGTAGCTGCCACCCACGTGTGCCGATTAAAATTCAAACTGATAAAAAGGAAACAAAATTAAAAGTTCAGTTCCTCAAGTGCTCAGGACCTCCGTGTGGCTGGTGACCACTGAATTAAACCCCCCGGGTAAGGAACGTGTCCGTCATCACAGAAAATTCTACTGGACAGTGCCGATCCAGAGACAAGATTGTGGTCCAACCTTGTTCATTTTATAGATGGGGAAACTGAGGCCCACTGAAGCTCTGTGGCTTTCTCATGGTCACAGAGCTGAGTGAGGTGGGGGCCCTGGGATCCTGACATTCCGGGCTGGATCCTCCCCTTGAAGAGAATTGCGGAAAGCCTTTAAGGCTTTTGAGACTGAAGTGTTCCAGATCCATACGTTTTCTTTCTGATTATCTGCCTCACCCACTAAAATGTAATGTTCAATGTCCAGTCACCTCTGCCAATGCCTGGAACATACTGAGAGCTCAAATGGTTGTTGACGGGATAAATGAAGGTCAGGAAGGTGGATGGACTCTGGCAGGGAGCAAGCAGGGGAGAGGCGGCAAAGAAATTCTTAAAATTTTTTAAAAATGTTTATTTATTCGGGGGGGGGGAGAGGGGCAGAGAGAGGGAGACACAGAATCCGAAGCAGCTCCAGGCTCCAAGCTGACAGCACAGAGCCCAACACGGGACTCAAACCCACGAACCGTGAGGTCATGACCTGAGTCGAAGTCTGACGCTTAACCGACTGAGCCTCCCAGGTGCCCCCCCCTTTTTAAATTTTAATGTTTATATTTTGAGAGAGAGAAGAGAAATCTTTTATTTTATTTAACATTTATTTATTATTGACAGACAGACAGACAGAGACAGAGCATGAGCAGGGGAGGGGCAGAGAGAGGGAGACACAGAATCCGAAGTGGGCTCTAGGCGCCGAGCTGTCAGCACAGAGCCCGACGTGGGGCTCAAACTCACAAACCACAAGGTCATGACCTGAGCCGAAATCGGTTGCTCAACCAACTGAGCCACCCAGGTGCCCCAAGAGAAATCTTTTAAGAAGCAGGTGGAGGAGGAGCAGGAGGAAGGAAGGGCAGGAACCGAAGCGTGTGTAGTGTAATGGCAGGGAGGCTGAGGCTGTGAGGCCAAGGCTGTCGGCGTCGCTCAGGCGGGCCGAGTTTGCTCGGACCCCCAGTCAGGGTCGGGCTGCACCCTGCCTTCAGGATCTGCCCTGGAAGGGTGTCCACAGAGGCCCCCACAGCAGCTCAAGGACACCAAGCATGTCCTTTCCGGGAGGAAAAGGGAAGTTCCTCTGGGCCCCAGGAGGTCAGTGCTCGGAAGCATCTGCATGGAAGGGCGTTGATTTTATTGAGCGTGGATCAGAGCCAGGGCTGTTATCTGAAGAGACGCCTGAGCCCGGCTCCTGAGAAGCATTAGGCCTGTGCACCCTCCTCCCGGAGCCCTGTGTCCTCAGCCCCTGCGGTCTTTAGGCTGAGGTTAAAGATTAGCAGGTGTTTTTAGGACAAGGCTGAAAGGTTCTCTAAAAATACTCTATTTCAGTTTCTTTTTTCAAATTCTCAGTGGAACCTGTGACTATTAGGGTTTTGTATTCAGGGGCTGAGATAGGGCGCAATTAGTCACTGAAAATATTCCGTGGGGCTCAGTCAGTTTAGCGTCGGACTCTTGATCTGGTCAAGCTCAGGTCATGATCTCACGGTTCTTGGGATCGAGCCCCGCATTGAAGCCTGCTTGGGATTCTCTCTCTTCCTCTCTCTCTCTCTCTTTGCCCCTACCTTGCTGGTGCTCTCTCTCTCTCTCTCTCTGTCTCTCAAAATAAATTAAAAAAAACAATTCCAATTCTACTCCAATGCCCTTGGAAGGGTGTGCTGATGCCATTATCAGGGCCAGCAGGGTTCCTGCCGGAAGGAGAGAGGGTGGCAGAGCTTTGTGGCTCCGGGCTCTAGTCTGCAAGTTGGGACCCAAGGTCTAATGGTGACAGGAAGGTGTCCTGCCCCCACAACACGGTTGAGATCTTACAAGATGTGTCGACTCCCTTGTATCCCTCGAGGTAGGTGGGAAGGGAGTCATGGTCACTCTCTGGGGAGCAGTCTCTCTCCATCCTTAGGAAAACAGCCCAAGATGCTGGTGCAGGATGCAGGGTCAGAGCGCCGACTGCCCCAGGGGAGGGGCTTGTGGCTCTGAAACTGAAAGGACTCAGGCGATGTCCCTCAGCTTGAACGGGTGGAGCTAGGACTTGAACCTGGACTTCCAGCTCTAAATTGCAGGGGGGTTCGCTGCAGAAATCGTCCTTTGGGAAGCCTTCCTCCTCTTTGAGCCTGGTTTTCTGTCAACTGGGTTTGTTGGGATGCGTGAGTTTGTCAACATGGATCACTGCCTCAAAACTGGGTGGTGGTCCCCAGGTGGGGAAGAGGGGTTGGGGAGTGGTTAAGAGTCTGGCACTGGAGTCGCACTGGTCACAAATTCAGCTCTGAAACCCCTTCTGTGCTGCGGGGACAATTGTTTAATCTCCCGGAACCATAGGACTATAGAGTCTGTGGGAAGGAAATAGTGGCGTTTTCCCCTCTCTCTCCCCATCGGTCTCTGATCGTGGAGCAGGGACGCCTGGGTGCCTCAGTTGGTTAAGCGACCGACTTTGGCTCAGGTCGTGACCTTGCGGTGTGTGGGTTAGAGCCCCTCGTCGGGCTCTGTGCTGACAGCTGGGAGCCTGGAGCCTGCTTGGGATCCTGTGTCTCCCTCCCCCACTCGCGTTATCTGTCTTTCTCTCTCAAAAATAAATGGAAGGGGGAGGGGGAAAGGGGAAAGGGGGTAATGGTCATGGTGGAGGTCACTTGTGGGAAAGAGCACTGGGTGTTATATGGAAACCAACCTGACAATAAACTATAAAGTTAATAAAAAATAAAAAATTAAAAAAATTAAAAATAAACATTAAAAAAAATTTTTTTTGGTGAAAAAAAAAAAAGAAGGAACATCCACGCACAGGGTGTAGACGGACACCGGGCATGTGCAAATAGGGGCAAAATCCCCAAACACTACGCGTCAGAATCTCCAGGAAAGTGCGTGGATTTGAAACAGTGCCCCGAGATTCTTCTCGAGGGACCATGGATGCCTGGAGGGTGGGGCGGCCCGTCAGGTTCCCTGCGTTGCCTATTGTACTTTATGAAATCTTAGCCGTGCTGGGTAATTTTCTGTGTCAACTTCGCGGGGCCACAGGGTGCCCAGATATCCAGTTAAACCTGATTTTGTGGTGTGTCTGTGAGGTGTCTCTCAAAGAGATTAGCATTTGAATCCGTAGACCCAGGAGAGCAGATTACCTGCCCCGAGGTTGGCAGGCTTCGTCCCATCCACGGAGGGGCTAATAGAACAAAAATGTGGAGAAAGGCTGAATTTTGTTTCTCTGCCTCCTGACTACTGAGCTGGGAGATGAATCTCCTGCCCTTGGCCTAGGACACACGGCACTGGGTCTCCAGCTCGCAGATCATGGGACCTCTCGGCCTCCGTGATGCGCCAGTTCCTCGTAATAAATCTCTCTTCCTCTAGATCTCTGCCTTTACCTATACGTGTAGCTTAGTTCCCTCTATAATTTCACTCTCCCCAACCTATTACATCACCCTTCCCTGATTGGGTTTTTCTCCTGACACCTGTCACCAGTGTGCTACACACCTTACGTGTCCTCTGCCGCCCGCAGTCCCCCTAGAATGAAGCTCTCTGAAGACAGGGTTTCAGTCTTTATTTATTCAGGGGTCACTCTGGGTCCTAGGTTCGTGCTGGTATAGAGCAGGGACCAAACAAATATTTCTTACAGGAGTGATCGGATAAATTCACAGATGACAAAATGTTTCCACGTGTATCAGTGGACATATGGATTCCGCTGGATTTTTCCCCCCACCCCCCACCCTCGGGGTCACTCTCGGTCGGCCTCATTTTGCAGAAGAGAGAGAGACAGAAACCAAGAAGTTGATTCCCTTCCCCAAGGTGTCAGGATCAGGACGCAGCTCGTGGCTCTGATTCCTAGTTCAGTGCTCTTTTACCCTAGGCTGGTGTCCTGGTGACAGGGCTTCCTGTCCACCAGCTTTGCAGATGGGCCAGGACTTAAGGAGCAGGCGACTTGCTCCGACCCGGTCGCCCAGAGCGCTAGCGAGCCCCTCCCCCGTCCACCGCTGACCTTCCGTAGCCTCTTGAATCTCCCTAGTTCAGCACAGCATCGATTGCCCGATGCATTGGTTAAGATATTACATTTGGGGGGTGTAATTATTTCAAAGGCAATTAGGTATTCAATATTTCTTACTCTGCCTGCCGGTAGGAATTAATAGAAAACCTTTCAATCAGAAACAACTGCAAAACAATTTCTGACCCCAGAGATAATCAATATTACCCGGCAGAGCATTCTTCTATCTTCGGGAGGCTGTTCGTTTCTGATACTTTTACAACCAGAGGGGAATGTTCTGTTTCCATCTTCATCAGAAGCCCCTGCCCGCATCCTTTATATGCAGTCTTTAAAACGACACAGAAATCTATATGGCTTTTCCTTACTGTCTATCTCCTTGTCAGTCGCAGTGTGCTGGGCAGAGTCATAGAGAGTCCTGCCCAGGGGGACGGTGAGGGATGTTCACGTTGTTACTGCTTTGTCCGGGGCCTCTGACCAGATTCTCTGGGCCCTGCGGTGGGAATGGACCCTCACCCATGCCACTAGGTGATGTGTCCTGCTAGTTCCCCAGACTAACACTCTCCAAGGAGTACCTCTGAAGTAGTTGGTGGTATCTTTTCTCCCCTCTGCCATGCAGGCCCAGTTTCAGGGCTGGCGTCTGCCTCAGTTTCCCTGCTGTCACAAGGGCTGGTGTTCTGCCTGCTTGGCAAGGCCCCTGACGTCCTGTCCAACTCTTGCTGGGCTCCTTCCCAGGGTGGGGGCTATGTGTACCGGGTAGGGGTACTCGGAACAAAGGTCTGTTGTTGGCTCCTGTTCTCTCTATCCCCCCTCCCCATTTCCCTGCGTCCACATCAAGTTCTGCTCCTAACTCTGCAGGAATTGTGAAGGGAACTCAAATAATGTCAATCAGTAGAAGGAAGAAGGTTTTTCATATGCTAATAGGAACGGCTGATCTCAGACCTCCATTTACATACAACAGGGTATGGAAGACTATCAGGCAAAAAGGTCTTGGGGGAACGCAGAGAATGTTCTAGAACAAAAAGACGTCCTTTGCATATCTTGGATCTGAGGATCTCGTTTTCACAGGAACCAATGTAATTGTTACACTTCCAGCCTCTACCATCTGAGGGAGTGCAGGGGACCCATACCTTCGTTTTATTTGCAATGCTGGCCGCATAGGCTGCTGTCTTGGAGATGCTGTGGGAGTTTCGGAAGCTGATGGAAAAATGACCACACGAGTGCCTCTCAGAAAAGGAGAAGAGGGACTTATGATCCTTAAAGCCTTGAAGTTGGGGACAAATGGCGAGGGTAGCCTCAGGAATCCGGAATCCACTGGAGCCTCACCCACGATCAGGTTGTAAGGACATGGATTCCAGAGGGCTGCTGCCCATCTTAATTCTCTGCCTCTGAGTGCTCCCAAGAGCCATGCTCCTCCCCACTGCCTGACATGGACCTAACAGCCCCCACCATGTGACAGTGGGAGAAACTGAGGCGCAGAGAAGTGAGGTGCTTGCTTCCTGGTCACCCAGTCGGAAATGGCAGAGCCACAGTATCAACTCAGGTACGCGTGATGACACGTGCTTTGCCCAGCAGAGACGCCACAGAGATTTTGGGATGACGCCGCACAAGGGTCCCGTGCAGGCGCAGGACATCCGGTGGTCCATTTGCCAAACATTTAATGAGCATTTCAAGATACAGTAGGCGGCTGCCTCAGGCCGCGTGGCTCATCTGAGTAGCGTGTATGAGACCAACGGTCCCAATTTTGTGACCTGTTCTGTTCTCTGAAGTCCCCACACGGGTCCTTCCTGGGCTGTAGCTTCTGAGATCTCCCCTATTGTTTACTGGGAAAGGAAATAAGGAAGTGATGGCTGTGATCACGTAGCTGTGTTTCCAATTAAACAGGCTCTCCAATGACAGTGTGTTGACAAGTCAGGCATGGTGCTATCTCTGAGGGCAACGAGGGGATGGGCACTGTGCCCTTAGGGGGGGGCCCTACGGCGTTGGATGTCTGATGTCCTTCCAGGCCGTGGCATGCTCTCTCAAAGTCTAGATGGGCAGATGGCTCCGTGTGTGGTTTCCCACACCCGGTGAAGGTTCACTGAAAGGGTGGTGTGGCCTGGAGGGTCCTCAGCTCCTACCAGATTCCAGTCCTTCTTGCTCCTGACTCCTGGAGAGCCCTTCTGTAGAGCCCTTTAGAGCAGCCTCATGCTTGTCCTCCAGGCAGTGTCCCTCTGTCTCTCCGTCCACACATCCCTCCCTCCATCCCTCCATCCCTCCATCCCACCCTCCATCCCTCCCTCCCTCAATCCCTCCCTCCATCCCTCCTTCCATCCATCCATCCCTCCCTCCATCCCTCCATCCATCCATCCCTCCATCCCACCCTCCATCCCTCCCTCCATCCCTCCCTCCATCCATCCCTCCCTCCCTCCATCCCTCCATCCCTCCATCCATCCCTCCCTCTCTCCATCCCTCCATCCATCCACTCACCTGTCCTTCTGTGCATCCATCTGTCCATCCATCCATCTACCAGCGCATTTTCCATCTGTTCTCCATTGCCCCCAGCTCTGGGCAGACAGAGACAAGACACTGTCCCAAGGAAGAAGAGGGGCCCACTCTTCTGTCTCTTTTGATGGCCTTTGGTTGTGGATTTTCCAGTCCCTAGATTGGGAGACACGGGCCAGTCATGAAAAGTGAATTTAAGCCCAGTTGGCTGTCTGAGGGGATTTCGAATCAGGCCAGGCTGGCAGAGAAAGACAAGTACTACCTTCAGCTGATTCCTGGAGGCCTCAAGGCTGGTCAGCTGAGCTGTCATTACGACACAGTGGACGGCACTGTCTTTCTTCTCCCCAGACCCTGGCATCACACAGCCAGCCATTAAAGGACAAAATCCGAATTGTCTGCTTACCTGGCAGCTCTCCTGCCTGCACCCACGGCCCTCCTGGAATGGGCCTCCTCAGACCTTGCAGTCTTCCCGCTTGTCACTTTGGATTTGCTGTTCGTTTTTGCTGGAGAAAGAAGACAATCAGCAGAATGGCTCCCTTGTGCTGAATGTGACATCAGAAAGAGGCTACCAGAGCTGCTTCCAAGCTCCCCCCTCCTCTGTCACTCCCAGCGTCTGTGGTGAGCAGCCCCAGGACCAGCCCAGCTCACCTCCTCTGCCCCCTCCCCCCAGGGAGGCAAGGGGTGGGGGAGGTCACGTGGGCTCTGACGGCAGAGGACCTGCAGCTTGGCCTCGTAGGAGCTGGCCGAGCAGGGATAATTGCCTGATATCTCTGGTCCTGGGTGTTCTCATCTCGGAGGGGGGAGAAGCCCAAGGCTCAGAATCCAATAAGGTAAGGCCTGAAAAGTGCTTTGCACACTGAAGAGGGCAGGAAGCTATTCTAGGACTAGAGCGATCAAAGCCTTTGAATCCCAGTGTCAAGGTGGAAGCAACTGATGAGGCCTGGGACCATCTCATCCTTCTTCAGTTTTCTTAAAAAAAAAAAAAAAAAAAAAAAACGAAAACAAAAACAAAAGCTTCATCACAAAAATCTTCTACAAAGTAAATTGACAGGAAATGTCTAGAGCCAGGTGCCTTGGAAGGAAAGGGCATGGTGGAGAACTTTCTGGGCCTAACTTGCCCCTTGTTCCCAGCACCCAGTGGACAGGCCCACCTTTCCCCCTGAGACTCTCCTGCTGTAAAAGGAAGGTCAGAAAGCATCATTTACGCATTCATTCAACAAACATCTACTGTGTAATAGAATCCGTGCTGAGTGCTGGGGATACGGCAGTGGATAAGGGAGGAGTCCAGCAGGGGTGGGGGAGCTTGCACAGGCCTGACCCTCAGCAGCTGGGCCACAGAACAAGCCACGTAACCTCTCTGAGCCTCAGTTTCCTGGTCTGCAAGACGGGAACAATTAACAGTACATACCTAAGAGGGTGATTATCAGGACTAGATGTGGTATGTGCGTAGAGTATTTAGACACTAGTCAAGAAATGACAGATGACGATGGTGATGACAGTGACCGCGGTGCAGATGATGACAAAGTTCCTCCCTTTGGGAAAATCCTAGGACACTATGGAGGTGCAGAGCGGGCACCTGGGTTTCACTGGGGGCCTGGGCGGCGGGCCTCTAGAGGACGTGGCTCTTGGGGGTGTGAAGAGTCCAGATGGGCTGGGCTTCAGCTGCAGTCACCGCAACCCTCAGATCTCCGGGGTCTGACACTTAGGATTTATTCTTGTTCACACGCAGGCTCTGCCTTTCTAGGGACTTGACACCCAGCTGTCCTCCTTGTAAGGACAAAGTGACTGAGGCTGCTTTCTCCTGGGGCCCGCCACCTCCCCAGCAAGCACGCGGAGCTCCCTCCTGCTCTTCTATCCCTTGGCCAGAACTCATCACGTGGCCAGTCTAACTTGCAAGGAGGGCTGGGAAATGCAGGGCACTACATGAATACTCAAGCAGCAACAAATGTTGGGCATCCAGAGGGTGAGGTGGGGAGAGCCTCCCAGACTGGGGGAGCAATATATTCAAAGGCCCAGGGACCAGAGGAAGAAGGGTGTCTGGGAAGCCGTGAGCAAGAGGGGTAATGAGAGCAAGAAAGGAAAGAGGGACGGGGGGCTGAGTGGTGGCAAGGATGCGCCAGTGGGTCGTGCCAGAGAGCTCTGGGTGCCTTGGATCCAAGGGCTGGAGGCAAGGAGCCCTTTTGGGAGGCCATAGCGGGGGTCTGCACAAGGGGAGGAGAGGCCTGAGTTGGGGCCATGGTCGTAGGGCAAGAGAGGAGGGGACAGGTTTTTGAGCTGTCAATGAGTAGAATCAAGAGACCAGCTGAAAGTCAAGGGGATGGGGAGAGTTCGGGGCAACCCCAGCCTCTGCGCTTGGGTGACTGCCATTCCCTGAGACAGGCATCAGGAGGGCAGCTTTGGGGGAGGATGAAGGGCTCCGTGGTGCATCTGCCCAGGATGCAGTGGGGTACAACATCCTAGGGCTTGTGGGAGAGACTCGGGCTTAGGAGCCGTCAACCCACAGATGACGGCCGTCCTGTCTGCTCAGTCGACCTCCTTGGCAGACCCCTGCCAGGCACTGCTTGGAGGAGGCAGGGCAGCCAGCCAGCCCTGACAGAACAAAGGCGAGGCTGACAGACTAAAAAGCACCATGTGTTATCTCAGCCCCTGAAGTTCTGATCAATTTTCAATCTGCGAATTTCCAATGGACGGGGGGCGGGGTCGGAAGTGGGACAAAAAATCGAGGTGCTAATTATGGCAAGAGGAAGTACAGTTTTAACACAGGGGACAACTTGGGGCACAGCTGGAATGCAGCACATCAATACCCTGCTCTGTGATCGCTGAGGGAATTGAAGCGTGATTAACCCCCCCTCCCCACCCCCATCTCTGGTCTTTGGGGTTTGGACTCCTCTATATTGTGAAGGGCTTTCTCCTGGAAGTGACTCTCACAGCGCCTCCTCCTCCACAGACAGGAGCTGTTCACAGACGCATCATAAAAAGCCTCGTGCATTATTAGGTAGCAGAGGTAGTTTCCTTGGGCCCTGAAGTCCTTTGCTGTTTTCGTGGTTGTACTGACATTTCAAAGGCTTCTTTCAAGTCAGCATGGACTCACGGTTCAGCCTCTCTGGGGAGGAGTCCCATATCCCTGAACACGGAAGCTCGCGGAGGATGAATCACAGGTGGGATCTTTACAACGTAATCAATACTTGCGTTGGATTCTAGCCATTTTGCAGACGGGTAAATGGAGGTGCAGAGGTGTTAAGTCATTTGCCTGATTCACATATGCGAGCGCAGCCAGCGACCGGGGTGCTGCTCTGGCTTACGTAAATCATGGCTGCAGGTCCTCTGCGGAGGGAAGAAGGAACCGCTAGAAACGTAGCGGACTCCACCCAAATCGTCCCGCCCAAGAGCGGCCTGCGTGGGAAATGCAGCCACACTTGTCTGAGCCTCTTTGCCCTGTAGAAAGGCCCGAGTGCCTTTTATTAAACAGAGGGCTATTCAACAATAAATACTTCTCACCCAGGGCCCCGAGAAGTTACCACAGTTGGGTCTTGTCCAGCCCGGCTGAGTCAGCAGGAAATTAGCCAAGGTGCAGAAAACCTCGTGTTCTGTGGTTCTGGTGTGTTGTTTTTTAAATATCGGGCTGGAAAGCAACAACGACTGAAAAACACACGTGAACGCCACCACCTCTGTGACGCTCCGATCGCGGGAAAAACAGGTCAGGGTCCTAGGGTGCTGGGACCGTCTCATGGGTGGAAGGGCAGATGCATGGACGCTACCGGGGAGTCGGAAAGGTGTCCAAGACAGACCAGTCTCAACTGCAGTTTCTTATCTACAAAATGGGTCGAAGAATGTCTGCTCCTCGGGGCTGGAGCGAGGTTGAAATTTTCTGCGAAGTAAAGAGGGTTTTAGAGGGAGAGCATCAGCCTTGGATTCAGTCTTTTCCAGTACACTCTTTAGCGGAGTCTTCGAGCAAGACCTCTTCTCTTTGAGAGACTGCTGCTGCATTCACGAAATGGTGCATTAGTATTTCCCATATGGATCTTTCCAGGCTAGGGGTGGGGGCTCGAAGGACTGGACAAATATGAAAGTTGAAATTGTGAAGCCCTAGGCATAGTCAAAGGAATATAAATATATATGTATATATTACATATATAATATATATAATATGTGACATATAACATATAATATATGATATATAATATATAAGATACATAATATATAAGATATAAGATATATATGATATATAATATATTATTATATAATACACATAATAATATATTATATATATATATATTTTTTTGGCATTGCTGTTACAACAGTGCTTTGCCTGGAGCAGGACCCTGACTGGGTGTTCGTTCAGCTGCAGGTGGGACCTTGTTTATCTGTGTTAGGACTTTAGCCGAGATGGGGGGCAGCTCCTTAGTTGGGGCTTAACAGAAAAGGACGGATTCTGTCGATCCCTTCACATAGTTAATATTCTAAATAAGAATTATGCAGTCGTTTCTATGAATATTTGATTCCTTGACTCTTCAAATAGCAGCTCAGCTCCCGGGAAGAAATAATTGTTTTTACAACGACCCGAGCCGGGGAGACAGCTGTAGGTCCTGGTCACAGCCTGGAAAGGAATAGCTGTTTTGTCGCCATAATGTGTGATGTAAATGTCGGCATCGGTGATTCCTGGAGGGAGAGAGAAGCGCCACCCATCCCCCTGTGGGCACCTGTGGGAGGCAGGCAAGGACCGGGACTCAGGACGAAAAGGGTCCCCTCCTCTTGATGCAACGACAACGGGTCTTCCTGGCTCTGGAAAGAGGGGAGGGCCGGGCCTGCCCTCACTGCAGAACCCAGAGATCTCTTGGCCCGGGAGAGATCCTTCTTCCTTCTTGGCTCCTCTCTCCCAGAATTCTCCCTCCGGAGAGGCCACCGGAGGCCAGATACATCACATCCACCGTGACACAGCCTGGTGGGGACCAGGAAATAAAAGGAGTAAACAAGAGATGACAAGTGGCTCAGGGGACCATAATCATGACATTGTCATCTGAAAACGCTCACGGTCCTTGCTGGCAAGTGCTACTGGTGCATAAATATGGGAATCGGGAACGAGGTGACTGGCGGCTCCTCGGGCTCCTGAAGGAACCCCTGACTGAGTGCTCCAGCCCTTTGAGTGCCAATGTGCTAGGGTAGGACACTTGGGTGACGTCTGGCCAACTTCTGGGTTGGGGGAGTACCTAGAACAGAGCACTGATTCAACCGGCAATGGGCACCCCGTCTCCTGCTCTGCCATTTGCAAAGCTGTGTGTCTTCGGCCAACTACGTGAGCCTCAGTTTTCTTACCTATAACATGGGCACTATCCTCTTCCCCGCTGCCCCCAGACCCTCAGAGTTTAGCTGGTGTCTGGAAGCCATGGGTATAGATAGAGCCACAGAAGTGGGAATCCACGGACTCTCTCGCGCAGTCTGACTGGGCTGGCTCCCAACGTGTTATACAATTTTCTCCCCCTGGTTTAGTTGCCAGTTCAAGATTGTTTTTAAAATTGGGTTATTTCACAATAAAACTCGGATTTCTGACTCTCACGCTTCATCTAGCAGGAGCTCAGAGCCTGCTGCCTCCTCGGAGGGTATATGTGCTCAGACCACACCACTCCCTATCGGTGATCCATGGTCCCCTTTGGTAGTGTCGCAGCCTGAGGCAATGTGGGAAGCCCTGGCATAAGGTCACCGTGTGATAAACGTCTATGTTCCCTGTCTCTATGTAGCAGTGAGGCTGGGAGAGCATCCTCTGCTCCTGGGGAGGGACCGGTCCTTCTCCCTCCCCCCGTAGTTGGCCCATTTTCTCACTCTGCCCCTATCCTTGACAGGGTGGGACAGGTTGGAGACCAGGCCTCTGAGAGGTCCCAAGAGGTCAGAGGGCCTAACCCCACCACCGACCAGAAGGGCTCTCAGCTCAATTCTGGATCGAATTGACCCAGAATTCTGTGAAGCTGTGAAGCCAGCCTCCTTCTGGTTCCACTGATGTGGCCCGTGGATTGAAATCCCCAAGTCTTTCCTTGGCTGAGTACCCTGCCCTCAACCTCCTCAATGCTGAGGATGCCTAAGATTTAGAGGGTGACGAGGTCACTTGCAGTCTTCTCTTATGTCTGGGAGGGGAGAGGGTGGCGCAGGAGGAGAAAGCCTTTTACTGGTCATTCAGTGAAGGTGGGGGGCCCCCAGGCTCTTTCCCAAGGCCAGCTTGCAGCCGAGGGGGGGCAGTGTGAGCAGTGTTTGGGCTGTTGAGTCTTGAGCGATGGTGGGAGGGGGATTTAGAGAAGGTCAGGTGCTCAGGTGAGGGGAGAGGCGTCAGAGGTACACTTGGAATCCAAGATTTTCTTGTCTAAAGGGGCTCTCTTGGCTGCTCTGGGCTGTCTGTCCCTCTCCACCCCTGGCCCCTCCCCCCCTCCCCCCAGACAGCACACCCACAGTCACAGATGGGAACACCGCAGGGTCGGAAGGTGACTCAGAGCTCCTCTGACCACAGGGGCTATGGGGATGCAAGGATCCTGCATTAAATACAACTTACTGCGAATCGCTTACTGCATTTTGCTCACTGAGAAAGTTATCAGAAGGATTTAAAGAAAATTGATAAGTCTTCTTAAAAGCCTATACCAGGGAGAAAGCCCACTGAGCCCTGACCTTAAACTCTGACACTGGCTGACCTCCTTGTTAACAAGAGGAAGATACCCGTCACTACTTCGCTGGAATTGAATCTCTTAATTATATTTACATTATGAGAAACTTTTATGGCAAATGACAGTGGCTTTTCCATTTGGGAGGAAAAGAGATCACCCCTTAAAAATGCATTCAAAAAACTCTTTTTACTGTGGACACTTCCAAACTCAGACCAGAGACCGAGATGGGTGCCCGACGTCCCACCCTCCAGCATCAACCATCACTGATCTTTGTTTCCCTGACTTTTTCCACACTTCAATATCGAAGCAAGTCCCCACTTTGTCAGTGTATGTTTCAGGATGTGAATTGCTTCTACGTGAGTGCGTTGGGAGAACATGGTATGTACATCCTCGCATAGGGAGATCCAGATAAAGCAAAAGCTAAGAGCGGTCTGAATAACTGGGGCTTGGGACCCTTGCCGACTGAGTGCACGAGAAACCTGCCCAGGGTGGGCGCCGGCCCCAGGCCAGGCATAGACAGGGCACTTGGTTCTTCCCATCTGGATCCTTTCAGACTGGGGGCCTCCACAGGGCAGGGCTGCAGTCCTGGAGGCCCAGGTGGAGCATCCCCGGACCCACTCAGGAAATGTCTTCTAAGGAAGCAGTGGCATGCAGGAGACACTAGTCTCTGGGACTTCCTGACACAGATGTCTGACAGTCTGAATTCTAAGTGATCGCTATCACCTTTGCCCTCAGTGTCACACTTGTGAATACGTAGGTTTTGTGGCAAAAAGGACCTTGCAGAGGAAGTTAAAGTCACTAATCAGTCAACCTTAAGGTACGGAGATTATCCTGCGTTACTAACATCCTGGATTCTCCTTGGTGGCCTCGATGTAACCCCAGGAGCCCTCAAAGGCAAGAAGAAGAGAAAGGCAGAGGGGTTCCAAGTGGGAGAAGGACTTGAATATTGTTGCTGGTTTGAAGGCAGAGGAGGCTGCATGAGAAGACCTGCGGGTGCCCCTAAGAGGAGAAAGGGAAGCCCAGCTGACAGCCATCGAGGAAGTGGGCATCTCAGTGACCACAGAGAACTGTATTGTGCCAACAAGCTGAATGAGCTCAGAGGTGGTTCCCCACGACCTGCAGATGAGAGCCCACTGGACTTCTGACCCACAGAGCTGCCAGGTAGCAGGTGAATATTGACTGAAGCCGCTACCTTTGGGGTGATTTTTTTCACAGCAATAGAAGACTGATACAGAGAATGAACACTTTCTGTCACTTCTAGTGATGCGTAATCAGGATGCTAATGACCCTTTGGCGAGAGCACAGTTTCACGAGACAATCCAGTTCCGTCTTTCATGTCAGGAGCAGGGATGTGAAGCCCAGAGAGGGGAAGAGGCCCACCCAGGGTCTCATAGCAAACCAGGCAAGTCACCGAGTGCAGGGCCCGAGGCTGGGGACCAGCAGCCCATTCACCAAGTGCTGTAAGTGCACTGAACCAGGTTCAGCCGGGTTAGAGGGAAGGCCCCCCGAACAGGGTGCTCACAGCCTTCTAGCACCCCATGCTGCACCGCAGCCATGGCCACACTCGCACTGGGTTTTGTTCCGGGTTTTTATTTTGTTTTGCTTTGCTTAGACAACAAAAGTTTGCTTTCTCACAGTTCTGGAGGCTGAAGAGTCAAAGACCAAGGTGCCAGTCAGGTTGATTTCATACTGATGCCTCGTCTCTTGGCTTCTAGGTGGCTGCCTTCTGGCCATGTGCTCACACGACCTCTTTTTTGTGCATGTTTGGAGAAAGAGATCTCTCTTTATCCCTTTTCTTATAAGGCCATTGATCCAAAAGGATTAAAGCAACAGCAAAAGTAAATCTAATTAGTCACCACTGTAGGATGCTGGAGAACCAAGTCATGGATTTTTTTAAATTTAATTTTATTTATGTAATTTTTAATTTTATCTTACAATTATTCTTATTTAAGTAGGCTGTACACCCAATGTGGGGCTTGAACTCATGACCCTGCGATCAAGAGTCTCCCACTCTACCGACGGAGCCAGCCAGGTGCCCCTGAGTCATAATTTTGAAAACATTAAATGAAAAAATTAAGCGTTTATCTTGCCTTCTCTTTACTAACTGTGCCTCAAGGTAAGCCAATAATAGACAAGGAAAACTTTACTTTTATAGAAGTGTTCCATCCGAGAAATGAAGAAAGAATAGTGGATTTTGAAGATTATAGTTTTGGATTTAGAAGCATTGTTAGCTATTAACATCACAAGAAGAAAGACAGCCAGGAGTCACGTGCTTCATGGAAACACACACCACCATCCGCCATCTTCTTGCCAAAAATATCTGCCCTGAGCCTGACCAAGCCTGTACCACATCTTCTTTACCTGTTCATCCTTCGATGGCCACCTAACCTGCTTCCACATCTTGCCTATTGTAAATACCACTGCAGTGAACCTAGGGGCACACACACCTTTTCCAATTCATGTTTTCACTGTTTTTCAAGTAAATACTCAGAAGTGGAATGGCTGGATCATAGCGTATTTCTATTTTTATTTTTTTGAGGAACCTCCATACTGTTTTCTAGAGTGGCCGCACCCGTTTCCATTCCCACCAACAATGCACGAGCGTTCTCTTTTCTCCACATTCTTGCCAACAGTTGTTATTTCTGGTCCTTTTGATGCTAGCCATTCTAGCAGGTGTGAGGTGGTATCTCACTGTGCTTTGATTTGCGTTTCCCTAGTGATTAGGGATGTTGAGCATCTTTTGGTGTGTCTTTTGGCCATTTGTATGTTTATTCGGAACCCCTGCCCATTTGTTTTCTTTGCTTTTGAGTTGTAGGAGTTCTTCATATATTTTGGATATTAACCCTTATCAGAGCTATGATTTGGCAAATAATTTCTCCCATCTAGTAGGTGGCCTTTTCATTTTGTTGATGCTTTCTTTCGTCGTGCAGAGCTTTTTGGTTTGATGTGGTCCCACTTGCTTATTTTTGCTTTTGTTGCCTTTGCTTTTGAGTCAGATCCAAAAAGCCACCACCAAGACCAGTGTCAAGGCCTTTACCATCTACATTTTCTTCTGAGAGTTTTATGGTTTTAGGTCTTACATTCAAGTCTGTAATCCCTTTTGAGTTAATTCTTGTGTGTGGTGTAAGATGGTAGCCTAGGCTCATTCTTTTGCATGCGACTGTCCAGTTTTCCCAACAGCATTTATTTATTTTTATTTTTTTTAACATTTATTTGTTTTTGAGAGACACAGACAGAGCATGAGTGGGGGAGGGGCAGAGAGAGGGAGACACAGCATCCGAAGTAGGCTCCAGGCTCTGAGCTGTCAGCACAGACCCCGACGCGGGGCTCCAACTCACGAACCTCAAGATCACGACCTGAGCCGAAGTTGGACGCTTAATGGACTGAGCCACCCAAGCACCCCTCCCAACAGCATTTTTTGAAGACGCTCACTGGGTTTTAATGCCATCAAAGCAACTTCTAAGGAGCCTCCTTTTCTCTAGTTTCCATCTGAGAGCACATAGTCCCTAGAGATGGACACCGATGTTTTGTGATGCCATTGTCATAGAGCCACCATGTCTGTTGTCCGTGAGCCGCTTTGGGAAGCGGTGTGAATGGAACGCATGAGTGTGCAAGAGCCAGGAAGTGAGACGGGCCCAGAGAAGAGGCAGGACTACCATGTGGACATGAGCCAGGGGCGGTGGAGGCAGCACAGATATTCGATTATGGGGCTAGCCCGATCAGAGTTGCGAGTTGGAAAGGTCCTGGCTGCGTACGTAGAAAGAACCAGTTTGTGGAGGTCAAGGAGAGGAGGCAGCGAGAGTCGCTAGAGCCTGCTGTGGCAGGTCCCGAGGGAGAGAGATGAGATGGGTCCAAACTAGCAGTTCTCAACTTCGGTGGGCATCAGAGGAGCTCGCGAAATATGCAGATTCCTAGGTACCTAGATTCAGACTCCCGGGCCCCACCCTAGATCTACAGAAATGGAATCTCTGGTTTTTAAGCCCAGGAATCCGAATGTTTAAAACCTCCCAGGGTTCTAAGGTGAGCCGGGCTTGGGAAGAGGGTGGTGGCTGATTGGAGGTAAAAGAGCTAAGGATGACACCGGGGCTTCGGCATCAGGCACCTGGGCAGGTGTGTGGTGGGGACAGTCACAGAAATGGCTGCTGCAGAGCACGCAGCGGGTCTGGGTTGGACCCAGCAGCGAAGCCGGGTGGGGAGGGAGTGCAAATCACGAACAGCCAACTCAGAGGCTCTGTGTGTGGGTGTCATTCCCATTATCCTCCCCAGCACTGCTCTGTAACATTTGACTGCATTAAATGCTCAGCCAGGAAAATGAAATTTATTTAGAAGGCTCAGGTGTTTCACATCTAGGGCAGGCGATGCTGCTCGAAATTTACCACGTCAACAGCTCGTTTTTGGTTTTTGCTGTTGGGTGGACCGTAGATCTTATGACGGAAGCAAGTCGAAATGCTACCGGCTATAAACTTTCCCCTTATTGGCAAAATGTCTATTATGCAGCTAAAAACATCTAGTTAAGAGGCGCTGCCCTTCAACAATTGGTAGCAACAGAGTCTCAGGCACTGATGGCAATGACATTATGTCGCTTTTCATCACCGGCACGTTCTTTGTATCGCCAATTACCGGCCCTACATTCACTCCTGGCCTCAGATGCTGCAGAATAAAGAGGCCGTTCCCATGGTGCTGCCATCGCTCAAATCACTTGGGGTCCTCAGCTGATTTTTCCTTCAGAGGTTTCTGCCTGTGCTTTTAGGACCTCCAATCTTCACTGGGCGGGGAAGACGTCGGGTTCCAGGAAATAGTGAAAATCGTAGGAAGGTAAGTCTGGTGGACAAGGCGCTAATCAAGCCAGGAGATTCCAGCTGGGTCACTCACCAGGCATGTACTGGGTGTGCCTGCCACGCCGGGCTCTGGGCTGGGGGCTCGGAATGCGGACACGCACAGCACCTTGTTCCTGCCCTCCCAGGGCTTACAGCCCTTCAGCTTTGTTGGGTGCGAACTCTGAGCTGGAGCTGTACCGCCCTCAGGCCGTGGCAGCCTCTTAGGAGTAAGGGAGCGGCTTCTCTCGGGGGAGCAGGAGGCTCTCAGGCACATTCACAAGTTCTGATGCTTGTTTGAAGCCGGCCCTGTTCCTCCCTTCGTGGAAGTTTCGATGCAGAGTCGGAGTCCGCAGCTTTCAGGAACCGCACTGTGTTATTACCCTCCATCCGGTAGAGGTTTTGGATCGGGTGTAGGAAATTTTCACAAGAACCTAAATTTCACGTCGATTTGTGATGGATTAGCATACCAAAATTGGCATAAAGTGCACTTAATGGATGCATTACTGCAGAAGGGATCTGTCTAACCAGAGCTTTTCTAAATTTATGAAATTGAAATGCACTTCAGGTTACCGAGCAGTCTAAATTTGTCAAAGTCACAGGGCTGGGGGCAGGTCGTTGCCGGTGGCAGAGATCTGGAGCCAGGTCCACGGAACGAGAGCCTGTGCATGAATCCCCAAGGGCCCCTCACGCCCGGGTGCGGCCCCTCCCCGCGCTGGGAGCTACCAGCAGCCCTCCGCCCCCATGCTGTCCCCTTGGAAACAACCTCAAATGTGGGGACAAGGTGAAAGTGAATTGCACCTTCATCCCAGTCTCTGGTAAAGTGCTCATTGAAAATTAAGGCGTTCGCTGGTAGCGAAGGCCTAAGGTGTTTAAACTCTGTTTTTCTTTCAGGGGCTTTTGCATCGCGATGGGAGGCACTCGGAAGACCCCAAATGCTCCGGTCTCAAAGCTCTAATGGTGGAATGACCAATGGCAACGTTGGTGCTGTTGGGCTGCGGTCTATAATGAGCAGTGCTCAAGGCCCGGCCTTGTCTCCTTTCCTTCTGAGGGGTCTGCTGTCCCCACTTTCAGATCATGGGGCCCAGGTCCCAGAAACATGACTCCTACCATTTAATCCCCTGCAAAAGGACTTCCAGTTGCAATTCCTCTTGAATTCATAGCTTTGTAAAATGCCAGGCGGTGGCTTTCAAGGTGCTTCCTCCTCTAGCTGGAGACAATGAAGGCCAGAGAAGGGCTCCAGGTCTCATAGATGGCTGGTGGCAGGAGCAGAGACTAGATCTTCTGAGCCTCAGTGTTTCCCAAGCACTTAGCACGTACGTGGCATGGAGAGCGGCCCACGCCGCATTCACCCCTTCACTTGGTTCTCGCTCCACGTTCCCATCAGGTGTGCCTGCCATGAACTCGAATTCGTCGGCGTTCGCTCACGCCAATGGTAGAGAAGAGGCTTCGGTGCTTTTCCTGTGTTTGGTTTCTGAGCCTCTGTCTCCTTGCCTGAGGAATGAGGATGAGCGTGGCTGGCTCACATTCGGCTCGCGAGGCTGTTGCCAGGGTCTAAGGATATAGTGTGGGACAGCGCTCAGCCGAGTGTTTATCACATGGCGGGGCTCTGTAGGTCCCCATCCTTAGGAGGGGATGGAGACTTGGTCATCTTGGCGGCTCCAGTACTCACTCCAGTGTGCGGCACAGAGCAGGTGTTCAGGGCATGTCTGCTGAATGAGTGAATGGATGTGACTTGGTAGCTACAGCAGGTCCCTGGCCTTTGGGTTTTCTGATGTCCTTGCACTGTGTCTCATAGAATCTCTATTAAAGCAATACTTGTTCACTGGTTCAATTTATTGGTCAAGAAAGTTAGTATATGACTGTTACACACAAAATTGCTTTCAATAATGCTGAGTGCGAAACATAGCTAATATTTCTGAGCTCTCGCGATGTGCCAAGATTCGTGCTTAGTGTTTCTCAAACATTTGGATGTTAATCTTTACACAAGCCCCCGCTGAGGGAATGTATCGGTCAGCTACTGCCACAATCATGCTGTGTAACAAACTCCAGCATCCAATGGCTTACAAACATTTCCTCCCTTGTTCGTGTGTCTGTAGGTTGGTTGAGCTAGTTCTGTGTCGAGCCGTAGATGGGGTGACTTCTTCCAGGCTGCCAGTTGAGCTCAGGTCTGCTCCGTGTGTGTTCATTCCGGAGCCTTGCTGGAAGAGACAGCAGCCTCTTGGGACATCTTCTCGTTATGAGCCAGCAGAGCACAAGAGAGGAAGCCCAGCCCTGAAACACACATCAATCTTCTCGTTCAGTAACATCCTCTAAAATCTCATTGTCTAAAGCCAGTCATATGGCCAAGTCCAAATTCTTGGAATGGGGAAATATATTCCATGCTCTAGGAGGCTGTGACAAGGGTGTGGAAGTGTAATATCCCCAAGGGATCACTGATTCGATTTATTCCGAGTAGCTGCTATTATTAGTCCTGACAGAAAGCGACATGCCCAAGGTACTCAATTAGTAGGTGTGAGAGGTATGGTTTGAACCCGGGCATTTTAACTGCAAAATTATGGAAGCCTAAGGGTGTGCACCCTTAGGAGGGGATATCTGTTTTCTTAAATTATCTTCATTTTTCCACCCATTAGCTGCCAATGTCATGTTGGCAGCACCCTCTCTCAGTTACACATCCATCTGCCTATCCGTCAGCTCATTCCCACACGTCTGGCATTTGGGTGTTCTCTCAACCCTCCGGAGTAATAGGCAAAGTGCAATTCTTGGGTAATTTTGCGAAATGTTGAATGTTGAGGGCAAAAATTGCCCTCTAGTTAATCTCAGGCACGTGTATAAACACCTGTGGAAAGTCCCTGGCGGAATTCGTATCAAAGGGGTACCGTGATTTTACTTAAAAACAATTTGCTCCACGTCAGCCGTGATTTCTGACACCTGAACTTGAAAGTGATCTGGGTGGGCCCAGAGCCATCTCCATAACGGGGCCGTGTGTTTACTTGGAGGGAGGAGAGGAAAGAGCGAGGTATGTGTGGCCGTGGAATAATGTTCTACACAGCCTTACGGAGGGGATTTCCTTCTCAGCGTTTCCACAGAACCTTCCCTGTGTTTGTTTAAACCCATTGCACACTCCGGTCTGACAGCTGCCTGGCCCAGGGCCTCCTTTGCAGACACATGTACAACTAACCCTCTTTCACAGCACCCTGCACTGTGTCCCCCGATGCAATTACTTGAGTATATAAACTTCACTGAAAGGCAGGCTTTTCTTGGGAGCTAATAAATAAGCCCCAAAGCCACAACGTGTGTAAGACCTTGAAAAATGGCATCATCATCTATTGGGAATTGTGAACCCTGCAAAAAGCAGCTCATTGTATTTTCGGAAAAAGGTTTTTGTTTAAAAAAAATAATAATGAATGAAAATCACCAAGTGGCGTCTATATGGAGAAAGCAGTCTAGTCTGAGATTCTGAGGCTGGGCTCTTTGCTCCATCTTTCCTCGTAGGTTTTATGTAAGAGGCATTATTTGCAGGAAAACAAGACACAGTTTGGAAGCATTCCCCTCTCATCCAGCTTCCCATCTGCAGTTAGAATCCTCCGATTGTGACCTCTGGGTGAGTTGCTATGGATGCTGAACACAAGTTGACCACCTCAGGGCAGGCTACAGTTTCTGGGGGTGGGGGGAGGGTGAGACCAAGCCTCGGGCAATATAGATCAGATTTTTCAGAACCAGAGGAAAGGGGGAAAGGCAGGATCGGGAAGCACCCCTCAGCGGTGGGCCAGCACTCTGCAGCATAGCAAACACTTTCAGCTCCACTTCTGGCCGCTTTGAGCCAGAGGATGCTGGACCATGGCCATGGGGACATGGGCAGGCAAAAGGCTGTGTGACTGAAGACAAAGATTTTTTTTTTTCTGTCCCCTGGACCCGCTTCCTGAGAGGCTGGGCTTGGTGCTCCAAGCGCCCCCTGAGCTGAGTCTTCCAAAACCCAGTGCCTTTTCTGCAACCGATGGCATCTTTGGTCAGGGGTCAGGGAGTCGGCCACTGGTGCCGGTTCCTTGGCCCGGGACGACCCAGGTGGTTTCCGGGGGCAGGAGCCTCCCGGCCACTGCGGCAGCCCCCCCCCCCCCCCCCCCCCGCCCCGGGCCCGCGGGAGCCTTCCGTCCCGGTAGAAGCAAACAGGCTGGGCCACAGAGCCCGGGGGAGGCGCCGCGGGCTGCAAAAACACAACAGAGGGCGCAGAACCCACCAGCGCCGTGGCCTTGCATATCAATGTATGGGCTGGCTGCAGACCGCCAAGTTCGTTAAAAACGTCTCCGGCGGAGCGTCGCCGGCGGACTTCAGGGGTTTCGGTTCGCTTTCTCTTCGCAATCGCCGCAGCACACACGCCGTGTTTACTCGGAAGGGGAGGGGGCGGGGACCAAACGCACCGCGCGGCGCACACGCCTTGATCTCACATTCCAGACTCGAGCTGATGTGTGTCAGCGCGACATGGGGCGGGGGGAGGGTTCTCTTCGGAGGTTTCATTCGCCATCTGCACGTCACTCCCAAACTTTTCCTCCCTGCGCTCGGGGAGTCAGGTTGACGCGCCCTGGATGCGGGGCTCCAGGCGCCGGGCTGCGCGCGCTCCCGCGGAGCCGGAGCCGCAGAGGCTCCGGGGCTGGACTCCGGCTTCTCAGGTACAAGTTGGGCGCCAGGCGCGGGGGTGGCGGCGGCGAGGAGCGGCGGGCGGAGGTCTGGCTCGCAGCTCCGGGTTCCGGCCGGGCGGCGCGGGCGGCGGCGGGGCTGGGCGTAGGGAGTCCGGGCCGGCGGAGGCTGCGCGCAGCCTCACTCCCCGCGGCGCTCCCGGCGCTCCCGGCGCGGCGGCGGCGGCGGCGGCGGCCCAGGCAGACAATGAACTTGCGAGCGCGCCGAGCCGAGGCAGGTTTGAGCCCCGCGCCCCTCGGCCCAGTCTCCCGGAGGCCCACGCGGACATCAGCGGGGGCGTCCCCTCGCCGCCGGTCCCGGCCGCCTCCAGGCACCCCGCGCGCCGGGGACCCCGCGGGAAGGGCTGCCCGGCGGCGGCGGCGGCGCCGGGACCCGCGTGCCCCCTCCTTGGCTCGAGAGAATGCAGCCGGAGCTCGGGGACAGGGGACCGAGGCGAAGGGGTGGTGGCGCTGCGGACGCCCGGAGGCCGGCGGGGGGCGCACGCCGCGGGGCACGCACGGGCCGGCTGCCCAGAAGAACGGCCCCAGGAGTCGGAGTCGGGGCGCCCCCGCGCCGCCCGGATCTGGAAGCTGCAGGCGGAGGATCTGGAAGCTGCAGGCGGAGGACGGACCGGCAGACAGACCAGTGCTTTCACGGTGTGAGCGCGCGTTGGGTGGGTGGTGGTGGTGGGGGCCGGGGGCGGGGGGCGGGAATTCCCCCAGCCAGATGCTCCGCTCCCCCGCGCACTTCGGGGAAGTTTCCAGGCGCAGCCCGGGGCAGGTAAGTGGGCATCCGCCCCTCTCTCCCCGACTCCGGCTGGCAGCCGCCTCCCGACCTCCCGCTCCAGCGCCACGGGCGCTTTGGGCCGAGGAGGCGGGAGGACGGGGGAGCGAGGGGGGTCCCCAGGCACCGACGCCTGTGGGACCCGGTTCCCGGAGGGGACACCGCGGGGGCGAGCGTGGGAGGAGACGGGGGCGCTGGCCGGGCCCGGAGCGGCCTGAACTTTTGCTCCCCGCCCCCCCCCAGCGCCCGCCTCCTTCCTCTGGGCCCTCCGCCCCCCGCCCCCTCCCGGCTGCCGGCCGTGGCTCCGGAGGCGGCGGGACTCGGGAGTTGCCGGCGCTTCTCGGTGGCGGCGGCGGCCCCGGCTGGGCGCGGCGAGCCGAGCGCGACAGGTCTGAGCGGCGCGGCGGGGAGCGGGGGCTGCGGGGCGCCGGGGAGGCGGCGGCCCGTGTGCTGGGGCGCCGCCGGCCATCGTGCGGGGAGCGCCGGGGCGTGGGGTTGCGCGCGCCGGTGGGGAGCACGCGTGGCGCAGCGGGCCCTCCTGGAGCCCCCCTGGGACGGCGGGGTGGAGGCGGCCGCGTGAGGGGAGCCTCGCCTTTGGGGAATGAATGAAGAGCTGGGAAAGCGCCTTCCGACTCCTCCGGGCAAACGGATTGGCCAGCGCGCGCGCGCGCCTGTGCGTGTGTGTTTGGGATTCGGAGCCGCCCGCGTCCTGGGCGCGGCTGCTGGGCCGCCCCGTCGCGGTCCCGGTGCCCACGTTGCCCGCCCGCCCCGCGCCCTGGCGTGGCCCTCACGGCTGGACAGGCCGCCGGAGACACCGAAGGCTGGGGCTCGCTTGCCGGCTGCTGGCGGCTGGACGTCTGCGCCTCGCGTAGGGGGAGGTTCGAGAAGCAGGCGGCGAGGCTGGGGCCGGGGCTAGCTCCCCGGGCCCCCCCCATGTCCCTGTCCCCCGCGTGTTCACACTGGGTGAGTCGGTGGCGCGGAGTTTAGGGGACGAGGTTGTATTCTCAGGAAGCCCCAGGACGCCCCGGTGAATGGATTTGGCGCGGCGTTTAGTGAAGCCGAGCTGGGGGCTCGGGTCGTGCCCCCCGTAGTGCCCCCAGCCAACCGGCAGAGCAGAAAGGCGCCTTGAGGGCATCTGCGCGCCCTGCGGGGCCCGGGAGGAAACCGAGGTCTGGAGATGTGCCCGAAGTTCCTCTAGGACCTTCCCGCACCGCTCTGCATCCCAGCCTTCCTGCTCCCCAGCCCTTGCAAAGTCAGGAATCCTCCCTTACAGAACCTGGCACTTACTGGTTTTACAAACCGAATGTTGAATCGGGATGTTTTAATTGGTGCCTAAACACATACAAGTCATATAGAGGATTTTGCTTAAGATAGCATGTGAGTAAAAATATCTTTTAATTGGGTAGGTTTTATCTAATAAGTTTTTCTCTACAATGCTCTTAGAAGATTGGCAGGAAAATGTTCTTTTTGCTTCGTCCTGGATGAGGAGCCTAAGCCAGCGAGGGGTGGGGGGCTGCTTGCCGTGGTCTGCCTCTCAGTGTATGTTTGAGCCAGAAGTGGAGCGGCAGGTCTGGGCTTCCCCTCCGGGTCTAGGTCCCCAGGAGGACCACCTCTAGGGTCCTGGGAAGAAAATTCAACAAGGTCTGTCTTTTCTGATCCTTGCGTGACTGCAGTGGCCTGGCTTGTGGGTGAAGCAGGCAGCAGGAAATCATCCAGGATATGGAGAGGGAGGGGGTGGGAGGGCCAGGGCAGGGGGAGGGGGCAGGTCTGCCCACAGTGGGTTACAGGTATGCCTTGCTTTTCTTTGATGATGAGAGCTTGTGGTCCCTGAACTACTGTCTTGGCCGGGGATCCCAGCACTGCCACTGTGGCTTGTGTGCGGGCTGCTTTTTCGGCACCTTTCTCTCCTCTGTCGCTGCTGCCCCTGGCCAGGCGAGGCAAGGCATTTGGTTTTCTACCTGCCAGAGAGAAGATTAATCCCTGCATCTGGTAGAGGCAATATTTGCAGGAAAGGTTGGGGAGAGGTTAGGAAGCGGATTGTGTTTATTTGGTGTTTGGAGAAGAGCGTAAAAGAAACTCCAGGTTAACCAGCTGGACCACAGGAACCTCAGGCCCTTTGAACCTGCACTATCAGAAGCTTTAGGTTAGTCTGGGCTGTGATTAGGTTGTGGTTGTCCGAGGCCGTGTAGGGCCCAGCTGGAAATCCGCCCTTGCAAGTGCAGGGGGAGAGGGAGAGGAGGGAGAGTCTGGGGCTGCCCCGAATGGGTGAACCCATGCCCCACCTATAGGGGGCAGCTTTGACTCAGCCTCAGCCAGTTGGAGAAAAACCGACTTGACAGGTCTTGTTTATTTTTCAAGAGAATTCTCAAGCGTGGACATTGAAGTGTGGGTTCACATTCTAGACGTGGAGCAAAAGGTTGGAGTGTTTGTATTGCCAGGACGTCTGAAGCTTGACATCTGTCCCACCATCAGGGAGATGTGATAGGACTCCTGGATCACCCGCCACCCCCACCCCCAAGGACCTAAGGACTACAGCATGTACCTGCAGCCATGTGCCGGGCTCAGTCACATGCGTGTGTGTCACACACTCAATCAGTAGGTCCTTGATGGAGACCTGTCATGTGGAAAGTGACACTACGGACACTTTTTATATGATTTCATTTACCAAATGGATCCCAGGGGGGAGCATCTGGGGAAGATACGGCGATAAGACAGGCATAGGCCCAGCCCTTGCAGAAGAGGAACAGACAGAGATGCCTGTACCAGATGGACAGACCTCGAGCTGGGAAGGACGGGATGGCAAGAACAGCGCTGGAGGGGGTGGGTAGCTGGGGAGGAGGCTCCTTGTACTGGTGTGGAAATCGAGGCTCCGAGCAGTTGGGTGACTTGCCCAAGGTCCCGCAGCCTGAAAGCGGAACGTCAGCCCCAGTCCCCGGTCTGCAGCTCCTGGGCCGGTGGCGACGTCCCACCACGCTGTGCTGGAAGCTCTTGGGAACCCGCAGGCGAGCGCACACGCTCTGTGGTTGGCAGCTCTCCCTTGCCCTGTCTGCTTCTTTGGACCCCCTCCCCTTCCTAGCAAAGATACGCTTTGGAACCATGTGTCAGAGAGAGGAATTTTCTTAAATTCTAAAAGCAGACACTATGTTTAAAAGCAGTGGCAGCTGGGGAGAGTCTGGGCGGCTCAGTCCGTTACGTGTCTGACTCCTGGTTTCTTTTATTTATTTAGTTTTTTTTACATTTTATTTATTTATTTATTTGGAGAGAGAGAGAGCATGAGCAGGGGAGGGGCAGAGAGAGAGCGAGCGTGTGAATCTCGCAGGCTCCGCACCATCAGCGGGCGCAGAGCCCTAAGAAGGGCTCCAACTCACGAACCATGAAATTGTGACCCGAGCCGAAATCAGGAGTCAGACGCTTAACCGACTGAGTCAACCAGGCGCCCTCCGACTCCTGGTTTCTGCTTGGGTCACCATCTCGCAGTTCAGGGGATCGAGCCCTGCGTCGGTCTCTTGGGCTGGCAGTGTGGAGCCTACATGGGATTCTCTCTCTCCCTCTCTCTCTGCCCCTCCCCCACTCGTGCTGTCTCTGTCTCTCTCAAATAAATACATAAAACTTAAAAGTGGTAGCTGGCACGGGGGTGTCATTTATGTGAGCAGTCCGCTGGCGGGCCTTTCTTTGGCAGCGTGTCGTTTGGAAGTGACGTTTTCAGTCATTGTTAAGAATAACGCAACCCGTCTTCCCTCCCAGTCTGAATGGTGGGATGCTCGGGAGTGAGATTCGGTTACTTCCATGGGTGATTTTGTCCCTGTCATGTGAGTCAGCAGCTCGTGTTCTCACTTAGCCGAGCAGGTATTGGGAGACCGAGCGTTCCGACGTGCACAATGTATTTCTTTATTGTTCTCAAGTGCTCAGGTCTGATTTCCTTCCTGAGATGCTCGTCCTTTACAATAAAGCCCTGGGAGAAGATGACCCGTGTTTTCACAGCATGAAACAAAGACTGAAGGTGGCAATTACCTAGTTAGTCGACCCCGTCCAGATAGCCAGGAAGAAAAGTAAGGCTTTGTGTTAATTTGGGCCAATACAGAATTTTTTTTTTTTTTTTTTTTAAATGTATGGGGGTTGGGGAGGTAGGCGGTTGGCCACAACACCTCTCATCGGCTGGGTCCCCACGGGTTCCCAGCTGGCCTTGTGCCAGCCGGGTCAGACAGGTGTCCCCCTTTGTCTCTGTTAGAGGGCGGGGAGGCTGCTTGAGGTCACGCACGCCAAGCTTTCAGCCACCCAGGTGTCCGGGAGGGAGGCTGAGGAGTGACAGCGGAGCCAGGAGGGACAGGAAAGAGGGTGGAGAGTAAAAATTGTGTCTTCCCCAGAAGGGGAAGGTGGGCGTGAATCAGCGGGGGGGTAAGCTAGGGGGAGGCGACCATGGAAAGCAGGTTCTCAGTCTCTGCTGGTTTCAGAAGAGCTGTGAAGAACCTCCAGCGGCGTCTCTTTCATCCTTGGCAGCGATGATGGGCAGCGTTTATGCATCGTCCTGGGTGTGGGCCCTGGGCCAGGTGCGCAGGGCTGGGGGGGGTGGTGCCCACAGGAAGCACCCAGCACCAGGGCAGCACCCAACTAGTGGGGGAGGCAGAGCTTGCACAAGTTGGTTATGTAACACCGCGGAGAGCGTGGCAGGACCTGGCTAGCGGTTCTGAGGTCGCATCGCGTGGTGGCTTCGTGCCCCTGCCCGACGGCTTCCCTCTTATCCGTGAGTCGACACCTGCCAGCTGCTCGGGGCAGGGCCTGGCGCGCAGTCAGCGCTCTTGTACTCTTGAGTGCTAGAGCTCACAGCCAAGGGCAGGGGACGTCTGCGAACTCCCTGAAATTGCAGGCGCAACCTCTGATGGAGATGATAGGCGTGTGTATTTGGGAGGCGCGCATGATTTCAACGGATTCTGCCTCCGACACCTCGTTAGGCATCGGGCCGGGGGCCCCAGGACACCTGAGATCCTATTCAGGTTTCCTCACCTGTGTGAGGAGGGGCCCGATAAATAGCCACTTTCTGACCCTTTCCGCGGACACCGTGGACGGGCCGTGGGCCAGGTCGGCTGTGTTCCCACTTGTCACAATGAAACAGGGTGGATCAGGCCGCCCTTGCCATCGCTCTCAGATGTCACATCTCGAGCCCCGCTGTAAGTTTCAAAGCGTCCTGAGCTGGCTTTGGGGGGGGGGCCTCCTTACTGGGGCGGGCTCTGCCTGACACCGCTCTTACATTTCTAGAACCCATCCAGGTCCCGGCCTTTCGGGTTTCTGACCAAAGTGTGGTTGGCAGATCCTCGAGACCAGAGGGTATCATTATAATGGAAACTTGGACACTCTCCAGAATTGTGTGTGTGGTGAAAATATTGGAGCAGGCAGCCTCGTCACCCAGGTGCCTGGAAAATACCCCAACGTGGGCAAATAATTAGATGCAGACCAGGCAGAATGATTTTTTCCTACGTTGTGCCGGAACTTGGTCTTTTCGCGTTTTCTCTTGAAATGGAATACGCTCCTACTGATTCGTTCGCTCCCTGGGGCGAAAAAGACAGTGGTGGTCTTGGAGCGGGAGGGACGACCGTGAGGGGTGGCAATTCTGTCCCTTCCACGGTAGCCCTGGGTCACAGGGGAACTTCTGTCCTGCTCTGCTGTGTTCTCGTAGGGACCCGCCCCAAGGGCCTGGGCACCTTTGCTCTCAGGTGAGAACCTGCATTCCAGAGTCTGAGAGGTCTGTGTTACCATCTCATCCCCCTGAAGAAAGGGGATGGGTAGCTCTGTGTG
Source organism: Cryptoprocta ferox (assembly GCA_028646485.1). Classification (NCBI taxonomy): domain Eukaryota; kingdom Metazoa; phylum Chordata; class Mammalia; order Carnivora; family Eupleridae; genus Cryptoprocta; species Cryptoprocta ferox. The sequence continues at coordinate 74,736,850 of CM053561.1, read as the reverse complement.
CCCCTCGCGACACCTGTTTCCTCACTCACGCTGATGGAGGTGAACTGCAGCCAGCCCCTTCACAGTTGCGGTGAACCAAATGTTTAGTGCCTCCACGCAGACGTCCTTTTAGCCTGGGTGTTGCATCCCTTAGAGACCCTTGGTGGAGGAGCGCAGGTGGTGGGTGAGCCTGGCACTGGGCTGGCCAGGGTGGGAGTCCCTCCTGTGTTTCTTTCTTTTTTTTTTTTTTTTTAGTGTTTATTCATTTTTGGGAGTGGGGCGGGGACAGAGGATCCGAAGCGGGCTCTGTGCTCTCAGCAGCCAGCCCCATGCGGGGCTCGAACTCATGAACCGGGAGATCATGACCTGAGCTGAAGTCAGATGCTCAACGGAATGGGCCACCCAGGTGCCCCCGTCCTGTGTTTCTTTCTCTTTTCCATTACCTTAACCCTGAGCAAGTGGCCTAGCCTCCTCGTGCCTCAGTTTCCTCATTGGTAAAGAGGGTTAACGATTTCTACTTTGTATTGTGTTTCGAGTATTATAAGTAGCACACTTTAGGGCTCCCGGGGGCTCCCCAAATTGAGCCCCTCTTCCTGGATGGCTTCTGAGAGAGAGAGAGAGAGAGGAGGAGGAGGAGGAGGAAGATGGGTGGAGATAAAAATGTGGCGTCTGTCCTCGACCGAAGCCGACGTTGGAGAATGTGGCTGAGCTGGTGGGCATGTGGGCACCGTAGTCCTGAACTGAGAGCGCCACCCCACCCCCCAGGCACAGCCAGAACGGGAGAGTTGCAGCTGTCCCGGGGCTGGCCTCCACCTCCCCGGGCAGCTGGTGGGATGGCAGGCCTGCTCTGGGTGGGAAAAGGCAAGACTGGGTTACTCACATCCAGATCCTCGTTCCACAATCCTGGGATAGTGTAGACACCACTGGGGGTAGACACACAGGCAGAGTGCTGTCCACTCAGCATCAGGAGTGAGCAAGAAGGGCCCCTTGCTGACATCGAATAGTAAGTGTGGAGCCCTGGGCCTGGCCCTTGGTGGGGCTGACAGATGGTGCCCATGAGGGCAGGGGAAATCGAAGTTAGGCAGCAAGGCCTTGTCAGCTACGCGTTGTATCTGCAGAATAATGACCACCGTGGACCCCAAGGCTGCGTTTTAACTGTGAGGCAATTCACAAGGAGCGGAGGTACGGGTTGACCAGGAGCCCAGCCAGGAGAACCTTGTCTGCCTCCTCTTGGTTCCCCCCCACTGCCACCGCGGGGCCCCATCACCACCTTCAGGAAATCCAGCTCATACCATCTCTGCCACATCTCTCCTGCACCCCTTTGTCCCCCATCCAAGTGTCACTTTCCTCTTCTGACCTTCTGTGTTCTCCGCCTTTGAACTCAACCTTGAACCCATTCCCACCTTCTATCACGTTCCAGTGTCCTGGGTGCAGTCTGCTTTCCCTAGCCCGGGGAGCCTCTCAAGGTTGAGGGAGGTTTCTAGGGGACCCGCTTAGAGCTCGGCCCACCAAGAGTTGGGAGGGATTTGCCATTTACTGAATTAATGGAAATGATTCTTTCAAAAACCCGTTTCTCCTAGATGGTTAGGGATCTCACGCGGGCCTCTGGGTGCGCACCCAGAAGGCATCAAAGAATCCCCAATTCGGTGCCCAGGTACAGGAGTTAACGCTTGCCACTAGATTTTTGAAGGAGTCAAGAGCCTCATGTAATAACCTTGGATTAGGTTTTTGGGCCATTAAACGGTTGTGTGTGTGTGTGTGTGTGTGTGCGCATGGGTGTATGTCCTGAGAGTCTGGGGGGGAATGTTATGGAAATTTCGTTGGTGTTTCTGAAATATAAACAGGAGCCATCTACTCAGGAAAGAAATGCGGGGGCTGTTAGTGTTTCTTATAGCCGGCATAAATAGCTTGTCTTTAAATTCCAGGCGCCTTTGTTTGGAATGTAAATATTTGCATTAAAAATATAAAGTATATTCTGGCGTGTATTTATTGCGACCATAATTTCCAAACCCCAAATCAGACTATTGGTCTACAGAGGATTATTTCCTCTGATTTGTGAACCTGTTTATGTAAAGAGTCCTCCAAATGTACACACACACACACACACACACACTCGTGTTTGCTCGCGCACGGAAGGGATCTCCAGGATTACAAAAGAGCGGGATTGCCTGGGGGAGTCTGGGCCGAGGGCTCCCAGTGTGCATTCCTGATCATGTCGTCTGTTAAGTTGCGGCCGCTCTGAGGGTGGCCGGATTTAGGCCCAGGCCCCGTGGGATTGTCTGGCTCCTCCGTCCTCAGTTTCCCGGACATCCCAGGTGGGGGACTGACTGCAGCTGGCTCGTGTCTGGGCCGTGTAACCAGATGCCTGATTTCAGAATTGCTGTTGGCTCTAGGAAGATGTGGAGAAAATGGGACTAGGGTCCATTCCGTGGTCTGGCGGAGGGGGGCAGGAAGTGCTCATTTCTGGTTCATGGTTGAACTCCGAGGCCTTCTGTAGGATGTCATCCTCCATTAGATTCTTGGGGACAGTTTAGCTTTTTCATGTTCCACGGAAGAACAGCCCTGCTTTGTCAGACGCTTGGTGGAGACAGAGTTTTACTGCTTAGCTGGTCTCCGCCCTCTTCAGAGTGAGAGGTTGGGGGCTACGGTTGGACTGGGCTAGGACCTCTGCTCCCAGTGTGTGTGTGTGTGTGTGTGTGTGTGTGTTGGAGGGTGGGGGGCGAGTCGTTCTCAGAACCCTCTGTGGTAGCCCTGGATGGAAACCGTCTCCAAGTGACTCAACAAACAGAGCAGAGGAGGTCAGCCGGCCTGTTGGAGACAGCCAACCTGGGTGATGCCCCAAATCTAGGCTTGTCCCCACACTCCCGCAACCTCTCCCTCATCACAGGGTGGAGGGCAGAGGAGAAGGGGACACAGGGGTTCCTGGCAGGGCCTGGGGGCCCCCAGCTCTGGCTCCTGGTTCTCTGGTACCAGGGCCCATCTGTCCCTGCTTCCCAGCCACCCAGGATCCTTCCCTTGGGTGCGGCCAGCGCCTCTTCGTACGCTGCACACAGTTACTTTAGGTCCGGGCTTGGTCGAGGCAGCAGGAATCCTTCGTCATGCCTTCCCTGTCGCCATCTTGGAAAGGGCAGCCTGACCATAGGAGTGTCGGGCTTCCCTCTCCGTGGGAGCTTTTCCCTTCCTTGGGCTCCAGGGGTGCTGAGCCGCATGTGGGAGAGGAAGTGGGGGAGGGAGATGGTCTGAGGAGAGAGGCATGGAGAGCCGGAGTGCTGGCTCCAGTGCTGCCCTGATGGCCATTGCCGTGGTACGCGTGGAACTTTCCATGTTTGGTTCTACTTTGACCCATCAGTGAACATTCCTCATCTGAAAGAAACCTTGTCCGGGCTCAGAAACAGTGAGCCCTTAGGAAGGACCACTTCCTGTGCTTCTGGGTGTTCTTGAACCATGAGAAACTCACGGTTGCCTTTTCCTTGGTCATCGTTAGCCCCACCCATGGTGATGTGGCCCCACATGATTCCCCATCACTGTTGTTTTTTTTTTAATTGTTTGTAATGTTTATTTATTTTTGAGAGACAGAGAGGAACAGAGCACGAGTTGGGGAGGGGCAGAGAGAGGGAGACATAGAATCAGAAGCAGCTCCAGGCTCCGAGCTGTCAGCGCAGAGCCCGAAGCGGGACCTGAACCCACAAACCGTGAGATGACCTGAGCCGAAGTCGGCGCTTAACTGACTGAGCCACCCAGGCGCCCCTCCCCCATCACAGTTCTTAATAAAGATCGTCAGATCCAGAAAGGCCTTGTGCAACCCCGTATCGGGCCAGCAACCCATGTGCACTGTCCTGAAAGTCAGAGGAAATAGCTGCTTTTAGGACGTGCTGAACTTGCCTGAGCAAGTTATCAGTCGGAATAAATAAGAGGCTGAAGGGACGCTCTGATTAATGAGAGTGGGAGCAGCCTGACATTTGTGTCGTCCTAACTTTGAAAAGCTATTTATACGCACCAGAGCAGTCTCTGTGAGAAATGAGATGTGGAAAGGTGTGCAGAAGAGAATGGGCGCTTAGCGGAGGGGACCTCCCCGTCAGAGGCGCCTTCCAGGCCAAAAAAAAAAAAAAAGAATCATTCGCCCACAGGCCGACTGTTGCAAACCCACGGATCCTTTGCATCGGACAAACTTCGCATTGTATGAATGTGTTAATGATGTAGCAAAACGATGTATTAAAAACTAGATGACATCTCCATTGCCATTAGGGTGGTAGAAAGGAGATTTCCTTTCAGCTGTTAAAACTGAAACAAATCGGGAGACAAATGCAGGCCTGCCCCACATCTGAGTCAGGGATTTTTCTGGATTGTGGAAGAAGGAGGTTTGCCCACTGAAAATCAGCTTTGTACCTCTCGGGCCAGCCCTGAAGCTACAGAACGTTTGGGGAGGTGTGTGTGCATGCGTGTGGATGTGTGTATACGCATATACGCGTAGATATATCTAGCTTACAAAGTTCTCGTAGGATTTATTTTTAAAAATTATGCAACACACTTTTTTTTTTTTTTTTTTTTTGTCTGTTCAACCTATTCCCTTTTTAAACAGCTTAATTGAGGTATAGCTCCCACACCACATGTTAAGTCCAGCCGGGGCGCCTGGGTGGCTCAGTCGGTTAAGCGGCCGACTTCGGCTCAGGTCGTGATCTCACGGTTTGTGGGTTCGAGCCCCACGTCGGGCTCTGTGCTGACAGCTCAGAGCCTGGAGCCTGCTCTGGATTCTGTGTCTCCATCTCTCTCTGCCCCTCCCCCACTCATGCTCTGTTTCTCTCTGTCTCAATAATAAATAAACATAAAAAAATAAAATAAAATAAATTAAATCCACCCATTTAAAGCATATAATTCAGTAGTTTTGAGTATATTTACAGATATGTGCAGCCAGCACCACATTCAATTTGAGAACATTCCATCGTTCCAGAAAGAAAGCCTTTACCCGTTCCCTGTCACCCCCCACTTTCCTCACATACAGCCCCCCACCCCACCCCCGAGTTCTGAGCAGTGAGGTATCTTCTTTCTATCTCTGTCAGTTTCTCTGTTCTGGACTTGTGTATGACTGGAATTGTATAAATTTGTGTGTGTGTGTGTGTGTATGTGTGAGCATGTGAGCGTGCGCACGCAACTGGCTTCTTGCATTCAGCATCGTGTTTTTACAGTTTACCCATGTTGTAGAATGTATCAGTATTGCATTCCTTTTGATGGCCAGATCATGTTCCACTGGATGGATAGACCGCATTTTATAGACATTTGGGTTGTCTCCATCTTTGGGGTCTTAAGAATAATGCTGCTAGAAACATTCATGTACAAGTTTTTGTGTGGACACATGTTTCCATTTCTAGGGTTATAGTTTATGAGATATTTTTACTTGCTCTTAATAATAAGAATCGTTTACTTTTTTACATGCTTTTTTCCTGGCCCTCGGGAAGGCTTAATCCTCAGATGGGTTTCTGGTTCCCATCTGAATTGTCTGAATTTTTTAGAGCTGGGAAAGGCCTTCAGGGAATCGTAGCCTAGATCCATTTTGTAGATGGGGAAACTGAGGCCCCCAGAGGTCACAGGGAGTCAGGATTTAATCCTGGTTTCGGTTGTCCTGAATGTTGTTCCTAAACTCTTAGTAAAACCACCCTCTTGACTGGCTCGGGGTGGACGGTGGGTGACCACCCTGCCCGAGCCCACTGATGTAACCCCCTCTGACCTGACGGAGGCCGGAGAATGGTTCATCTGCCACCAGCTGCCGAACGAGAACTACAGCTTCTGGCGCCAGCGCCTTCTCGTTCTTTCTCCCCGCGGCAACCGGAGGCCAACGCTTATCCGGGGAATAATTAAATTAGGAACCAATTCAGAGAATGAAATTTTATCTGATCTGGCTGAGCCCATAAACAAGGGGCCGTGGCCGTGACTTCAGGGTACATTATGAAGTTGTTTTTGAAGCATTGTGTCGGGCCAGAGCATTGGCGGAACTGTGCAGGCCAGCGGGGGCGCCTCCTGGGGCGGGCGGCTTGCGTGGCTGGGGGTTCACCCTGGAGCATTGAGCTGAGTCCCCATTCTAGCTTCTCATGCACTTGTTTCCAGGTGCCATTTAAATTCTGATGCAATAGATAGAAGTGTTTTATGGCCGGAATGTTCTGGATGCTTCAGAAAGTCCATCTGTCAAGATCCTCATGGATACACGTCGTTGTCATTGACGTTGTAATGCACTTCTCCAGTTGTAGTGAGAAGTAAACTTTGCAGGAGGCTCTCGGGCTGTAAATCAGGGTGCTGCATCGGAACTCCCGTGGAGCTTTTCAAAAGAAATACACGTACTCCCGTCCTTCATCAGGCCTTTGGGGGTGGGCCCTGGACCTCTGTGCCTGTGCGCGTGCGCATGCATGTGTAGGCACACGTTAAGCTCTTTCGCCGAGAACCATTGATGGAATTGGCAGCGATTATAATCATTCTTCTAAGGAGAATTACAATTCTTCCATGGCCAAGAGGGGGACAGATAATCTGCACAGTGATCCTCAGGAATGAGCCTTTTTTTTGGTCCTCAGTCTGTGTCCGGACTTGGACTGTGACTCTCTTTGGGTTTATTGACCGGATTCCCTGGATGTGACTGCCATACATTTTCCATCACTCTGCTGCATCTCTGGGATCGTAGGTCTGTTTTCCTTCTCTGTGAACTGCCCCGTCACCATCTCAACGGCGGCCCAGCTAGAGATCCGAGAATCTCCTTTGGTGCTTAGCTGGTTGTGCAGAAATTGCTTCCTTTCCATCTGCTGGTAGAAGGTTATTTATCCCGCTAAGATCAGAATTGTGTCTTACTCAAGGTTCTATTCCGAGGGTCTAGCCCATGGCAAAGAATGATTGGATGGATGGATGGATGGATGGACAGATACATGGGTGAAGGGAAGAAAGGCAAGAGTACATTGGAAACCTTGACCCACAGGGTGGGGACAGCAAAGGTCTCGCAGGTCACCTGGTTCATTTTCCTAGCCTACTCACAGCCGTTTTATAGCTGGGGAGGCCGGGATGGGCGGGGGTGAAGTGACTTGCCCCCGATCCTTCAGCGCCATTGGTGAAGAATATTTGGGAGACTGACCCTCCCACTTCTCCAGCCCTTCTGACTCAGGCTCTGTGCCTCCCCTTAAGAGTCATTTTCCTGATGGAGGAAATGCTTTGTGCCTGACACTGTCCGGGAACCCGGGAGTGCAGCGGTAACTAGACAGACCGGGTCCCTGTGCTCACAGAGCATATATTCCCACGGGAGAGATAGAGAGTGGACAGTTTCCCAGGTATCAGAGAACAGATAGTAATACGTGCCTGCAATGGGCAGCGGCTGACTGGGTGATCAGGGAAGGACTTTCCAAGGAGGTGACATCTAGGCTGATCCTTGAACGAGAAGGCACTACCGCCTGAAGTTCCAGAAGAGTGTCCAGGCAGAGGGAACAGCGAGTTACAAGACCCCAAGAGGGGACCAGTTGATGGAACGGGAGAGCTGGTCAGAGGACCTGGTTTCTACCACACTTGGGTTGACATCCATGCTTTCGTCTTCTTCCCGACTATCATTCACAACTCCGTTTCTCACGCTCTCGCTGCACAACACTTGTCCCATGCTGGCTGGCCCGCAGCTGCTGCGAGGTTGCAGAAAAGTGGCTCATGGGGAAGCCAGGAGAAACCCCCATCCTCCTTGTCCTCTTACTTAGGGCTTGGCTTGTGAGCACAAGTTATTTTTATGTAAACACATGCTTGAGGGCAACGTCTCAGGGTGAGCAGCTGAACCCATACTCATCATCAACACAAGACCGAAATAGTGCCGTGTGTTCCCGAAGGTGAGCGTGCGGCTGATGAGTTGAATTTGTGACAGCTGCAAGCAGCCCGCTTCGGGGAGAGGGGACCCTTTGGCGGCGAAGTGGGGCAAAGCAAATCGCTGTGCTTGTGTGGCCTCTTCCTTGAGTGTTGCTCTCCTGCCTGGCCTTGACCAAGGCCCGGCCCTCCCTCAGGACTTGGCTTCCTCCTAACTCTCTCAGACAGAGGCTCTTCCTCCCTGTGCTACCCCCAGAGGTTCCTTCCCACCATCTGTTATTACCTTGCTCCTTGAGGGACCTGTCATTCGTTGTCTCTTTCTCAAAATCCTCACACTCCCCACCCCAGATCCCGCCATTGCTCAGGAACCCATGTTCCCCAATGGGACCCCCTATTTGGTGTCCTGGCCCCTAGATCTTCCACTTCCTCTCCTTCCAGATACCCTGCACCTTGGGCACACTTGGACCACTCCACACAACATAGAGTCAGTCCATGTTAGTGACAGGTTAATGACAGCTTTTCTTTTGTGGAAACCATGCCGCAGGACCAAACTGGTCCTCCACAGGTTATTTATATTAATTATGTTCATAGGCTTCAAATCTCTCTCATCCCTCCCTGGACATCCTTAAGGGTAGAACGTTGCAAAACTTTCTCGAAATGTTTATCAGTAGTGGTAGTAATGTACAGCTCCATTTTATATTATTTATGATTAGTTTTTAAACTATGGACAGACCGTAAATTTCCCTGAGTTTTAGTAAATGGAAAAACAAAAGAGAAACAGTTTTTTTTCCTGAACAGCTTGATTTAGAATTATTCCAGATGTTCACTCAGCATCTCCTCCTGAGTCCACATGGGGCTGTCCTGCCTGAAAACCGTGATTGTTATTGACCTGTTGAAAACTGCCGAGAATCCCCTTAATCTTTCGCCATTCTTAGATGCTGCCTCGTAATATTATTGTAGCTTTGTATTTTGAGATAATCTGAGACTGGGGCCTCTGGGTGGCTCAGTTGGTTAAGCATCCGACTTCGGCTCAGGTCCTGATCTCACGGTTCGTGAGTTCGAGCCCCACGTCGGGCTCCACACTGACAGTGCAGAACCTGCGTGGGATTCTGTCTCTCTCTCTGCACCTTCTGTGCTCCTCTCTCTCTCTCAAGAATAAATTAATTAATTAAAAAAAGAAAGAAATGAAATAATTTGAAACTCACAAGAAGTTGCAGAAATAGTACCAAGTCCCTGCGTGCTCCTCAACCAGCTTTCTGCGGCGATAACATCTTATGTAACCTGAGAACATTATCAAAACCAGGGGCTCAACATTGGTAAAATACTGTTACTAAGCTACAGACCCTATTCTGCTGCCGCTTAATTTTATTAAATGGAGGGACCCACAGCTCTTTAGAATTTCATAAACATCGGTGTTGTCATTTATCTTTTAGGTTGTCGTTGGATCTCTTCCAATTGGTCATCAATTAAAATTCGTTTCCATTGCCAACTAATCCTAGAAGACCGATGATATTTCATGGCCTCCATGCACCCACGCGGTGCTCGGTGGCCCCATCAGCCTTGGTTCATGGACATGGGCAACCTTCTTCCCCAGATCTGAGAGGTGCTCAGATCTAAGGCACTGTAAAGGACGGTGCAGTGCGTTGGAGCCCAGGACAGGGGATCGGGAAGCTTGGGTTCTGATAACGGTTAACCGACCTTTGGGTGCTTGTGCCAACCTTTGTTTATGCTGTGTTTACTCTCAGCAACCTTCGATATGGACATACTTGACACTCCCACTTACTGATGGGAAAACTGAGGCCAGAGAGGTTCGTGCTGCCCACGTTCTGGCAGTTGGTGAGGGACAGTGTGGGATTAGAACCCAGGCAGTCTCGTTTCTGCCTGGTAAGAGGCTGCATGCTCTTACCTTGTAGGGCTGCCTTCCTTGATTCGGGTCTTGACACGTGTGGTCCCCGCTCTCCCTGACCGCTCTGTGTGTTGGAGCTGCTTCCTTGACCTCTCTGAACCTCTTTCCTCAATTGCAACCTGAGGCGGTTGGCTGTCCCTTCTGTTTCTGAGTGCACTCGGCTTTACTGGTGAAAAACCAGGAGGTACTTTTCGGGTTGCGAAGACTTGCGCTGCCTAATTTGGAAATTATGCTCTGGTGTATTTTAATTAAGCCGTCTACAAACTGATTTCTTAAAAATTCAAAATCCCCACGCAGCATGCTGAGTCTGAAGCCCCCGCGCTCAGCTGTGGGTCAGAGCGATGCTCGCAATAACCAGAAGACATGTGCAAGGCTGCCCAGCGTGTCGGCCCCATGGGCAGCATTAATTGCGAGACGCCACCGAAACGAGATACGAGGGCATTATCAGCAGAGACTTAATTGATTTTTGTGTTCTCCGCAAAGGAAGGTTAGACATGAAGCTTGTTTGTAAATGGTGTTTAAACCTCACAGTCCTGGAGACGGTTGTACAAACGAACAGAGCAGGGCCCTTGTCCAAGGGCTTCGTTTTCTTTGCAGGTTGCGGAATGAGCCCATCGCTCAACGAAGGTAAAGATTTTCCCGCTTAAAGGGGCCAGAAGAGTGTAAGCTTCGGCCGTACGTTTCACAGAAGGGGCCTCCACTTGAGGGCACGGTGGCTGGACTCTGGGAGGGGTGTGTAATCGCATTAGTGTGATAAATTAAAGGGCCCGTATTGTTTAAGTTGTCAGGCACAGCGGCATTAGGGGAGGTGTTGCTATAGATCAGAGTTCCGATAAACGGGCTCGCGGAAGCTGCTCGACTTAACCTCACTCTTGGTAGGGAATGCAGGATTCTGATTCCCAGATGCTCTCGGAAAGGTCCCTATTCAAACCCACGATGAGCTTAGACCCGAGGTGTGATGCCGTTTCTGGGTGTTTGCTCATCAGCGGTTACATGTACCAGGAGTAAGAGAAGCTCTTCGGGCATGATTTCTCTTTCCTTTCAATCCTGGTTACATAACTCATAAGGCATCTCCACAACCCGCTTTTTTATTTTATTTTATTTTATTTTATTTTATTTTATTTTATTTTATTTTAATTTTATTTACAGGGCCCAGCGCAACGTGAACACGTGAGCCCCTTGCTGAAAGATTACTGAGAATTTCAACCGGGGCAGCAGAGCATTAAACCGAGTGCAGGGCCCTTCCCGGCGGGGGGCCTGGGTGCCTGCATGGGTGCGGTCCGTGGAGCATGACGCTCATCCTAGACCGAGTTGACTTAGAGCAACTAGTATGAACAGTCGATTGGAAGTGGCCGGAGGGCAGGGCTGCAGCTGTAACACCGCGGTGGGCTCTGTGGGGTCTGGCGGGGTGCCTCACCCCTGCACATGCTCAGGAGAGACTTGCTGAGCTGAGTTGGCTCACGGAGCGATTGTCCAGGTGTCAGGAATCTGGAAAAATCCACTACCGTGGTCTTCAGAATGGACAGGCACAAGCACCAACATCCTCTAAGGAAGCTCCCTGTCAGACAGCTCAGCTTAGAGAAGAGAAAACCTGAATGTAAAACCCTTCTAGACTGTGCATGTGTGTGTGTGTGTGTGTGCGCGCGCGCGCGGGCGCGCGTCTAAAGCTAAAATCCTGGTAATTTTTCACTGCAGAGTATAAAAGGCTGACAAACGGTGATTATCCAGCACCCCTTAATGGATCACGTGTATTCATCTGTGGCCCTGTGTCTCTGTCCCTAGAGGGGCAGCTTTTTCATCTCTGGAATCCACTGCTTGGGCCCTGCCCCCCCTACCCCTGCAGCTGAGTGGAAGGCCCCTGGAGAGCCCAGGATTTCAGGGCCAGTGTGGGTCACTCTGGGCATTTCCCAGTGTGCAGAGGAGGGGGTTGGCACCGTGCTCCTCTCCAGGAGACTCCGGCACCGGGAGCACCCCCCTCCGGAGCGAGTGGCCACAGGGCTTGGAAGCACTCGCTTTCTTCTTTGTGCTACGTCTTTGTTCTCTCCCAGTACAGCGAGCCAGGACTTGCGCGCGCTCAGTGGGTGCCTTTTTCTCTGCGAAGCCAGCAGAGAAGCTGAAAGTAGCATCCATCCGAGGCTGGCTGCCAGGGAATTGGGGTGGGGGGGGAGCTCCAGCAAAGGAGAACCTGGCCTTTCCAGGTTTTAAATTGGAACTGGGGCTCTGGGATGAGGATTCAAGTTATTTCTCACTGGGAGGGAGCACGGGGGTCAGTGCGCGGCTCAGAATACGGACGGACAGACTGATGCCCAGGTCAGCTCTTCAGAGCTTTGGCCCTTGGGGAGTTACCACGTGCTGCGTTTCCCTTCTTTGTCCTCGGTTTGTACAGAGGTCATTGGAGACGTGAGCTCAAAGCAGCCGGGGCTGTGCTGTCCTTCGTGGTTACAAGGTGATGGGTCTGAACGGGGCTGTGAGCTCAGGGGAAGAGACCCGTCCTTGCTGCCTCCTGGCTGGGGAAGCGTCAGGAATCCTGCCCTTCTGGAAGCCACCGCTGCCCTTGTTGAGCCCGAGAGACCCCGAGTGGCACCTGGTGGCCTGGAATCAGCCCCTCCCTGCTGTCACGGGAGCGCTCAGCCCCAGGGGACACTTTTCCAGTAACAGGAATAGCGCCTTCACACGCAAAGCGAAATCTGGTTTCATTTATCTGCCCTGTTAAGACATCCACAGTCGTCGTTTTTACTTTGAAAAGAAAAAGAGTAGGAGAAAAGCCCACAATATTTTTATTACCTGGTGTGGGGGTTTGACGTGGCTTAAATAATACTTCCGCTTTCAAGCTGTTGGGGGAAACTCTCAGTGCACGCATGAAAAGTGAGAGAGAGAGAGAAGCATGGAAAGATGAATGTGCAGTCCTTCCCCTCTGCAAACCGCAGCACCGCCAACGGGCGGGGACCTCGTTCATCGGGTCCGCCCCCCTGTGCCCTCCGCCACACTTAGCACAGCCACGCTTAGTGGAATCTTAGTGGCTGAATGCATCAGGCACTAGGCTCCTGTTGGGCCCCGAGCCAGCGTTCTTGGACAGTGGCCTCAAATGGAAGGAAACCATAAAGACAGAAGAAAATCATACTGTCCTGTTGGAGATTTCACATACCTCACTTTGTCTTCTCTTTGGCCTGGAGAGGTAGATGACATGGTACTTGTTTCACAGAGGGACAGATGAAGCTCAGAGAGGTTGTCACTAGCCTGGGGTCACCCAGCTGGCCGTGGCCGGGCTGAGATTTGATCCCAGGACTTGTCCCATGGCTTGTGCTGCAGGAGGCGTCAGGGAGGGAGAGAAATGACATTTGTGGACGGCCAGATGTCTGGGGTGCCTTGCTGTTCCCGCCGTGCGAGCCCTAACTCACAGAAGGACGCGGGTAAGGAAGTAAGCGCGGGCTGCTGGGAGTCAGTGGTGGCTGAGACAGGTCCGGGCCCCGCAGGCTCGGAGCTTAGAGTCTGGTGGGCAGACTAGATGTAAACACTTAGTCAGATGGTCATTTAATTTCAGTTGTGATGAGTGTGTTACCCGGAGTGGTGTGTGAGCATGTTTGCTGAGGCATCGAGCCGTCTGGCCCAGGGTGCGGGGTGGTGTCGGAGACTAACAGGTCGTGATGGACCCAGCTGGAGGCGGCTGGACAGAAGGCAGCTCTGGGCCCAGAGGGGAGGGAGGGAAGGCGTCCAGAGGGGCAGAGTCTGCAGCTGTTGGCTAAGCGACAGGGCACTCCCGGTGAGCATGAGGGCGGGGGCACACCCCCTCCCCGCCTCTCCAGTGAGGTGCTGTGGCTTGGGGTTCTCTCTATAAGGTTCATGGTGTGCGGAGACTGGGCTTCTGAGACAGCCACTGCCCTACCCCCAGCACTGCACCCCTGTGGCCTGGGCGGCACGTGCCACCTAGGGCCTCCTGCCTTCCACCCAGAGGGGAGCTGGGCTTCCTTAGGGACAGCTGGGGTTCCCGGGGGTCTGTTTGTTTTCCTTCTCCATTGGGAGAGTTGAGAAATTCTCTGGAAGTCACTTGCAGAGAGGAGAGTCTCTAAGGCCGCAGGTGGGGACTCAGTGTCTTCCCTCCCTGGGGGTACTGGTCCCCTTGGCCGCTCAGTGAGAGACCAGGGACCTAATGAGGAGTTCCTTTCCCTGGTGGTGCGGCAGGCAGGCTTGGATGCGCTATTGATCAGGAGGATTTCTCTATGGAAAGAGGCTGAAAGAATTCGTGAGCCGGCCCGTTTATTTTATTTTCTATTTTTCAAAAAATTTTTTATTTATTTTTGAGAAAGAGAGAGAGACACAGAGTGTGAGCAGGGGAGGGGCAGAGAGAGAGGGAGACACAGAATCCAAAGCAGGCTCCAGGCTCCGAGCTGTCAGCACAGAGCCCGATGCGGGGCTCGAACTCACGAACCTCGAGATCATGACAGGAGCTGAAGTTGGACACTCAACCGACTGAGCCACCCAGGTGCCCCCTGGTGCCATTCTGCTCATTAGTCAACCCTTCCTGACCTCCGCCCTGGGCTGGTTTTCCCTCTTCTACGTACGTGATGTAAACAGAGCCATGCAGAGCGGTCCCTTTCTTTTTGATTTCTTGTGCCCAACACTTTGCTTGTGAGATTCTTCCCCGCTGTTGCTTGTAGCTGTGGCTGGTTCTCTTTCGCAGCTGAATTATGGTTACCCGGTCGACTGTGGACAGAGACTACAGTTTCCGGTTCATGGCTTTCCGTCTAGTGCATCTTTGATGAGCATCTGGACACGGTTTTGTCGGGCACAAACTTGGGAGTAGCATTGCTAGTCTTTGGGAATGAGCATGCTCGGCTCTTGTAGACGCTGCCAGTTTTCCAAACGATTGTACCAAATACAGTTCCCACCAGCAGCACAGGAGTTTCCTAAAGGAAGAGCCTGGAAAAAACCCTACCATGAGACTGACTCCCCTTCGCCCCCTGCCCCAAATGGAAAGGCCCTGGGGGATAACTTCTGGCCCTTCTGCAGGTTTGTGTCACATGGATGAACCAGGAACCATTAGAGAGAAGGTCCCTACGATGCCCGGAAGGACACCCCTGTCCCTACTAGGGTTGTGCATCCCACGGTCAGGGGTCACCGAAGACTGTCTTTGCACCTGAACTTGGGGGTAGGGATTTGTGGGTCTCTGGGAAGAGCGCAGAATCCAGCATTTTAGTGGTCACCCTTTGGGTGTCTGCTTGCATTCAAGTGAAGCCTGGGATTCCTCTCTCCCCACCGGGGTGCGGGTGGGCGTGGCCACCGCTTCATGGCTTCACCCGGGAAGGTTTTATTTGCAAATCAGTGCAGTCCCAGAACCCACTGGTTCTGCGCAAGCCTGTCTGTTGTGCAGCTTGACCACCTCAACCTTTCAACTCCACGTTCAAGGGAGTTCAGTGTGACCAGGGGTCCACAGCGGTGGGAAGAGGCGGCGGGTGTTTCTGGGGTGTCCCTGGTGTTGATAAGAACTCGGAGCGCAGGTGGGCTGGCCTCCCGGTACTGACTGAACACTGAAGGAGAGAGGGGACGCGGCCCTCTCCCCCAGCACAGAGCCTGTCGGGGGCAGCCCTGGCTCCGTCAGTTCCTAACTTAAAACAATGATGGTGATGGCTGGATAAGGGAGACTTGGAAGGAAGGAAACTGTGACCATTAGCTTGAGGCTTAAAAGTGCCCTGGTGTGATTGCCCACCGGCCTCCCTGTGTCCCCAGTAGATTCGGTAGATCTGGGGCAGGGTCTGTGCTTTTATCTAGTGTCCCAGGTGAGTCTCACATCACTGTGGGAAACAGTGACTTCTCAGTGCCTTTGCTGGGAGGCTGGGTAAGGAGGGGAATGAAGGAAACATGAAACAGACCTTGTTGTTAAGGAGCGCAGGATGCTGGGTGGCCCTGTGCGGTAGAACTTTCTGGGACAACAGAGAGGCGCTGTATCTGCTCTGCTCATTTGGTTACGCCGGCCACACGTAGTCAGTGAGCATGTGAAATGTGACCGGTGCCCCCGAGGAAGCGTGTTTAGTTTTAATTAAATTTGAAAAGATATTCAGTTCAGCTATTAGAAAAGTTGTAAGAATGTTTGGAGCAACTTGGGCGTGTGACTCTCCTTTTTTTTAAGTTTTAATTTTTATTTGTTTCTAAAATTAATTTTTATTCATTTGTTTTTAAGTTTAAATCCCAATTAGCCATATGTTAGTGCAATAATGGTTTCAGGAGTAGACTCAGCGATTCATCACTTACCTAGAACACCCAGCGCTCATCCCAGCAAGTGTCCCCCTCAATGCCCATCACCCCTTTAGCCCATCCCCCCACCCGACAACCCTCAGGTTGTTCTCTGCATTTAAGAGTCTCTTATTGTTTGTCTCCCTCTCTGTTTTTATCTTATTTTTCCTTCCCTTTCCCTGTGTTCATCTGTTTTGTTTCTTAAGTTCCACATATGAGTGAAATCATATGATATTTGTTTTTCTCTCACTTATTTCGTTTAGCATAACACACTCTGGTTCCTTCCACATTGTTGCAAATTGCAAGATTTCATTTGATGGCTGAGTAGTATTACATATTAAATTATATATATATATATATATATATATATACACACCACATCTTTATCCATCAGTCAGTCAATGGACATTTGGGCTCTTTCCATAATTTGGCTGTTGTCAGTAGCGCTGCTATAAACATTGGGGTATATGTGCCCCTTCAAATCCGCATTTTTGTATCCTTTGGATAAATTCCTAGTACTGACTCTCCTTTCTAACATTTTATGAAACCTAGATACAGATCAGATATGATGAAAATTTAGCATCCAAATTGAGAGGAGCTAGAAGAGTGAAATGCACAGTGGGTTTTGAAGACTCCGTATGAAAAAAATTGTGCAAATGATTGTATTGATTACTTTGATACTTGAAGACATGCTGAAATGGTAACATTTTGGATGAGATCAGGTTGACTAAAATATGTGAGAATGAACATAATCCGGGACATTTAAACTTGGGCGTGTGGCTCACATTCTCTTGCTGTTGGATGTGCTCTGCTGGGGGCTGAGCCAGAGTGTCAGGTCGCTGGAAGAGGTGACAGCTGCCTGCTGTCCTCTCTGTTTTGCTCACCTGGAAGCCGGGTTTGGGGCTGATTACACATCTGGCCCTGCATGTGGCCTCAAGGGAACCTCAGTGAAAGAGGGGGAAGCCCTCAGTGGCTGCCCACTGCCCTGCCCTTCCTGCAGCTTCTCTCCTGGGGCTGCCTTGGCAATGAGCCCAGCTCTTCCACCTTAGGAAGGAGGTACCAGTAAGCACCCTAGGGAGAGAATACTGCAGACACGAAGCTATAGAAATGTGTCCCAGAAAGTGAAACGGATTTCGTTTCCGCCTGGCCTTGGCCCCCGTTTCTGGAGTTCGCTGGAGGAGTCCTGTGCGGTCGTGCTGGGCTGTGACGCTCGGGTGAGCCCGCCAGCGTGTCCGCGGATGCCGTGGTCAGCAGCTCGTTCTCACCCCTGCGCCTGGCCCACCGGACTCATTCCCTCCCTTGTGGAATTCTGGATGCCTCTCCCTACCAGCCTGCGAGCCCACCGCACAGGCCTCGTTTAGCTCATTGCTGGGTCCCTGGCTTGACATTCGGGCCCGGCACACAATAGGGGGTTTCGTGAACTTTGTAGAATGGGTTCACTTGGAACGTGCTGTCTGAAGATCCAATATGACCCTTGGAGGTGGAGGATTGGCCTCCCTGAAGTTATGCCCCAGGGGGTGGGCTTGGGGGCCCTGACCTGGGAGTGGGTGGGAACTCAGACCAATGTCGTGCCTTATTCTAAAACTCCCAAGTGTGCGGTTTTGGTTTTTTTTCCCCTTCTCAAAGCTGTCTCTCGGACCACAGCGTCACCATTAGACGTTGACAAGAGAAAGCTTCCCACCTGCGCAGAGTTCTCTTTGTCCACTTGACCTTCCTTTGCCCATTGCTCCTGGCAGCACCCCGGGCCATGTCTGCATTCTCTCCTCACCCCGGGAAGCAGGTGGCGCCACGTGCCCAAAGTCGGAACAGTCCCATCTGAGTGGGAACTTAGATTCAGGGGAACTTTCATCTTCGGGTGACTTCTACACTCTTATTATATTTCATGTAATCCTGATGCCTCAAAGTCCTGGTTGGTTAGTCCAGGGGAAACCGGAAATGTCAAAGTCGAGGCAGGGAGAGAGAAACCTGTGCCTCTCTGAGGCAAGGCTTGCGGTCTGGTTCAGCGGGGACACGCTGGCTGGCTGCGGAGGGCCTCGGGCTGGCCTCTGTCTCAGGTGTCCCTCAGCGGGAGCTCGTGGAGGACATGGGTCCTGGCTCATCAGTCCTCTGCTCGGCTGCTTAAAGTCAGTGACTCCAATTTCTAACCCTGAAACCATAAACTGTCTGGTAAATACCCCACCTTCTTCAGCTGTCCCAAGACCATAGGCCCTGCCCATTGCTTGTTTGAGTCTCTCCTTCTGTACTTGTTGACCTTGATGGTGACATCACAGCATGAGGTTGGGGTACCAGATGACTTGCCAGGGACCCTGGGCTCCCTGGCAGCAGCCCCCCCTTACCCCCTCCCCCCCGCCCGCCCCGGGGACCAGACCCAGTGACTCATGTCGTGTTATACCGTTCATGCAGCCTTGGCCCATCGCCTTCCATTCCAGCCAGCAGACAGGGGCCTAAAACAACAGGATGAACTTGACCCTCCCTAGACTCTCGTGTCTCCTGCCTGTGTTTATCGTCTGTACGGCATTGATTTGTACAAGAGCCAGGCTTGCAGAATTCCTCCTACATTTGGGAGTTTTCAGGGAAGTGGGACATCAAATGGGATATTGGTTTGCAGGAGTTTGTACCTTTGCCTGGGGAAGCACAGACCCGTGGCTCCAGAGGGAGGGGGTCTGGGGCTGTATGCGGAGCCAGTGCAGGTGATGTCGGTGCAGGGATCGGGGACCCTCCCCGCCTCTGAGAGGTGGAGTCCCCTCCCTGGGTCATGTCTCACTCTCATCTGACTGCAGCTTAGCCCAGAGAGGAACGTGCTCATACCTGTTTGGATACTTTCTTCCTGGCTTGGATTATCGCCTTCCTTTGCCTCCTTTGTGAACTTGAGGCCCCAAATCAGACCGAGTATTGTAAGATAAAAATGATCCTGCTTTAACCATTTGAATTTGTGTCTCTTATTAAAATGGGACACTTTGCAGTTATTCACAAGGTCTTTTTAAAAAAATTTTTTTAATGTTTATTTTTGAGAGAGAGACAGAGACAGAACACAAACAGGGGAGGGGCAGAGAGAGAGGGAGACACAGAATCGGAAGCAGGCTCCAGGCTCTGAGCTGTCCACGCAGAGCCCCACATGGGGCTCAAACTCATGAACCATGAGATCGTGACCTGAGCCAAAGTTGGACACTTAACTGACTGAGCCACCCAGGTACGTCCACAAGATCACATTTTAAAAATAACCGTTTCCTCTGGTTTTTTTTTTCCTTTGTATTTAAGAGTATGGATACGAAGGCATTGATATGAAAGCAGACTTTTTTAATAAGAGCATAGCAATTCTTTTTAAACTGACTCGGAAGACATTAAAATGCGTGTGTTTTTGATCTTCTTTTTCTGGATTAGAATTTGAAGGATCAGTTGTGGCAACAGGCAGCAAAGCGAAGTTAATTCATTTCTGACGCATTTCAGCGAGTCAGCCTTCTAGAAGAGCCAGAATGAAACACGGAGCTGAGTGAGACAGACCAGACCTGAGACGCACCTGATGTGTTAGCGCAACACACACCCGAAGAGCGGGAGTGATAACAGGAATGGGAATACTGGTAATGACGGGGCAAAGCATAATCGGGAGAGACGCCAACTATTCAAGCATTTAGGGGGTGCCGGGCTCCCCGCGCAGCACTGCCGCGGATGATCTCGGTCGTCTCTGCAGTTTGCTTAGACTAGACATTATCATCATCATCCCCAGTTTTCAGATGGGGAACAGAGGCGAGCTTGGGGTCAGGCTTTGCAGCCAAAATGGGAACCCCAGCCGGCTGGATGGCCCACGTGCTCGGAGCCGCCACCCTGCTCCTGAGAGACTGAGCAGAACCACTGCCAAGTGCAGACTCGTCTTCGCACAGGCTCTGCCTGTGACCCCCAGAGGAGGGGAGGAGGGGAGGACTGGAGGCAGCTAGTCCTGGAATGAGCCAGATGCTCTTTTTCTTTTTCTTTTCTTTTCTTTTTTTTTTTTTTTTTTTTTTGCTTCTATTATTTCACTAATTGAGGCAGAGGTTCTGGGAATTTTGACATGAAGTATCTGGGTCATTGCTCGGTGCACCGTTGTTATGTTACGTGTTTAGACACAACTTCTGATGAAATTTGAAAACCCGACTGAACCTGGGGAGATGATGTTATCATACTTCCAACTTTGCTCCCCCTGATGTCCTTGACCGGCCTCAGCTTCCGGTTATGAGCGTCATTGCCCAACACGTAACATCCTCCAAGTGCCCCCGTTTGGTCAGACTTGAAAGTCAGCTTAGGTTTGGGGCAGATTGACTGCCCTCTCTCTCTCAGATGTTGGGTTCTGTTCTGGTGGCTTCCATGCCCGACTGGACGGGCAGGTGTCAGGAGGGGAGGACGGACGTGCGCTCTCGTCTGCCTCCCTCCTTGAGGCCGAGCCCTGGTGGCTGAGCAGTCCGGTCAGAACAAGTGCAGGAGGTGCTGTGGTTTCATTGATGTGAATGGAAATCACCCGCCAGAAAAGCCCGTAGGAGATAAGTATCTAAGAGCTTCATGCTACCTTTGAACAATGTTCCTAATTTCTTCCTTGAAATCCCCAAAGAGAATTTTAAAGAGGCTTGAAGGGTACTGCTTGCGGAGTCCCGGCCCCGGACCGTATCCTGCAGTGTCAGTGCAGGACGTGGTGTCTTGGGTGCTATTGTCACGTCGCCCTGGCTTGGGGCCGGTGCGCGCGCCCTGTGATGCTCCGAGAAGGCCGGCCAGGTCCTCGGTGACATGCACACGGTTCCCCTGTTCCAGCTGCAAAGCCCCTGTGGGGGGAGGGTCAGACCCAAGCAGGGGTGGGGGCGAACGGGGCGAAAGCAGGAAGCTGAAGCCAAGCTAATGCAAGTTCTGTGGCCAAAAGGCCCTGCAGGGTCTCAGAAGGCTGTGCGGGGAGCACAAGGGAATGGGGCAAGCAGACCCGAGAAGGAGCGGAGCCACCCTCGCGGGGAGGGAGGTGACCAGCACTCGGGTAAGGGTGCCACCCTGTCCGGGACGAAATGTCTCCGTCTCTTTTCCACATGGTGAAGTCCATGCTTTTGGCCGTTCCTCGCCTCTTGGGCACTTTTTCCTAACCATTCACTTTCAATTAAGGTTTTACACCTGCCAAAAGGGTGCGAAAACCTCAGAAAGACTGAGTCCGCCGAAGACAGTCCAGCCAGGTCGTAGCTGTTTGTCATCGGAAGGTGAAAGTCATCCCCGTGTAGGAACATTTAGAAAAAAGATCAGCCCCCGGGGCTGTGTGAAAGTGTCACCTCGTCTCTTCCAGCCTGTGTTGTGACAGGTGTAGGGGGAAGGCCTGGGAGCAGACGCAGAAGCAGGGATGGAACAGGCCCTGGGGCGGCGGTGCGGAGAGTGGGCCCTGGGTTCGAGCCCCAGCCCGGCCTGCGTGCACTGCAGGGGCCGGGAGACATCTGTTTCTCCCCACGCCCGCCCCTCTGCGGTCCACACTCTTGTCCCTGCCCGCCCCAGCCCTGTGCGATGCCCTGAATAAGCATTTAACCCGAATCTGTTTCCCCCACTCATAAACCCCAGTAAATCCCTCAAATTAATTAAATGGAGGAGTGCATTTAATTACACAGGGAATTGGTACTTTATCTTTTCTGAAGTAGAGAAGAGGGAAAGGAGCTGAGAGGGCCATGGAAGAAAAAGGGGGAGAAAGAAAGAAGAGCAAAGAAAGGTAATTTGGATTTTTAATCCACTCTCCACACTTGACGTTTTTTGAAACATTTCCAAACCCTTTTCAGGAAGGGAATGAAAATGATCCGAAGGGCAGAGGGTTGGGTGTTTTGTTTTGTTTTTTTCCCCTCTTTCTTTTGTTGTGAACTCAGTCCTGGGACGTGTGGCCCTGTGCTGAGAAATGGTGCCGTCCGAGCGCATGCAGAAATTTGCCCGAAAGGGTTAATAAGAACTGAAGACGGGTAAAAACAGAATGGAAAAAAAACAACTTTCTGACCACAGATAAGAATCATGTAATTTACTAAGACGTATCATTTTGTGTTTTCTCAAGTAGGAAAGCTCATTTAGAAAGGCAAGGGGTGTGCTTGAGATTGGCCGGAATTCGGTACCATCGTGGGCCCCAGCGGCCCTGACTTCTACTCCTGCGGAACGGAGGCGTCGGGGGCGTAAGGCTGATGAGGTCCCGGGCCAGCCCACCGTCCTTGGGTGGAAGCCAGTGACGGCTGCAGGCCCAAGAGACACCAGGAAGTGGGTTTTCAGTGCCATAAGGACTAATCCTAGAGAGGCAGACTTGTACAACGGAAGAATTTTCAGTTCTATTTTAAATACCACCCCTCCCCCCTGCATTTATTTGGAGTTCTCTATATGCAACGTACTATGTTTTTACGTACGTTGCCTGCTCCCCCACCCCCTGCCTTCCTCTCTAATTTTCTTCCTTCAGGAAATAGTTGTGAAAGTGAACAAATAGACGCTCTTGCTGCTGTTGGAGCTCACAGTACAGTGGTCAAGGCAGGTGCTAGTCCAAGAAGCGCACAGAGATGAGAAATGGAAGGGGTTGGGCAAGTGATTGTGGGTCCTGACTTGGCCTGGGGTGCAGTCGGGGGGGGCCCTGGCTGACATCTGAAGGGTGACAGGAGTTCATGGGTCAAGTTCATGAGTCGGTGGTGTTGGGGAAGATGGTAGAGAGCAGTGGGAATAGACAGTAGAGGGGGCACCCAGGGCCTCTGGTTCTCCCTTAATCTTCCTGTAGTGCCGGGGGGAGTGGATGATGTCCCCATTTATAGCCCAGCGGCTCAGGGCTCAGACGTTAGGTGGCCTGCCCAAAGCCGGACAGCCGATGCGATTGTTTCAGGATCTGGTGGCGTCCCCTGGGTGGTGGGTACATGTCCCCGCTCTGCTCGCCATGCCTTTCCGTGGATTCTACGTCCTGTGCTCATCGTTTGCTTCCACAGCCTCGGCTGGGCCTTGGGAGGGGAGGGGGAAGGCAGCATGGAGGCACTCGGGTTGTGCAGAGAGAGATCTTACTGCTGGTGAGCCGACTTTGTTGGGTCTGAACAACTGTGTGCTTTAGCCAAATACTTATTTTGCTGAAACAGAGACTAGAGAAGTTCTTGATAGGAAGTCAGCTGCAAGGACTTTGTTAAAGTCAATTTCTTTTTTTTTTTTTTTAAGTCGAGAGTTTTGTTTTGTTTTTTGTTTTTTTTAGCTCAGGAGAAAGTCTGCTCTCTGCACACAAGTCTTGACCTTCATAATGAGGCCTGAATGCCTTCCAGAACTTTCATGAAAAAGATTCCACTAATCTGTGGTTAATATGAAGAGGTCGTTTTGTTTACTTGTTTACACAGCACCGAGCATCCGGAACAGCTCTGGTAGCTCAGCTGTCTGATGTCATCCACTGTATAGCTTCCTCTCATCCCCCCGCCCCCCACTCCCCCACCTCCCCAGCTCAGCTTTACTCATTTGCAAAAAGGAGGCTTTCTCTCCTGGGTCCGCCGCAGCCCCTGTTCATCGGCAAGATGGGCATAGCTGTGTCAGCTTGAGAGAAACAGAGGTATTCTTCGAGAACATGACCTTCGTGATGATACTTTACTGAACATTCACCCCTCTAGCTTCAAGTATTGAAACTTGGCGAGCTTTTTTTGTTTGTTTCTTTTGTTTTTGTTTTTGTTTTAAAAATATGTGCCACCGAACACTTTGAGAATGTCTCCACTTAATGGAGAAAAGAACTCCTTTTCCCTAGCCTGGGCACATCCGTGTTCAGCGTCTGGGGTAACACTCATTTATAAATAATCCTTGCTTGACCTATTTATTTTACCGAGTTGTGACTACGGATGCCAGAGTTGAGGGAGGTTATCAGGAGCTGGGCCCGTTTTCTAAAGTCTGAAGGAGGGTGTGAAAGCACCGTTTCGTAACTCGGTTTCTTCCATGGGCCCCTCCTTCCACCTGAGAGGTCTCGCGTGGCTCTGGGGCCTCTGGTGGCACCGGTGTCTTCATCGCTGTGTCACTGCAGGGAGGCGGGGCGGCTCCTCCACAGGCCTATTTTGGTCCCTTCCAGACATTGCCCATATGAAGCCTTTGCAACTTCCCTCCTTCCCGCCTCGCAGCCAGACTTGGCTGGGTCTTCGTGCACCAGGCCCGCATCCCTCCCGCTGGCTGAGATCCTTTCGGCAGAGGTAGGGGGAGAGACAAGGAGGAGAAACGGGGACCGTGGTTCCGCTATTGCTACTGAGCCCCTCGTGTTAGCAGCCACCACACGAGCGTCTCGCATGGATTATCCCCACTCGATACCTACAGCAATGACACGCTGTCATTGTCTCCATCCTATAGATGAGCAGACTGAGGCACAGAAGGGTGAAGCAGTTTGTTGCCCGGGGGCACACGGCGACCCGGTGGCCATGTGTGTATGTCTGCACACTTCGCGCTTTGGGTTTTCATCTTTTTTCTCTGCCACCACGTTTCTCTTTTCCTCGAGGGCAACTCGCTCATTGCCACGCATGAGTACCTATGTGACGCTTGATCCTGGGTCGTCGTCAAAGCCTCATTTGGCATCAGTTACTAGCATGAGACTTTGTCCTCTAGGGTCCCTCGGTCCCTCGTGCTCAGGGTTCCTCTGTCCCTTGTACTCAGGGTCCCTCGGTGCTCTTTGGACGGCGCGGGTTTATAATCGAGCACGCCCACTCCAGGGTTTCCACGGCGTTGGGGGAGAGGGTAGGGCTCACTCCCAGGCACGTCACTCTTAGTGAAATGGGAACTAGATTTTTTTTTAGTGATAACTGAGCGTTCTGGTGTGTCCTATGGAAAGATGCTATGAAGGCAAAGATAACTCGAGAACTAAGGGGAGAAAGTGAGGCCACCATGTCACTTCCAGTTTGTGCTTTGCACACAGCCCTTTAGTGCCACCAGGCCCTGCCTCGAGGGGTCCTGTGGCCTCATTGCCATCACCCCATCCCACTTGCATTGGGGAGGGGGCCAAGAGGGCACTCATTTCCCACAGGAGAAGAAACCGAGGCTCTGAGATGGGAGCTCCTGTCCTGGGGGCCTTGGCCCAGTCCATTTTCCATTTGCAACACCGTTTGGCTCCACGTTTATTATTACTTCATCTTTCTTGTCTTTGTGGTTGCGGAAGGAACGCTTGCTCTGCGTAAGTGAAACCGGAAGTCAGATGGAGATGTGTAAGTGGGGAGCAAACCCCTCCCCCTGCCCACCCCCCACAGCTAGCGTGTTGGAATGTGTGGGTGCAGGGCCCTGCCCTCCCTGCACTGACGGGCGTGCGGGCTTCAGCCTGGGTTTCAATCCAGCTCTGCGTTTTACACGCTGTGTGATATGGGGACAAGAGACTCCACTGCCCAGAGCCTCCGTTTATTTTACCTGCAAAATGGAGCAGTTACGTGTACCTGCAGCACTGCCTCATTGTGGAGCTAGACGGGAGGCAGCCCGGCGTCTGCCACAGGAGCGGGTGTTCCGTTCCTGCTGGTTCCCCTCCCCCCTGCCCTATATCACTGCTTCTCAAACTGCCCTCCAGGGCACCCTGCAGGTAGAAGACAGTTCCCACTGGGGTGCCCCCAGCTGGCCCCCAGCAGTGTGCAGACGGCAGGCAAGGTAGGCTGCAGCCCCGTGCAGGTCCTCTATCACTGAGTGACATATCTGAGCTTAACTTTACTTAAAAACAATGCTTTTAATGTTTGCAATGTGTTAATTAAATATTTTGACCCTGGAAGCCTCAAATGGTCTGGGAGCTTCCCGCAGCCCCCGGCACACCTCCCCCGCACCCAGGGCGGGGAGGGGGGTGGCACACCTGCCCATCCACCTGGGGTCTATGCCCCCAAGCCCAGGTTGGTGCTGGAGTCGTAGTCCTTGCCTCTTGCCACAGCTCGTAAGGACCAGGCCTGGAGGGCGACGGTGAGTGTTCGGTGACTGCAGGCAAGGCCCTGCTGGAGAAATCCCTGTTCACCTTGTTCTAACCCCCCCCCCCCCCCGCCCCCCTGCCCCAGGACATTGGTATTCAGTCCGATGGTTCACGCTTTCCATCAAAATGAAATACATTCCAAAGAAGTGTTTTCCGGAGGTTCTTCTTATTCAAGGGTTAACCAGATTCTTATTTTGCTTATCTTTGGAAATAAAACAATGTTTAAAACTATTCCGATCAGCAAAGCCATCTGGTGGGGAGTACCAGCTGCTCCCCATTCAATTGTGCCGCCTTTAATTTATTCATTGAAGGGTGCCGCTGTACATCTGCAAAATCATTGTTCGCAGTCGGTTTTGAACGTGCGAGCCGTGTGTCTGTGCAAGACCTCTCTTCTTCGCCTGAACTGAAGGACATCTGGGTGGGGCTTCCTCTGCTCTTCGGGGGACCCTCCGCTCTTCCTGAATTTCCGTCCAAGCAGGTGGGAGGGTCCTGGGGACTCGACGGGGGTGGGGGGGCGGAGCCACCCAGCGCCTCTTGGCCCTGAGATGTCATCTCCGTGCGTCATGCTTGCTGAGCTGCTGCTGCTTTTCATGCATTTTCTTAATTGCTTGAGGGGAACGTTGTGGAAAGGCAGCTGGGATGTGCCCCTCATCTTCGTGGTCTCGCTGCACGAGAACCACAATGACCCTTCGTCCGACAGTGTGTCCCTTCTTCCTGGTAGTTAAGGTTTGTTGTCTCGGGTGTTGGAACCCTTGAAAGCGTGCAAAAAGAGTCCTAACAGAGTGTATCACATACACGGCTTGCTGAGATCACCCGTGCATGGGATGTGTCTGCCTAGGGAAGAAGAAGATGAGGGTCTGAGTGGCACCTGCCGTGCCCCCACCCAGGCTTGTGGATCCTCCGGTCTGTTCTCTGTCTACTCTAAGTCATATGGAAGACGAGCGTGCAGCATCGAAGTCTCCCGGCCTCAACGTCCCCATCTGCAAAGCAGAAATGCTAATTGCGCTTGCCTCCCAGAGCGTCACGACGCATCAGCAGGATACTCCAACGGGAGACCCAGCCTGGTGTTTTAAATTTTAGCGCGTGTCACTTTTATTGTTGTCGTCACTAAGTGGCCAGAGCCCTGTTCTGGATACCGGCTGGGACTTTGCGCCGTCAGTCATTAATTTAAAACCAAAACTGTTGAGTGGGTGGCCACCCCGTGCCAGGGGCAGGAGACACAGGCTTCAGTGGGAAGTCTTGTGCCTGCTTGATTTGAATTCGGGGCTGAGCCTCACAGAGCTTCCAGGGAGAACCCGCCGACTCCAGCCTCGGCCGCACCTCCTTGCCCGGGAGCCAGGGTGGCCGGCGCGCTGAGCGATGACCATCCCTGCTGCCCCCGGAGCCCCGATTTCTGCGCAGGTGTCCCCCAGAGCTGCCGCCTTACATGACGGTGCGGTGCGGGAGAGAGGTCATGGGCCCTGCAGCCCAGCAGGCCTGCGGTTGCAGTTTGGTCCTGCCGCCGGCTAGCCGTGGCGGGGGGCCGGGGGGGCTGTGTTTTCACCAGCTGTGCCTCGGTCTCCCACGCGTTATGTGTGAGTCGCAGTGCTGACCTCGGAAGGTCGCCATCAAGAAGCGACCTCACATGGTGCCCTCATCCTGTGGCGTCGCTGGAAACCCTATTTGAGGTATACATCCCAGTCCGCACAAAGGATATTTAATTTTTAATTTTTAATGTCTTAAAGCAGACCGAACGTTGCTTCCTTGAAACGCGGTATTGTATGTGGCTGTCGTTGTTTTCTTGCTAAGAGCCGTGGGGTGGGCAGGTTTCACAGCAAATCGTGAAAGCTTGCGTCCACTACGTTTTCTCTCAATAGAAAGCCCCCGTCAGTAGACCTGTACGCTTGAGCGGGACGGTCTAGAACCTGAATCTAGTATGCATTCGCGTTACCCCTGGCAATAATGAAATGAGCAATCAGAGGTCGGTTTTCTTCCCCCCAGTTGGTTTCAGAAAAAGAAAATTGTCAGCCTTGTCACAAAGCGTCTTAGGCGCATTGAAATCAGCGTGCGACAGCTGCAGCCTGAACACATTGAAGCCTCTTGTCCACCCTTCCCCTCTGCTGGGAAAATCTGATCGTTTTGTGCATGGCAGAGAGACGGGGGTGTCTGACTGTGTTTCATGCGGCTGTCAGGCAGTTGGACGAGGGAGCTGGGACACAGCACCCAGTCGGAGAGCCGCCATCTCAGAGAGTATGACAAGGATCCCGTTGGAGCCCCCACCTTCAGCCCGCAGAGATTCTGCGGGGTCAGTGCTGGCTCTTTCTGGAGTCTGCAGATTTCCCGGGCCAGGGGGCTTTGGGCCTGTCCTTGACATGGGACAGATATATAACTCTGAGTGTCACCATTTTTCTGGAACCTTTGGAGACTTTGTTCCGGAGTTAGATGGAATGTTCCAGAGGGTCTGGGCTCTGTGTGGTTTTCATATCTCTAGCTTCAGCAAATGCAGTGGGTGCTTGATAAACATGTACTGAAGGGTGTGGGCTAAGGAGGGGCGCCTGGGTGGCTCAGTCGGTTAAGCATCCGACTTCAGCTCTGGTCCTGATCTTGCAGTTTGTGAGTTTGAGCCCTGTGTCAGGCTCTGTGCTGACATCTCAGAGCCTGGAGCCTGTTTCGGATTCTGTGTCTCCCTCTCCCTCTCTGCCCCTCCCCTGCTCCCTCCCTTCCTCTCTCTCTCTCTCTCTCTCTCTCAAAAATAAATATTAAAAAAATTTTTAAGGGGTGTGAGCCAAGTTAAAAATGCTTTTGTGTCTTTGGGGCTAATTCTTCAGCTTTTTTTTTTTTTAACCTAGTATAAAGCAAGTATGCCCCAGCTTTTCAGTGCTCACTGGAGACCACTGGCTTCTTAGCAGCCTTTTAGAAGACGTAACAGATGATGACAGTGGGTTTGTATTAGGGAGACATTCGCTTCAGATCATTCACCCGGGAGTATTCGGGCTGAAAGAGGTAATGCCAACTCCGGTGTTACCTACAGGGAAACAAGCCCAGCGATGCAGTCACTTGCCCAGGATTACAGCCAGGTTACTGTTAGTGACCAGGGCTGGATTGAGAACACACTGGGGGTATCAGCTCAGAGCACCCCCCCACCCTCCCTTCCTCCTCCCACCGCCTGTGCAGTGCAAGGCTTGCTGCCTTGTCTGGAAGGTGCTACCTTTGTGGCTATAAAGTTTCAAAGCACAGCAAGGTAAGCCCCCCCCTGAGTCATACAGGGTCCAGGCTTTTCCCTTTGATGTGCAAGAACACAGGAGGGGCACTCGGGGCTGGGGCTTCCTCTGCCTCCCCCGCAGGGCGGCCCTTCCCATTTCTCTGTGCTGCCTTAGCTTCGGCATTCTTAGTGGACCGGCCCCCACCTTTGTCCCCTGCCCCACACTTGGCGCCAGGCCAGCCTCTGCGCACCTCGTCTCTATCCTGGGGCTGTCCCTGTCGCCCGTCATACTTTGCAGCTGGAGGAGATGCTCCTGCATGATGAATAGAGTCTGATTGACAGTTTAAGACTCCGGTGCCCCAGGCACCTGCCTAAGGTACCTGCCTTACCCCCCACGTCTGCCCTCCCCCCCACATGCTTCTCAGGGCCCCTTGGCCTGCCTGTATATTTGTGCAAATCTGTTCTTTGGGGAGGGGTGATTCCTGAAGGGATGGGAAGGGGCCAGGACGAGGAACGGCCGGACTGCCTGGGGCCAGCCAGGGTGATGGGCTGGAGGCTAGGCTGGGCTCCCCGCTGATAAGGTGTGAAGGAAGACTGGGATCAGGACGCTGGATCTCCGAGCTGTGCATCCGTGGGGAAGTACAGAAGCACATTGGGCCTCGGTTTCCTCATCTGTGACCTGTGGGCCCTGCCCAGGTATTGACCTGGGTCCTGACTGCCCACCATCATTTTTGAGGCATTCCAGATTTGTCAGAGCACGAAGGACTTTACAGTGGAAGCCTCTGGGAGTCCCCCACGAGTTCCTTTCTGCCTCCTCTTACCTCCCTCTGTAAAGAAGCGGTTTGCTTAGCCCAGACCTCTAGAACTTTGGGACCAGGCACATTTTGGGAAAATAGACCCTCTCTGTTAAGCACGGAAGCAAGTTATGGATGGATAATCATTCTGAAGGGACACAGCTTTTCCCAAGTTGCACCCACAGCCGTTTCAGACTCTGCAAGGCTCCCCACCCTGGTTCCTGGGGCACCTGAATGATCCCAGTCGGCTTTGCTCTCTAACATCTTATTTCTGCTACAAATCTTGGCTGGCTTCTCTGTGCCTGCCTCTCGCTGTCACCTGCCTCTTGTGATTCATCGCTTCAGATTAGTTGCAGACAGGAAAATTGGACACCTGCGCCTGGAACTATGTCTACACGTAGGCCTGGAGTGAGGGCCAGAGGCCTTCTCCAATAAGGAAAGAACACCTGCTATATATTGAGGTTTGCAATGCGCCAGATGCCAGAGTAAGCGTTTTACAGATATTGTCCCATTTCCTCTTCACATCCGTGCTAGGCGACACAGATGGTTTTACTCCCATTTTACAGGTGAGGAAGTAAAGTCACAGAATGGTTAAGTCAGTTGCCTGAGATCATAAAGCTGGCACGGAGTTGAGTGGGAATGAAATGCAGGCCTGCCTGACTCCAAAGCCTGAAACCCTTCGTTTGGACTGCCCAGAAAACATGCTTTGCTACCTCCAGACTTTCTAGCAAGTTGTAAATCATTGGGCCCCTAGGCCAGATGCAGGGGAGGAGTTGGCTGCCTCCCGGGGAGATCTGATCGCAGCAGAAATGCCTATTTCTCATGGATGTATTTTATGGAATGAAAGACTAGAACATACTTTCTGTACTGTAAGGCATGTGAAGTTGTCATTATTAACACATACAGTGGTGATGATGAACTTAATGTACAGTCAGGTATGCTTTAACTTTTTAAAAATGTTTATTTTGAGAGAGAGAGAGCGTGAGCGAGGGCATGAATGGGGGGAGGGCAGAGAGAGAGGGAGAGAGAGAATCCCAAGCAGCCCTCCACACTGTCAGCACAGAGTTCCCATGAACCGTGAGAATGTGACCTGAGCCTAAGTCAAGAGTTCATGCTTAACTGACTGTGCCACCCAGGCGCCCCTACAGTCAAGTATACTTTAAAAATAACTTTTAGGGGCGCCTGGGGGGGCTCAGTGGGTTAAACGTCCGATTTCGGCTCAGGTCATGATTTCACGGTTTGTGAGTTCAAGCCCTGCGTCGGGCTCTGTGCTGACAGCTGGGAGCCTGGAGCCTGCTTCAGATTCTCTGTCTCCCTCTCTCTCTGCCCCTCCCCTGCTCATGCTCACTCGCTCGCTCGCTCTCTCTCAAAAATAAATAAACATTAACAAAAAATGTTTTAATAACTTTTAAAAACTGCCTGTGTTTTATATGACACCCATTTTGGGCCCACCAGGCAGACCCTGCAGGTAGCACAGTTTAAAAACCCCTCTTTCAGACAAAGCACGCAGGAGGTGTTTCAGTCCTCAGGAAAGGTGGAATCTGGCAGGAACATCATAAGGATCAGGCTCTAGGGAGGGTCTGCTCAAGGACGCACGGAAGAAATTACAGCGGTCCCGAGAGAGGCAGGGAGAAGGCGTCTTTATCAAAAAGTGGGGAGAATGGAGTCAGTCGTCCAGACAACAAAACATGACAGCCGTGGTTGTCACAAACACACATTTTGCCAGAAAGGAACCTGGCGTGTGGCATTTGGGCAGTTCCGTCTTGTTTGGGAAGGGCTGCCATCTGCGTTGCCAGCACTGTTTTGGCACATCTGCTTCCGGTGTCAGCCGAGGGGTTCCGTTAGGCAAAGGTGTTGATTCAGTTGACTCGCCGGGTCTTTGGATGAATTGCTTTGGCCTGAATCGCTCGTGATTCACTTTACTCCTATAAACACACTTCGTGGAACTTATGAAGGTACAGGTTTACCACTTTCACCGAGGAACACCTCGTGTTCATAGCCCGCGGACGAGCCTATCAGTTAGCTTTTATACGCCCCAGACACTGCCCAGCCGTCACACTCCTCCCGTGGCGACGGCAAAGGTGGAGGGGGTGAGCGGGTACACATGACGCGTCTTAAGGCCTGGGCTTGGGACTGGCACCGTGTCACTTCTGCTCCTGGTGTTGGCCAGAGCAAGTCTCAAACTGAAGCCAAAGGGTGGAGAAATGCATCCCGCTGCACTAGTTGAAGGGGCTGCAAGGTCACTCATGTGACGAAGGCTAGAATACGAGACAGGGTAATAAACTGGAGCCAAGAGTGCGATCGACAGTAAATAATAATCCGCTGCTACTTACCCAAAACTTCTCGTGGGCCGGGACCGTGTCTGTATAAAAATAGCTAACAGTTATGGAGCACTTATCATGGGCCACTCTCCTAAACACTTTATACGAATTGATCACTTGATGCTCACGGCCGTGCTATGGGGTAGGTCCGGTGTGTATTTCCAATTTACACCCGGGGAACCAGGAAGGGACGAGTACTGTGACTTGCCCAGTGTCAACGCCAGGTATCCAGGATCCAGTGTGGTGGGTGATCTGTTACTGTCAGGGTTTCTTTGGAGAATACAGAGGCCCACATCACTTAGGTGACTTGCTTAAAGTCACCGGGGCGGGGGGGCGGGGGGTGGGGACACAGCGTTGGCATCCATACTCTGCTGTAGACAGTGATAACCGAGGGTCCTAGTTTTATTCTGTTGATTTGACTGCATTGTGATCAAAAGCGTGACGCTCCAGGTATAAGGTTGGACCTGGGAATCTGTTGTTTGTACAGGACTCTCCAGGCTTCCTGCTTCTCAGTCTCAGAGACGATCTTATGATATCTTTGAGCTAAACATGAAAAATGTTCCCTTTTGCACTTGTTGATGAATGTGCCTTGAAGAAATGTATTTCCATATACGTAGCCCAAAGAGAAATGTCAGCAGTAGGACATGCTAATCACAAGAA
Organism: Cryptoprocta ferox; assembly: GCA_028646485.1. NCBI lineage: Eukaryota > Metazoa > Chordata > Mammalia > Carnivora > Eupleridae > Cryptoprocta > Cryptoprocta ferox. The sequence continues at coordinate 74,704,089 of CM053561.1, read as the reverse complement.
AGCCTTGTGTTTTTAGTAAAGGTTACTTAAGACCCATCCAATCTTTTTTCCTTAAAACAGTCAAGGAAAATAATGTAATTAGCTATTTTTCCCCCTCTCTTCTCCCAGAGGGCAGATGTAAATGTTCTACCTAAATGAAGCTATTTATTTAATTCCATCCAGATTTCTTTTGAAGTTTCATACATCTTTCTTCTGCTGTATCAGCTCATAGCCACCATAATTTAATAAGTTTTTCCTAGGGTGAAATTGGATGCCCTTTATCGATCTTACACTGAGGGGGCATTCAATTACTTACCCTAAAGTGGTGCTTCTGAGTCTCTCAATTACAATTTTGTTATAAATGGCTTGCTAATGATGCTTGGGGTACATAGGTTAATAGGGGGCATCCTAGCCAGGGCTGGGTAATTGAACGCTTTCTATTTTGGGACCAGTTATCTGATCTCTCACGGTGGTACTGGTTCCCACAGTTACAGTCTGCATCCACAGGGCACGGCGCTGAGCCCAGGCTGGGAAGCGATCTCCCTGAAATGCACACCGGAGTGCTTTGGTTTAGTACCTGCGTGGAGCGCCAAGGGTCCTGACTAATCTGAGTCGACTGGCACCGAGACGTGGACATTCTAGACAGGTCAAGTGCAAGGGATGGGCGTTGCTTATTTTTTAAGAAAGAATAACCCGAGTGTTAGGTTTCTGCATGATGGTTCTCAGGATAATCACGGCGTATGAAAAAGACCAATTCGGGAACACAACAGCAATCCATTTTCCTTTCAACACAGTGACATTGATTCGATTTTTCTTCACTGAGTTATGTTAGTTAATAGTTACACATATTGTAAAGATCCTTTTGAGTGAATACGTAGTGTGCATCCTTTTTTCTGCACTTGGATGAATCTCAGCCCTGACTCCTGCCTTCCAGGTCCTACGGCAGTCTGGCTCCCGCCTCCTCTCCCATCTGGTTCCTGCCCCTCACCTGCCCCAGAGCCCAGGGGCCTACCCTTCTTCCGTCTCCTCTCCCATCTGGTTCCTACCCCTCACCTGCCCCAGAGCTCAGGGGTTTACCCTCCTGGTGGTCCCCCTGGGCTTTGACCCCCAGCTTCTCACCTGCACAGGGTCTTTTCGTCTCCCGATCCCATGTGGCTGGCTTCCTTCTCGGCATTCAGGTGCCCCCTCCCATCTAGTCTTCCCTGGCCCAGCTGCTGCTGGACCCCTTTTACGATCAGGCTGCAAGTCTCACCCGGAGGTGGAGGTCAGCGCACAGAAAAGGCCCTGATGACAAAGAATTATCTGGCCCTAGTGCTGCACTGAGAACACCTGTTCTAATGATTTCATTGTATTCTCCCTTTGTATTTTCTTCATAGCCCTCTTCGCTGTGGTTTGTCACCTGTCTTGTCTGTTACCCTGTAGCCTCTAACTCGTGTTGGGATATAACCTCCAGGTGGGGAAAGGCGTCCCTGTGGCTGTCACTTCTGTACCACTCCCATCCACCCAAGGCTTGGTCTGGAAGCCTCAAAGTGGCCGGCCCCGCACGTCCAAGGGCCCTAGCCATGTATGGTATATGGTCATATGGCTTATTTTTAATCAACACCAAGGGGTATTTTGCATACTATCTGCTGGCCATATGTTTTGGTAAAACTGGTAAATGTAAATAGCTTTGTGTTTTTTCTCAAAGAGGGTCCCCCTGATGTTTCCCCCTTGCCAACAATTCCCAACTCCCCAGGCACCAGCCGGTTGCCCTAGAATTCAGTTCAGTTCCAGTAAGAACTAGCCGGAGCTCACACGGACCCCACAACTTAAGGGCTCCGTCCCCCAAGACTGCCCCCACTTCAGATGCCAGTTGCAAGTACTGGGTCCCTAGGCTACCCAACTTCTGTTCGGCCTGGCTACAAATTCAGAGGTTCCCACAGGGCCTTCCTTCGTTCTGATAAGTGACTAGAACAACGCAGAGAACTCAGGAAAGCACCTTACTTACAATGACCAGTTTGTTATAGAGGATGCACCTCAGGAATAGCCACAGGGAACACATGCAAGGGCCAAGATGTGGGGGAGGGGCATGGAGCCTCCCTGCCTTCCTCTCTGGACGAGCCACCCTCCCAGCATCTCTGCCACCTAGAAAGCTCGCTGAATCCTGGCATTTCGGGGCTTTTATGGAGGTTGCCTTACATGGGCATGATTGATAAATCACTGGCCCTTAACGATTAACTCTGTCTCCACCTTGGAGGTCGAGGAACTCGGGCTAGAAGTTCCAACCTTCTAACTGGCTAATCAGGGCTCCAGCTTTCTGGTGTCCAGCTCTCCGGGGTTCCACCAAAGTCACCTCATTAAGCATAAGCTCAGGTGTGGTTGAAGGGTAAAAGGTGCTCCAATCACCTCGTTGGAAATTCCAAGCATTTTAGAAGCTGTATACCAAGAGCTGGGGCCAAAGGCCACATGTGTATTTTTTATTCTGTCACACACACCCTCCCGACCCCATCTGGTATTGACTTTAGGTCTCCCCACCTCCACGGCATCTTCGGCAGTGCCTGGTACACAGTTACCCTTCAGAAGGGATCCACAAACAAAAGAACAAACAGGTGAATGAGTTTCTGTCCTAGCTCTCTGCTCCCTGTTTTATGTTTAAGAAGCAAGACCGGAAGAGAGGTGTGGCTGGAGGGGGCAGGCTGCCCAGGGGTACAAATGCTTGGGCTCACCATGGCCCAGAGCCTCCCTGTTGAGACCGTCAGCTTCCCCGACTACCCGGATCTGTTTACTTACTTTGCTTGTAATAAGAAACCTTTGTTTGTGTTTAGGAATATATTTGCCCATTCCGTTGGATCCAGATTTTGTACATTCTTGTCTTAGAGCTTCAAAGACCATGCTTTCAAAAAAAATCTAATTAGACTTTCTGCAGCCAGAGACACAGAAGGGCGCAAACAGGCTCCTCACTGGGATCCTGGTTGGAGCCTTCTCTTAACCCTGCTTGTCCTTGTCTTCAACATGTAAAAAAAGGTTTTCTTGGCTTTAGTGATGGGATTTCCAAGTAGGGGATCCTGCCCTTTTGTTTCTTTGGTTTGGAAGAATTGTTTGTGCCAAGTGATGGGTCAAGGGTGGTTAAGCAAGGGGGAGGCAGAGATTTGAGCCTGGAGGCTCCTGTCACGTCCCTCCAACTGTTCTCAGAGATGAGAGGGCAGCAGAGCAGTTTGCTTCCGCCCTCCCCCTCATTCCCCCCTCACGACTCCTCTGCTCTTCCCAGAACTGCCCTGACCCTGATCTCAGCCTTTACTAACTAGCATTTCTCAAGCTGGTTCCTTGCGACATTACTGGGAATTCCATGGCCAATTATGTGTTGGAAATTTTGTGTTTCATATCCCTCCCCTGTGGATTCACAGGGCTTCATAGAGTTTTAGAGGCTTCAGAAAGTCCTGCTGTAAGGAAGTCTGTTTGATTTTGTCCATCTTACCTTTTCTCCGAGTAATGTAAGCACAGAACATGTATCGCCAACGTGCAGAACATTGAGTGGAAGACATTTTAGGAAACGTTGCTTGGCTATTTCTTGGTCAACATATTTTGATAAAGTATGGGCCTTTTGGTTTAAGGGAAGGGAAGGTTTCTGCCGGTGAGTTCTCATTGTTCAGCCTTCCAGCCAACACAAGGAAGTTTTAATGGAGGGTTAGTTAATCCCACCTTGACAGGTAGGATTGTTTGAGGGCTGTGTGTGTGTGTGTGTGCGCGTGTGCATGCGCGTGTGTGCACACACGCACGCCAAGTCAGCGGTGAGTCCACTGCCCTTGGGGTAATTCTCAAGAGCTGAGGAAAAATAATGTGATAGGATTTCCCATCTTTGATTCCAGTTCAAACGTTCTTGGCATTCACTGACAATTCAAAGTCCTCATAGTAATGGTCATTGATGATCCTTAGTAATGTTGCCTACCTTCCAGGGGAGGCCAACTATGTGTAGGCAGTATGCAAACTCTGTGTGCATTAACTAACTTAGTACTTGCAACAACAATCTTGTAAGGGAGATACTCTTACACCAATTTTACTAGGGAGGGAGGCAAACTCAGAGAGGTTCTATGGCTTACTCAAGGCCACACAGGTAGTTAGTGGTGGTCTACCATTATTGGAAACTAAGCCTCCTTCTTCGCTCTTTTTACAGCATCTACAAAGAACTGTCATTTGGGCAACAATCTATTTTATAACCACAGAATTCTGTTAATGGATTTTTAAGAATCATGTTTTCCCCAGGATGATGAAAGTGAAAAATGATTTCAGGGTCTGAGTGTTATGTTCCTCAGGAGAACACTGCACGTTGGATTTAATTGCTTAATAACTTAAAGTCAAATAGTTTTTTATATGATACACTCTACTGAAGGAGAGAATCATTTCAGTGTTTCTAAATTGTCATTAACTTTTGCCTCCTAAACTGATAATAAAGGTTAGATCTCGGTAAGAGGCTCCTGGTGCTATCGGGAGAGAAAAAAACACATTATCTCCGCACGCTCCTCTCCGAACCAGGCTGCTTCCTGGGTATTTTGTTGATTTAAAAGCACTGATACTTCCAAACAGTCACTGACCATGCAAGCATCTGAGAATGACTGTGAACTCCTGAGATTCCAGGATCCGGTTCTTGGCTGTGGCATGGCTGGGACACTAGAGGGTATATGAGCTGTGCAAAAAATATGATATGTCTGACATGGTGCTGGAGTCACATTTGGTGGCAGAGCTGGAACCCCAAAGCCGAGCACTAAGGACCTGAAATGTCTCCTTTTATCCTGAGTGATTTTTTTGTGCCTTGCTTGTGACGGAGCAGACTGGCTGAAACGTAGGAGCAGGAAAAGAACTTCTCTCTTTGGAAGGTGATCCCAGGGTTCTTGTGATCATCACGTAATGTACTAAAACCGCTTTTTTCTGTTGTTCAGGTAGTCTGACATTTTACGGATTTTGCTCCCCCCTGAAGAGGAAACATTTTAAAGGAACACGAGATGTAGAAGAAGAAATCTTCATGCGCGTCCCCAAGGATGGAATGCCAACCCGTCCCTCACGGAGACCATGATCCCTTCTAATCTTGTGGATGTTTCCATGTTCTCCAGCGAGAGTTCTTCCACTTCATTGTGTGCCATGGGAAAAACCTGAAGGACAGGCAGCATTGTTCCCAAACTTGTGGATTTTTCTAAGGTTTCAGTGGCTCTTACAGAACATGACAATTGGAGATCACTTCCTTTTGTTGTCTTTCAGAATTGAACCAAAGAAGGCACATCCTCATTGTCTAGTGCTCTGGTGCCTGCTCGTTTTTATATTTGTGTCCGTTGCTTGTGCCTTAAAACCATCTTACGTAATCAAAAGACATCCTTGAAAGTTTTCCAGCACGACTTGCATGCATCTGGGCTCTGCGGGGGCTCTCCCATGGCTCTGTGGGCCAGCAGTCCAAGGGCATTACCATGAGGCACTGCATCAATTGCTGCATACAGCTGTTGCCCGACAACGAGTACAAACAGCAGGTTGGCTGCGGAGGAGGCCCCCTTCACGGTCACCTGGAGTGTCCTGCGTGCAAAGGAGAGAACAAAATTGTGCTTCGTGTGGACGGTAAGCAGATGAACTTGCTTGCCGTTCTCGAGGTGAGGGCTGAGGGGAATGAGAGCTGGGGCAGGTTTCTGCGCTTCAAGAAGGGGAAGCGATGTAGCCTCGTGTTTGGATTGATGATCATGACCTTGGTGATGGCCTCTTACATCCTTTGTGGGGCCCACCAAGAGCTTCTCATCTCCTCGCCTTTCCATTACGGAGCCTTCCCCAGCAATCCCAGCTTGATGGACAGTGAAAGCCTGAGTGACACGAAAGAGCATCATCACCAACCCTCTGTAAATAATATTTCGTACGTGAAAGACTACCCAAGCATTAAATTAATTATCAACAGCATCACGGCCAGGATAGAGTTCACCACCAGGCAGCTCCCCGACATAGAAGATCTCAAGAAGCAGGAATTGCACGTGAGTAGCCTTGTGCTCATCTCCATTGATTGATTGATTTTTAAAAATAGATGCTTCCTTTTCTGTGGCCATCTCTGGGAACACAGGAAGAAACGTGAGGGAAACAATGTCTCGCGTGTAACAAGGATAATTTGACGGCCTCACGGATCAGAGTGCGCCGGGAGAGGCCTGTCTGTTCACGATGTTTACACCAAGGAGGAAATTTCAAAGTACTGAACGGCGAAACTCGAAATACGGAAGGGCCACCCCTTCTCATAATTTCATTGCAGGACTTGAAACGCCACCATGGTGGTTCAAGTTGCTTTTGTAGATCACCAGCATCCTGTTTCTGTTGTGTCCTAATTAGTATTTTGGTCTCTAATGGTCATTTAAATACACAACGAGTAAAAAGAGCCCAACTGTGAAATTTAATTAGATTGCTGTGCGCAACCGTGAGAGCAAGAAAGATAAATCATGGTAGAATGGATTTTGAGTAAGCTTTTATCTTCATTCTCTCCAAATTTTAGTTTAATTTTGGTCTAAGGAAAAACACGGCCTTGGCTATTTACCAAGTTTTGCTTTATTTTAGTGCTTAGCCATTATCACTTAAGAGTTCAAACGGGAACACTGTGGTGAGGATTAGGGCACGATCGCATCGTGGTTAGAACGCGTTCTTGCTAATTTTCCCCCCTCGGTGTGTCTCTCCCTTTTTTTCTTTTTCGTTGCAGATGTTTTCAGTAATCCCCAATAAATTTCTTCCAAATAGCAAGAGCCCCTGTTGGTATGAGGAATTCACGGGTAGGAACACCACCGACCCCTACCTGACCAACTCCTACGTGCTCTACTCCAAGCGCTTCCGCTCCACCTTCGACGCCCTGCGCAAGGCCTTCTGGGGCCACCTGTCCCACGCCAGCGGGAAGCACTTCCGCCTCCGCTGCCTGCCGCGCTTCTACATCATCGGGCAGCCCAAGTGCGGCACCACCGACCTCTACGACCGCCTCCGGCTGCACCCGGAAGTCAAGTTCTCCGCCATCAAGGAGCCCCACTGGTGGACCCGGAAGCGCTTTGGTGAGCGCGGGGCCGCAGCAGCGAGGGGCGGGGCCTGCGCCTGCACGCTTCTTCCTGTCCCCGCCCGGCTCCCGCCTTCCTCCCGCAGTGGCTCCTGGCTCACATCCCACGCCCGGTGGTGGGGACAGGCGCCTCCTGGGAGGCTGGACAGGAGGCGAGAAACACCCTGAGAGGCAGGGAGCAGACAGATCGCTAGTCCAGGGCCGCCCCACACAAACTTCCAGTGGGGCTGGAACCCAGCTCCCAGCCACCGAGGGAGCATTTATTGAGTGCCGGCTGTATGCAGGGCAAGGGGAAGGGTGGCGAATCAGCAGCTGCTCTTGTTCTGAAGAGCTTTGGTACACCTGTCAGCGGTGAGTGGTTAAGAGCCAGGTGGGCGTATTTCTGGGGCTGTCTGCCCCCAGCTCTGCAGCCCTTCTGCCGGAGCTCCCCCCTCCTGACCTCCCCTTCCCCCCACGCCAGGGGACACTGTACAAAGGCCGCCACGCAGGGTGAGGTTTGAGCTTCTGGCTGGCTTCTCCCAGGGCCGTGAACACGTCATCGAGCTGCGTTGGGCCTAACTTTCTCCGACCTGCTCCGTCCGTCAGCCCCAAGTTGAGAATGAAAAGCACATCGGCATAATTCTGGGCGACCTTGCTCATAACACCCCTTTCCCACAGGGGTGCCTGTGGACACCGCCCCCTCCCAGCCCGAGCCACCCTGCAGCACCCTGACATCACTGTTTCCTCTTAACCTTTCCCCTTCTGCCAGGAGATGTTTGATCACTTTGACAAATGTCAGAGCTGGGGTGGGACTCGAGGGCGTGTTTCATGCAAAGGACCCAGGTTGCTTAGAAGGGAATCTTTAAAGTTTTCCTTGGTAGAACCTAAGTTTCGACCAAGTCCTGTTTGTTTCCTGACAAATTGACTTAATCCTTTTGATGTTCTTCCCGGAGTGAATGAACAGAAGTGTAAATGTGTCTTTTGTGGTTTGGCAGCGGCGGCTCGGGGAGGAGACACGGTTTCACGTAGGGTGATCCCCCAGCAGAGCTCACCCTTCGCCCTAATGAAAACCAGCTTCCCCCTGGCAGGGAAGAGGGAAGCACAGGAACATGCTTCTGGAATCCGCTCCCAGGGGTCTCCTTGACCCTCTTGCACATGGATGTTTTCTCTCCGCTTTCCATTAAACCGTGGCAGTTGTGGTTTGGGACAGTGGGTTGTGAATATGTTCGCACATGACATTTACCCACTTTGAAGGCAAGGGGCACCTTTAGGCTGCGTTGGTCAATGCCAGAATGACTGGTGAGTTCAACCAAGGGTTCGTCCCAGGACTTTCCTTTCCCTCCCCCGTTTAGGCAGACAGACAAGCTGCTTGATCAAACAGGCCAGAAATAGAAGCTCAGATAAAAACGCCCTTTTCTGTTTGCTACAAGCGTGTGCTTTCTGGATGCCGTTGCTGTTCAGACACGTCAGGGCCCCATCTGGTGCACATGGGAACCAGCCCCAAAGCCTCTTGCCCTCCAAGCAGATGCTTTTATAGGTCTTGAGCAGGTGCACTGTCCTTGAAGCTGCCACTTGTAGCTCAGTGGCGGTCTCCCACTCCCCGAAGCGTGCACGGATTAAAGAAGACAGCCGGTTTGCAAACGTCCTTCCCGTGAGCCCCCTTCCGCAGCTTCCTCTGGTGGCCCCTGGCCCTTTAGATCCCTCTCTGATCACGCCCCAGGAGGCCACCATCCAGCACTTGGCAGCTTCGTTCTCAGTAACTCCTGCTTCTCGGTTCTCGTAGGAATTGTCCGCCTGAGAGATGGGCTTCGGGACCGCTACCCCGTGGAAGATTACCTGGACCTCTTCGACCTGGCAGCGCACCAGATTCATCAAGGACTGCAGGCCAGCTCTGCAAAGGAACAGAGCAGGATGACGAGGATCATCATCGGTGAGGCTTCTGGGCTGCTCCCATTAGGGCCACTCACACCCCCTGGCTGGGCCCCCCATTCCCACCGGGCCCCTCCTGCCCTGACGCTGGCCCAACTTTTGCTCTGCCCACGGAACGTTTGCCTGACGCCCACCACCTCTGTTGAAGGTGCCCTTCCCGACCTGGCCGTCATTCTTACCCCTCCGTTTACGTCGCTTACGCCATTTCTGTGAAGCAGAAACGTGTAGTAAGCTTTTGAGTTCTGTGCCGACTCAAGTGCCCCGGAAATGGATTTTTAAAGAAGTTGACATTTCTTTGTTTTTAACTTAAGCGCACGGGCTTGGTTTCTTTTCATGACGTATGGATCTAGGTTTGGATGGGGCATCGTGATTGCAGATAACCAATTAGTCATTGATGTAATATTGTGGCTTTTGTAATCCCCGGCCACTGGGGCCCGGTGAAAGATTGAAACAATCTCTCCTGAAACAGATGCAGCCCTAACACATTGCGGGTGACTAATTGCTGTTGAAAAAGCCTAGCCCCTATCAACTTAATGCCTTCAGACGTGCAGAATGAGGTGGTTTGATTAATAATCATTTTTTTAATTCACAAGAACGGTTTCTAAAAAAAAAACTATCCGCCCTTTGTATTGGATTCAGCTTAGGAAAAGACACGTATCCATTTACACCTTCTGAAAGAGAGAAGTCTAATCACAGATTTTGCTTGAATTGGTTACCTAAGGCAGCATTCTGTTGGTTTGGTTATTGTCATTTTCCTAAATCTATTATATTTTGATTCTCAAATTCAATGAATCTTTTTAGCAACTCAGAGGAATTGTAATCAACCATTTGAAAGATGGCTTTTTGCTTTCGACTCTCCTGCCCAAGGAGATAGATATACAGGCCGAAGCTCTGATTTATTTGTTGTTGTTTTTTTTAAGTCACATCAAGTTCCAAGAGCCAGATGAGATCATACACCACCCCCACCCACCCCAGTGTGAATTGGCTACTAACTCTTTTCTTGCAGCCTTGGGTCCACACACCTCAGATCACAAGTCTAATTAATATTTGATTGTGACTCCCACACCATATGCCTCTGGGAAAATCTCCTGTTCCAAGAAAGAGCTAAAAATACACATCCTAGGGCTAGGAGATAGAGCCGAAGATAATGAATGAAAAAGGAAAGCCTTGGTGTGGTTTTCTAATTATACTTACTTCCAGATTTAAAAAGGAAAATTAAGGGAAAAGTTCACTGCTCTGATACGTAGCTAAAACAGAGTTTGATGAGCCTCCTGGTGGTGGAGAGGCAGGTGGACAGCTGGCAGCAAAGTCCGGCCTTTGCCACCAGCCAGCTCTGTGCCACGTGACAAGTCAGTCTTCGTGTTCCTGGGCTTCAGTCTGCACATCTGTACAACGGGCTCATTGGACCAGATCCATTCTGGCTCCTCCCAGCCCTGAAATGTGATTCAGCTCTGCTTCAGCTTCCTCGGGTTAGATCTTCGGTAGAGCGTAAGGGTCTTTCTTCATCTCGGCTCACGGGCCAGAGAGAGCCTTTCCTCAGTGGTCTGGGCTAATGACTGGAGTCACAATGGATTCCCGTGACCGGGTTCTCAGGGGTGGGGCTCCAGACACACGGAAAGGCCCCTGCCTCTGCTGTCAGGGCCCCCTGCTCTGCCCTGACAAAGTGCTCAGCTGGGGATCTGATTGCTGACGGAGTTGTGGGGCTTCCCCTAGATTGCAAGGGCAGAGAAGAGAGGGGATTGTCCCGTTTCCTTTCTCTATCCCTAAGGCCAAGCACACTGCCAGGCACCTGTTAGTTACTAGATGAATGTCTTCTGGATGGATGGGTGTGAAATGAATGGAGGATGGATGGATGGACAGACGGGTGGAGGGACAGATGTTTCTGTGATTGTAGAACTGGTTGCAGAATAGTTTATTTATGAGATCTGACCGGATCCGTGCCAATTTAGTTTTAGATACTTCCCTTGTTGTAATATTCTCATATTCATTGTGAGTGGAATGTTCAAACGACTTCTGATGGGCATGTCTTTCCTGTGTTCTACAGTCTTATCTTAGAAAAGAAGAAAGGAAAGACCAGAACGGAAATGCTCACCTGAACGTGACTGAACATTTCTACAGTAAACCTAGGGCCCTGCCAACCCCCCGCGTTATTGTGATGCACTCATCCTTGATCAAAGAAACTAGTCTTTTGGCTCACATTTTCCTGGAATAAGTGACTTTGAGATGTTTCAAGCACCCATGTAAAATGTCAGGAAATTGAATTTGTATGTAATTGATTGATTTGCCTTTCTTTCTAAGTCTCTGAAGACTCTCCTAAAAAGAAAAGAAAAGTCAGGGAATTGGTTCAAGTGTCTGAGAGGGAGATGTTGAAATGTGTGTATCTTGGCCTCCTCCCCGTTTTAGAATGCGTGTTTAACATTTCCTCCTTCATTCACACAGACTGTCATAAAATCAGGGCTGCACCAACTGTCCATCCACCCAGTCAGTACTGAATGAATGCCAGCCGAGTGCGGGGCCATGGGGTGGGTGGGCCCATCGGGACACAGCACCTGAGACCGAGGGCCCGCCAGCCTTCCCGCAAAGGCTTCCTCTCGTTTGTTCTCAGACTGTGCCCCCGACCGGCCGTTGGGATTGCACACAAAATCCGATGCCGATTGCATCTAGTTTCCTGAAGAGAGTCTGCTTCCCTAAGCTGCTCCTTCATCTCTGGCACTTGTTGAAGGGAACCATCTAGTACATTCTCAGCGGACCCTTAAAATGCCACAGCGCTGTGCACCGTGAGCAAAGTCAAACATCATGAAATTGGGAGGCCAGATGCCGGTAGAGAGGGGTTTTTTTTCGCACATCTGGAGAGGAGCTGGGAGAAAGCGGGTGCCCAGTGGTGCCGGGGTCACCTTGATTTCCAGACGGAGGCCTTTCGGGGGAAGGGGGGAAGTCACCGTGGCAGAGGGCGTCGTGGTCAGCCACCTCTTCCTGGAGTCCCCTGTGCCAGCGGTGGTGGCCCAGCTCACCCATCGAGGCTGGTGAAGGGGAAGGCATCCCAGCCACGTGTGGCCCCTACGGCAGGCTGCCCTGCGGGAGCCCAGACCTCAGCCCTGCTCATCTGCCGCGTTCCCTGTTTCTAGGGGAGGCCAGCGCCTCCACCATGTGGGATAACAACGCCTGGACGTTCTTCTATGACAACAGCACGGACGGCGAGCCGCCATTTCTGACCCAGGACTTCATCCACGCCTTCCAGCCAGACGCGAAACTGATTGTCATGCTCAGGGACCCCGTGGAGAGGTGAGTGTGGATTTCTTGCATTTGGGGGTGAAAAGGCAGTTTTAAAGCACAGCCACCTCATCGTGAGCAAGGTCTTGCCTTTTTTTTTTTCTTTTTTTAAATAAACAAGCTTAACTTGCAATGTTACTGCTATTTCTTATGTAAATGTTATTTTTGGTGCAGCCTTCATTGGGTCTAAACATATTGGAGATTGTTTTCTTAGACATTCTGACCACGGTCTTTGGGCTTTCAGCCTCTGGCCTGGGGATGTGGGACCTTCCTTGGGTCCTGTCTGGGCGTGTGAAACCCCCTTGGAATCAGGGGCATCAGGGTTTGCCGGGCGGTTTAGCTTTCGCTATTCCTTGTGCCACGACCGGAGCGTTGCCTTCACCTCTGTCAGCTCTGAGCATTCAGTGTCCAGCTATCCTCGGAAGACCAGAAGGAGGGAAAATGATGGGCAGGGCTGCTTGGTTGTAAAAAGCAGGGGTCGCCCGCTATGACTGAGGCATAGCGGTCGTGACACTGAAGGGCATGGGCATGGCTGGGCCAGCACCGGCGATGCTCACATCACAGCGATACTGCCTGGATGGCAGCAGCTCAGGCCGTCCAGGACCTGAAAACCACTGAGCCCAGCCATCCCCACAGTATCAGCGCATCACAGATGAGGGGCCCGCGGGCTGGTCCAGGACCCTGGAGTGGAGGCCCCCAGGACCCAGGATGACCAGTCCAGGTCTGCGTGAATATTCTTTCTGTTGTGAAACCAAATCTGCCTTTTGGGAGCATCCACACTTTGGATCCGTTTCTTCCCCATAGAGTCACATAGACCAAGTGTCAGTCTCCCCAAGTGGCAGTACCTGCCAGATGCGGACGACAGCAGCCAGAGCCTTCAGTGTCTCGCTTTCCTTTGGGCTGCCTGCCTCTTGTTACGGGTTATGCCTCTCACAAAGTTGTGCTGAAGGTCTAACTGCCCCTGTATGTGTGAGGGCGACCTTGTTGGAAAGCAGGGTCTTTGCAGATGGACTCAAGTTAACATGAGGTTATATTGAACCAGGGTGGCCCCTGATCCAGTGGCTGACCCCCCTATGAGAAGAGGAAATTCGGACACAGGGACACACAGGCAGGACAGACACCCCGTGATGGCGGAGGTAGAGATTGGAGTGGTGTGTCCGCAGGCCTGGGCACACCTAGGACGGCCGACTTCCACCAGCAGCAGGCGACAGGCCTGGGACAGCCCCCCACTCAGATTCCCGCCCCCTCTCCCCCATGGGAGCCGGCCCTGCTGAAGCCAGGATTTAAGGCTTAGAGCTTTCAGAATCCCCGAAGACTAAAATCCCGCGGTTACAGGCCGACAGATTGTGGTAGAAACTAATATCCACCTAACACCTTCCTTGGATGGTGTGCGTTCCGGGTCTCACGTCCTTGCCAGTGATGGCAGGAAGATGAGTTTGTTGTGGAAATTTTAGGAAATACACTGGGAAGCTGGAAGGGAAAACCGTTATTAAAAAAACACCTATAATCTCCCACCAGTTTACCTGTGCAGATGAGTGTTGTGTGTGTGTGTGTGTATGTGTGTGTACACAACTGTATGCACGTCCAGTCTTAAACTTGCTGCTTTTGTTTCACACTGTTGCCCCCAGAAGGACCTGCCTTAAAGTCCTGCCCTGGTGACTTCCTGAACTTGTGTCCCTTTGGTGGCTTTCTCGAAATGGCCCCTGCAGCTCTGACTGTGGCCTGGTCGGAGAAGCGCTGGCTTGTCCCCCTCTGTCTGCGCTGGGGCAGCCCTCCCGGTGCTGAGTCACGTGCTACATCTTTGTGCCCCGGATGTTTCCACTGCGGTCCTGTCCTTCTCAGGAATCTACCCTGTCTGGTTCCAAGGCGGCCACTGATCTCAGAGCAGCTCGCTGCATCCTACCTGCTGGTGCCCACCCTCGGGAGGCGGGGATTGGCCCTTCTGCTCAGGGAGCGGGCTGCCCCCCCACCTCCCCGGCCCGAGAGCAGTTGACACAAACCAGTGGTGCTCTCGTGTAGACAGGGTTATGTAGCTGCCAGCCCCGGAGGAAAGGCTCCATGACTGAGTGACCCCTCGCCGCCCACTGAGGTGTTTTCACAGCTGCTCTGCCCTCCTCCCCCAGACCGTCCCTGGCCGCAGCTCCCAAGGCTGGAACATTCTCTCAAGAGTATGGTTCCTGTTCACTGAATGTCTTCCTGTCGCTCCCCCTAGTTCCTCCTTCTGAGGAAGACCACACTGTGTCTCGGCCGCAGGGGCCACGGGAGTGAACACTGCAAGAGTGTGTCACTCCCTGGGCACAGAGGGGTGGGGACCGGGGCGGTGTGGGTCTGGTCTTGTTCCGTATGTGCCTGGACCGTCCTGGGCCCTGGGTATGGGGGCCCCACGGCTGATCGCAAGACAGGCATGGCTGTGGTTGTTAAGCTGTGTGGCTTCAACCGGAGCAAGAGGGAGGGTGAGAAGTGACACAGAAGAGGGAACGCACGCCTAGCGGGGAGTTCTAGAAAAGTTACTCAGGGGGAGCTGAAGCCAGGCTGGGTTTTGAAGGATGACTGAGAGTTTGCCAAGTCAACAGAGATGGAACGTGGTGAGAGGAGGAAGCACTGTGAGCAGGCGGAACGGTGGGAACAAAGGTAAAGACCATGGTTCTCTTGTTGGAGAGCAGAGTCGACTTTCCTAAATGTGTCCCCTTCTTCCCGCAGTTCTTGATTCTACCTCCCAGGACACGAGTGCCATAAGGGCGAGCCTTTCAGTGGGGAGGGTCACGGTGCTGCCCAGGTTCGGATGGCTGAGCCGGAGCAGGACCTGCCCAACTTGGCTGCTAGACCCAGCCAAAAGTTAGCCTGCCTTCAGAAGGCTCAAGGGCCACAAGACAGCCATTCCAAACAGTCCCCAGCTTTTGTTTCCTCTCTTCTTCCCTCCCCTTTCCCCCCAAATACTCTGTTTACTGTAAGAATTAAACATGAAGATTTCTTGCCTTTCTTGTCCTCAATAGAAATAGTTGACCAATTTGGACATTTATTGAGCCCTGACCACATGTTGGGCACAGTGCTGGGTGCCGAGCATATACGTGTCTGTGCAAGATGAAGGTCCACCCCGTCCCTACCCGCTGGGGGCTGGGCACTTGTTTGGAGACATGAGGCCTTGACTCTCTCGTGGTGGATGCCGTGGCGACAGCCTGCATCAGGATGCTAACCCAGGCATCGGGCTGCCTGCTGTGATCGGCATCTACTGCTTCATAGCAATTGACCCCCAAAGTCAGCAGCTTACAACACCACACGCTCACTATCACACAGTTTCTGTGGGTCAGAACCTGACCCAGTTTACTGCATCCTCTCCCTCAGGCTGTCTCCCAAGGCCGCAGTCAAGGCTTCACCAGGGTGGGGTCTTATCTGAAGGCTTGACTGGGGAAGGCTCTGCTTCCGAGCTCGCGTGGGTTGTTGGCAAAATTCAGTTCCTCAAGGGCTGTTGCAAGGAGGGCCTCCATTCTTTGCTGGCTGCTGGCTGGAGGCTTCCTTGCTGCTGGGTCTGGCCATCAGGGCTGCTTGCCTCATCAAAGCCAGCAAGGGGAGGGTCAACCAGCAAGTCGGAAGTCATGTCTTCTGTAATCTGATCACAGAGTGTCGGTCCGTCACCTTTACATACTCTGTTGGTTAGAAGCAAGTTACAAGGTCCAGGCCACACTCAAGGGGAGGAGATTACATGGTCTGAATGCCAAGCAACAGGGATTATTGCCCTCCACACCTGCTCTCCATTTCCCTGCCTGGTCCTCCAGAGGCCTGGGCCCAGCCAAGAGCAGAGAAGCTGCCAGTGTGATACGCCGTCCAGAGGCAGAGTCCCCCATGCACTGTGCAGTGTGTGTTCGTGTGCACGTTTTCTGTGTGGGTTGCTGACAGCAACAGCTGTTTCACTGCTTTTTAAACAGTTATAAAAAATATGCAACAATAGGGATTTCTTTTTTTTTTTAAACCCGTGGCTCATGGCCTATCTTAAATGGCTGGCTTGTTTGCCATCCCAGCCAGAAAGGATGATAGATACTCAATCTAGGTCACTCGAAGACACGAACACTTGGAACCCTGTTGCCTTTAGTGTAACTGGGTCCTGGGCCATTAGCTGGCTTGGGTTGTCCCACGACCTCGCTCTTCCACAGGGAAGGTTCTGGAGTTGCCTGCCTGCTACCAGTGGGATCAGGCTAAACTCTTCTTTCCATCTCCAAATTGGCGGGGGCTGGGGGTGGATTTTATTTCTAGTTTCAGATTCACATTTAGCCATTATTTCTAGACTTGATCCAAGGTAGAGGGATTAAAAATATTGGAATTGCCGATAGAATCAAATTAGTCACTTTTAAGTTTCCAGAGAAAGATGTAAATAATAGGTAAGTCCATTTTCCCCCCTCTGGAGGAGGACAGGGGAATGGTGGAAGGCGGATAGGCTGGTGCTTACTGCCGAGAGGGCCTGCCAGGCCTCATGCTGCAAGTTTCTCTCTGTAAGAGATAATGACGGTTTAAAAAAGTGAAGCATTTCTAGGCCAAATTAGCCTACTTAATTAAAAAACAGAATTTCTTTCATTTAATTTGACTCTAAAGTGGAAACGACTGTTCTTCTCACTACATCTCACATTAGCCTCCCGCCTCTTCATTTGTGAGAGGTTGATGGAGTTTGCCTCATCATTTGGAGGCAGCCTCCATTAAATGCGAAGGACGGAAGGTGCTCACCCTTCGGACATAGTTCATTCAGGGGACGCTTGGAGAGGAGGGTCACACACCATCTGTTAAGGATTTTACCACATCTCTGTTTGGGGTGTAATTCTGTGCGTAGTTTTAATGCAAGGTACAGCAATGACCACCACAGGGATGGCCTCGTTTTCCTGTTTTATGACGATGAGTCCAATGAGAAGGAGACCTCAGCTCAGTTAAGAGTGAGAACTTGATTTGACCCAAGCACCGTGAGTCTTGGAAACTGGGATGTTGTTTTTTTCATCTGCTTGTATAAATTGATTTTTTTTAAGTTTACTTATTTATTTTGAAAGAGAGAGAGAGAGAAAGAATGTGTCACGGGAAGGGCAGAGAGAGAGGGAGAGAGGGAATCCCAAGTAGGTTCTGTGCGCTGTCAGCGTGGAGCCCTGCGTGGGGCTCAGCCTCATGAGCCATGAGATTATGACCTGAGTGGAAATCAAGAGTGAGACACTTAACCGACTGAGCCACCAGGCGCCCCTAAACTGATTTCTAAACAATCCACTAGTCTGGGTCAATAATTAATCTATTTATGACAATGCACTAGGATGGGAAGGAATGAAACACTTAATGAAATGCATCCATTTACATGCAGTTGATCATTAGGACAGAGTAATGGGCAATGCTGAGCCTTTGGACAGAAATCCTGGTTTCACGGATTTTACTCCATCTGCGAAGTGGGTGGTAGGGCGTGCGGGTGGTGAGTGGCAAACCAGGGTCGCCTTGTAGAGTCATAGCTTTGGGGGACCAGATAGTCTGAATGGGAACCCCAGCTCTGCCACTTACTGGCTGTGTGACCTTGAGCAAGTTACTTGACCTTTCTGTGTCTCTTTTCCTTATTGGTGAAATGGGGGAAAATAGTCCTATCTCTAGGGTTGTGGGAATAACGTAATATATGTAACGTGTTTAAACAGGGCTGGATAAATATAAATTATTATGTAATTATTGGCTATTCTTAGTAGGTCAGAGTAGTAGCAAATAATAAACAAGAACCAGACTGAGCACTCATGCACTCCCTGAAGAGCTACTGGACAACGTGGACATGCTGGATGTGATACACACATTAGAGAACAGAGTCCTTCTTGTCTGCCTTCGTGGAGTCTATGTCCAGTGGAAGGGGTGGGGACAGCCCTCAATTAAGTGACCAAAGCGTTAACTGAGCACATACTTTTCAGGCGTTGCCTCATTTGAGCTTGGCAAGCAGATATTTGGGCTCAGTGGAGCTACATCACCGAGTCAGCAGTCACCTGATTAGTAGTGGCCAGGCTGGATTTGAGCCCCTGTTGGTCTGAGGAGTCAGGCTTTCCTCCCTATCAGAGGCTGGTCCTTGGGCCGCAGATTGAACTTGGAGACAGCAGTGAGCAGCCAGAGGTTTCTGGGGCCCGTTGTCGGACACCCGGCGGGGGCGATGGACGAGGCAGGCAGAGCAGAGGGTTGGGCCATGATGCAGACACACAGAGGTCTCCCCAACCCCGCCAGGAGCTGTGTGGCTTGGACGGCCTTTCAGAGTTGTCCCCAGGGAGGCCTCTCCCGGCCACCGGCCGCTGTCCGCTGTCCGCCCTAAGCTTAACCATGGGGGGGTGGCGTCTTTTCCTGGACGGGACTGGACTGTGAGCCATCAGCAGGGTGACTCCCCACTTTTGCAAAGCTCTGTAAGCAGTAAGGTCCCCTGTCTTTAATGGGTGCCTTAAAGGCACGGACCCCACGTCAGCGAGAGCAAGATGCCCATCCCAGGGCGACGTCGAGCTCAGCAGGAAGCGGCACCGAGCGACGCTTCGGAGTTGCCGGAGCCCTCTGACCCGAGACCAGACTTCCTCTCGCCGCTCAGCCCGTGCGGAAGAGCCCCTCCAAACAGCTCCCTTCCCTGGGTCCCGGGAAGTGCCGATTTGGTGCCACAGACACGTTCTTGGGCTGGAGCGGTGCCGCGTGACGTGTTCTCTGTAACACATGTGCGCAAGGATTAAAAAGCAGGCTGTTGCTCAGTACTGATGGATCAATTATTAATGTCAATTATCTTAAAGGGAAATTAGGTGACCTCCCCTGTGGGCCAGAGATGGAGCTGGGGGGAGGGGGACAGGCCGTCGGAGCGGGGAGGTCGAGACAGCAGCCGCAGATCGATTGCATGTCCTCTCCCTCCCCCCGGCCCCCGCTCTCGCCTTTGTCTTTAAGGCTCCGGAGGATTAAGAATCCGTGAGAGTCTTGAGGCAGATTGTAGCAGAGTGTCTCTTGGCGGCCTATTAATTTCCTGGTGAATTCAGGCATTTTGCTTCTCAGAAGCTGTCTGTCGGGTGTTATGGCCTGCCTTTGGTGAGCCCTAAAAGTGGCCTGGGGTCACTTTCATAGGACTGAACAGTGAGCCGCTCAAGGCCACCAAGGGGGTTGGCCCGGGACGTCACGGGAGGGAGAGCCGGCCGGGCCCGGGCCAGGACAGCTGGGGCCTTGAAGGCCGTTCAGGAGTAAGCACCTGGCGAAGGCCCCGTCTCGTTACTGGTGAGAGAGAAACCGTCATGCTGAAAATTCCTGTGTGTTCGGCGCTGTTTATTTTTTCGGGAAATGTTTACAAAGTCGTTGGCAGTCCTGCGTGTTCCCACACGGATTGTTTGCGCAGGGCGAGAAACACCGGGGAGAAGGGCCCCATTGTTTCCTGGTCCGAGGGGGCTGGAAGGGGAGATGTGCACGCCCGTCCGGCCGGCCGGCGTGGATGGGCGCGGGCGCAGAGTCTGCTGGGGACCGCCAGGTCCATTCGGGGACCTCGGGCCAGCGAGGTTGGCGAGTTGAAGCAGGGACAGGGAGATGGCACGTGTCACACGCCGGCCGGCCTGGGGGTGGTGGCCGCGCTCTGCGGTGGGGTCCCACAGCCTGGGGCTCGGGCCTGGCTTCACTACTGCTTTAACCAGGGGTGGCCCCGCGATCCCCTGGGCTTCCTTGTCCCCTGCTAGCAGATCCTACGATCAAGGTCACTTGCGAACTGCGTGCAAGTGCTTTGTAAACCGTGCCGGCTTCCTGGATAAAAGGGACGTTGGGTGCCTCTGAGACGTCCTGCCTTTTGTTCTGTGAACATTTCCCAAGGACCCAGGATCGGGTGCCCTGGGCCCAGAACCCTGCTCGTGCCCAAGAGGAAGAGAAGACCGGCCCAGGTGACCTCAGTGGACCGGAGGTTTTGTGTCCATTGTGGACACGTTCCGGCCCAAACCTGGGTGTCCTCGTCTGGCAGAAAATGAGCCTCAACAGGGTCACCCGTGTGTACAGCCTAAGGTGACTCCCGACATTTTCTCCAAATGAGCTGGGCCTGGCCAGTCCTGCTGCGTCGCTCCTGGCGGTGAGAAATTCACAGCTGGTGATTCAGTGAGACAGAAGGGCCCGCGTCCCAGACACATTAAATAGCCTTTATTTCCTTGTAGGAAAAATACACATAATTATTATCGATGGCACTCTGTCGACCTTCCTGATCGACCTTCCTGATCGACCTTCCTGATCAGAGGTCAGGAAGTTATCGATCAGCAATCTGAATCTGGATGCCAGCGAATGGAGAATGATGAGGGGGTGAGGGGGCTCTCTGGTTTTCAGTTTTGTGATCACCCTCTGGGTGTCTGCAGAACTGGGGTGTGGGGGGGGGGGTGAAGCAGAAGACAAGAGTGTGCCCGCGTCTTGGGGGTCCCTGGCGGAGAAAGTAGGACGCTCACATGTGTGTCATTGAGGAGCCGGCTGGTGGGCGCTCTGGGAACACAGCGAAATTGGGGCCAGCACGGCCTGCGCGACGTGAGCCAGCCCCAGAGCCGTCAGCCGCTCCCAGCCACCCGCCACCTCAGCATCTGCCCCCGATCCTTTCTCAGAGCCCAGCCCTCTAGACATCTGAGGATGTGGGGTCTCTGGAGACTGGGGTCTCTCAAGGTGGGGGGGTCTCTCGAGACTGAGCTGATGAAGGTTCACATGTCTCGTGGGCACGGGGATGTCTGTGACTTCCGACATGAGCCTCTCTGGGAATGACAGGTTAAAACCAACAGTGACTTTCTGGGGTGACCAAAACCTCCTGGGACTGGATGGCAGGGGTGTTCGTGCAGCTTGGTCTGTGTGCCAAGAACTACTGAATTGTCGGTATGTGGATTACATCTCCAATTAAAAATGGTGAGAACAGGGGCGCCTGGGTGGCTCAGTCAGTTAAGTGTCCGACTTCGGCTCAGGTCATGATCTCATGGTTTGTGGGTTCGAGCCCCGCGTCAGGCTCTGTGCTGACAGCATGGAGCCTGGAGCCTGCTTCAGATACTGTGTCTCCTTCTCTCTCTGGCCCTCTCCCACTTGTGCTGTCTCTCTCTGCCTCTCAAAAATAAATAAATGTAAAGAAAACCAAATATTTTTAAAAAATGGTGAGAACAGGGGCGCCTGGGTGGATCAGTGCATTAAGCGTCCAGCTTCGGCCCAGGTCATGATCTCACCTTCGTGGGTTCAAGCCCCGCGTCGGGCTCTCTGCTGTCAGCACAGAGTCTGCTTTGGATCTTCTCTCCCCTCCCCTCTCTGCCCCGTCCCCACTCATGTGCCTCCTCTTTTTCTCTCTCTCTTTTAAAAATAATAAATTTTAAAAAATCATTAAAAAAACGGTGAGAACTAAAACCACTGAGATCAAATGAGCTCTCGCGACAGCCAACGACTATCAGCTTATGCAAGTGATAGAAGACAACTCCGTGAGCTCTGAAATTGTTGTTTTTAATGTTTGTTTATTTTGAGAGAGCGCGTGTGCACGCAGAAGCGCAGTGAAGGGACAGAGAGGGCCTGTCAGCACAGAGCCCGACTCGGGGCTCGATCTCACAAACCGGGAGATCAGGACCTGAGCTGAAATCTGGAGTCAGACGCTCGACTGACTGAGCCCCCCAGGCGCCCCGAGCTCTGAAATGATAATAAACACCTGAAGGCCGGTTTGTCGCTGCTGCCATTTCCTAGATGCCCAGTGCGACGCTCCGTAAACTCACTCACTTTTCCTCATCTTCGTCCCGAGTGTGTGTTTGCTGCTGCGGTACACGCCGTGATTGCTTTTGTGTTTCCTGGAGCTTAACTTTTGCTTCGCAGTCACTGTGCACCTAAAACAATACAAACATCGAAACGAACCCCAGAACCCATCGGCTCCAATGGCTCCCCCACCCCCCACCCCACTCCAATCACCTGTTGATTTGACTCCTGAACTCGGGCTGTGAGCCGAGGCCTGTCGCGTCAGGGAGCTCTGGGCCCAGGCAGACCTGGCTTCGGGGGGCCCCAGCCGCAAAGCCCCCCGGGGCCGTGTGACCTCTCCAAGGGCCAGCCTTCTTGTAAGACAGGGCAGTGACACCCCGACTGTGGCTCAGGCAGGGGAGGGGGTTCGGAGGGACAGGTTGTGAACACGGAATGAGGGCAGCCGCGTCAGGACGGGGGCCGTGGGGACCATGGGAGGGGACGCCCACAGCATGCGCGAGCCCGGCCTGCGGGAGCGGCCCACGGAGGGGTGGCTGCCCCCGTTTCTGTGCCGATCAGGCCACCCACCTCCGCTCAGTGTCGTTGAAGGAATTCAGCATTGGCCTAGGCATAACCGTCCCGATTTTACATGGTGGAGGGGAGGGGGGGCCTTCAGCAGTGGCCTTGGTGGCCATTCCTCTGTCCCCACGGGAGGGAGAGATGTGGTCGCTTCCAGAGGCACTAGGTTCGGAGAGCAACCCCCCCATGCACACATTGTCTCCCACTCCCCCTCACGGCAGCGCTGGGTCCTGGGACCCCCGTACCACACAGACAGGAGCCGAGCGCACCCCCAGGAGAAACGGCCCCCCGTCACGGGGCCGCCCCAGCAGCCTTCTAAAATAACCATCGCACAGAAGGCCTGGAATGTATTTGGACTTATATTTGGAATTGCTGTTGGAAACAGTCCTGGCCAAATGTAACACCCATCTGTTTGGGATGGTTTAAGAGTAAGAAAATTAGATGGTTCGGCAGAAGGGGGCTTGGCAGCCTGTGCCATGCAAGGGGGCTGGCTGGGTGTCAGGGGCAGCTGGCTGTCAGCCAGGGAGCCCTCGGCCCCGCCAGCCGAGACTGCTCCTGCTGCCGGGGCCACTCGCTTCCTGCTGGATGGCCCCAGCCGGAGACTTCCCCCTTGTCTCAAGCTAGTTCCTGAACCTTCCACCCACTGGTCAGTCTCCCCTTCAGGAGTATAGTTGAGGTTTCCTTCCAGCTCTGGATGGCCTTTTAGCCACTGAAACTGTTGTCCTTCCTGCTAAGTCAGATGGAACAGCTCCTTCCCTCTCACCATTTGGTAGCCAGCCCTGAAAGCAAGCATCCTTTGGGGTCCCAACCGGCCAGGGTGGAACAGAGTGACACCCTCCCACATTTTTAATGCCCTACCTTCGTTAACGCGTCCTACGATTTGCATAAATGTCCATGCAGTTCTGTGATGGTTTATGTCAGCTAAACCTATTGTGTATTTACCTTGTTGGCCTCTCTCCCCTGCCTCATCATTGCACAGTAGATTAAAAAAATTTTTTTAATGTTTATTTATTTTCGAGGAAGAGAGCACTAGTGCGGGAGGGGCAGAGAGAGAGGGAGACGGAGAATCTGAAACAGGCTGCAGGCTCTGCGCTGTCAGCACAGAGCCCAACGCGGGGCTCAGCAAGTGTCTCAATCTACCCAAGTGGCTTTCACTCAGCCGTGGTCACTGCCTGACCCTTCCCCCCCCGGAGAGTAGCTGTGGGGAAACCAGCATTGATTATTGCTGACGTTCTTACGAAGCGTGAGTCTTCACCCCACCCTTCGGGGGGGTCCAAATTGTGCTCCCCTGAAAGTTAGAGCTCATGCTTGTCCTCTGCCTTCTTTGTTACATCTCTGAAGGGAAGCCAACCGCGTGGCTCTCATCCATCTATCTGCTCAGGACTCTCCCGTGGCCTCAGGGTGGGAGAGGGTGGAGGCAGAAAGCTCAGTCTTCCCGGGAATTTGGGGGGTGGAACCTGCATGCATTTGCTGGGGCTGTTGCAGCACATCACCGCAAACCGGGTGGCTTAATGCCACAGAGATTTGTCCTCTGGCAGTTCTGCAGGCTCGAAGTCTAAACCCCGGATGCCGCCAGCGTAGGTTCCTTCTGGGGGCTCTGAGGGAGGGGCTGCCCCAGGCCTGTGTCCAGATGCTGCTGGTGGCTGACAGCCCTTGGGGTTCCCTGGCTTGTGGCAGTGTCCCTGCAGCCTCCCCCTCTGCTTCACGTGCCCTTGTCCCCCGTGTCTCTGTCCCTTTGTAAGGACACCAGTCATTGGGTTTACGACCCACCCTCCATCCAGGATGAACTTATCTCAAGATCTGCATTCAACATAATTTCACCTGCAAAGACCCGATTTCCCAATAAGATCCCATTCACAGGTACTGGGGACTCATTTTAGGAGGATTTATGGAATCCAGACAGGAGAGGTGGCCATTCATTGTGATGAATAAAGTCTCTGCTCAGATGTTTACGACAAAGTGGACCATGAGGGATGTATCGTCACCGATACACCTCCCGGCAAGCATGTGGGTTCCAGGGACTCCCAAAGCCTACCCCACATTCCCGGGGGAACTGGGGGGCCAGAGACACCCCCTCCACTCTACTGAGGAATGGTCCCAGCCAGGCTGTGAACCTGACTCTCAGAAGGTGGATCCTGAGTTCATTTCACCTCCCCTAAAACACACGAAAATCAGTAATCGTCTCTACCCTCGAGGCCCCGCCCCCCAGCAGGGCTGGGCTGGCCTGGTTGGCACATCGGACACGTCCCACTTTATGCCCTGGGATTGCTTGATCTCTGAAGAACTGTTATGGAATCAGCAGATTCTTCATGAAGTTACTTTGTGTTTAAAGTTGAGCCAGGTTCAGGGGCTCTTGTGTTGTTGATGAGCAAAGTGTCTACAAGAAATGTTATTACCACAAAATCAACAGTCAGTATGCAAGGCTTGACCCAGCGGATGCGTTTGTAGACCGTAGTTTATGTGATAGAATTCCGGTGCCACCCAAGAATTTGGACAGTCCTGTGGGCGTCCGAGGTAAGAACTCTGGAGTCGATTTCCCGTTAAATCCAGATTTTGATGATAGTTTGAAAGGTGTCTGTTCCTTTTCATGGACATAGTTTCTTGGGCTAGGCTGTGACATCAGCAGGACTGATAAGAAGGGTGTGAGCCAGGAAGGGCACCCCCACCAGACCTGTGGCCGCATGGTACGTACGCGTTGGCATGTACAGCTCGGTTGCTCTTGGAGGTCCGCGCAAATCTGATTTGGGCATTTACCCACCAGCCTCTAGGTTATCCTGTAACTGGCCTGCAGGGACAGGTGCCGGGACGAGCAGCCGCTGTTGGGGGACACCGTGACAGGCAGATGGAGTGTCATCCTGGGTAATGTGCTCAGGCGGGTGCATGTCTGGGGGAGAATGTACTCACTGGTCACTGAGCATCTCTAAGGACTAGTCTGGAAGCAGGACCCTCTGGAGAGTTGGAGCCAGCACTTTCCAGAGTGTGTCTAGATGCCAGGCCGTCAGCAGGCAGATCCCAGTCGTCTCAGGACTTCCTGGAGGTGTCCTCTGGGGACACTGGCTGTGGATGAATTCTAAAGGGCCGTGCCGGAGGCACTGTGCCAAGCACCAGAGGGGAACATGGTCCCTAAGAAGCCATGCTCCTGTGATCAGCGGATCTACGCATCCCACCTCGACTGCCCTTAGAGGGGAGGGGTGCGGGGGGAGCCCTGCGATGGGGGCCCTGTGGTTTCTGCCCCCGTGGGTACGGCTGAGTCCCAGGGTCGGGGCACGGTGCGGGGTGGGAGGGTGCCGTCGGCGGGACATGTGGACTTCTCAGAGCCACTGAATCGCCCTCACTGGAATGAGGGAAGCCACAGCCCCGTTTCCCCACAGGCAGGCTGTGCGTGTGAAGGGCGAAGCAGGGAGGTCACTTGGGGGTGGGCACTGGAAAGGCACCAGGCAGAAATGAAGAGGGGATCTTCGAAAAACAAAAGAAAATGAAGACTTTGCAAGCAGAAAGCAGGAAGAGGTGTGGGAACTCACAGCTCAGAAGTTCCAGCAGAGAAAAAAGTGATTTGGTGGCAGTGAGAAGACATTCCTGTTAGGGTGCCGTCTCCCATCTCCCCTGTGCTTGTCGCTGCTCAGAGCCCACCCCCCCCATAGGGAGAGGAGAGAAGTTCCACAAAGACAGATGTGTGATCTCATTCCACCTGATCTGATCGGGTACCATCCCTGGTTGTAAAAATATAAAATATGCCCATACCTGCTTGAGTGGGCACAGAAAATTTCTGGAAGGTTATTTCAGCCCCTGATAAGAGAGATTCCCTCTGGGGAGCAGGACTCACATGAAGGACCCCGGAGAAACTGGGCAGGAGGGCTCGAGTGAGAGCTGTGTTTATTACATTGTTGTTGTGATTCATCCTTTCTTACTGTTTGTCTCATGTAAGAGAAGAAGTAGCCCTTGCTTAAAAAAAAAAAAAATCTATCTGTAATGCCGAGAGTCCAGTAAAATATATTTGCAGAGGATTTATTGAAAGAAAGAGAGACAGAAAGAGGAAAGGAGGGAGGGAAGAAAAGAAGGAGGGAGGAAAGGAGGGAAGGAAGGAAAAGAGAGGAAGGAGGGAGGGAGGGAAAGAGGGAAGGAAGGAAGGAAAGAGGGAGGGAGGGAAGAAAGGAAGGAGGGAGGGAGGGAAGAAAGGAAAGGGAAAAAGGAAGGAAGGAAGGAAAGAGGGAGGGAGGAAGAGAGAGAGGAAGGAAGGAGCAAGCAAACCCTTATCCTGGAGCTTGGTCAAGGCTGGTAAGGCAGGTTGCATTCAGGACCCACTCCAGTGGGTGTCAGGACACTGCGTGGGGTTTTATGTAGGGGACAAAGACTGGCCTCCACTCCAGATATAGCAAGGAGAAGTGGGGACTTATAGCCAAGGAGCAGTGGAGGTCTGTGGGTTGGAAATTACTAAGAGGATGCACTGGGCTAAGGTCGTCCAAGTTCTGGCTGAACAGACGGAGCAGGATTCCTGCTGAAGGCAGGCTGGGGCGGTCAGACACCCCCTGGGGGACAGTGGGGGACCTGGAGCCCACTAGATGTTGACGGGGAGCAGATGTGGCAGGGTGACGGGGGGATTCCTGCTGAAACTGGGCAGTACAGAGATGGACGTGGGCGTCTGCGAGTTGAGGGCTTGTTGGGAAGGTGTAGGGGAGCCCGGGGACCGTCGGGTCAAGGAGCGACACCATCAGTTCTCGAAGGAAAACGTGGCCACATACGTGTGTTCCCACAGATCCCTGTGCGTGGACAACTAGGTTTACAGGTGACTGCATGCCTTTGTGGGGGTGTTTTTATATTGTGTTAAAAAATAGGGCCATACCAATCTAGAAAGATACATTTCATAATTTTTTTTTAATGTTTGGGATGTCTGTGGAACCATAATATTGTAGGAGCGACAGCTGTTCTGGTTATTGTTGCCTCTGGTGGAGGAGAGAAAAACCGGAAGGAGCATAACATTTTCGTGGCCCATCTTCGCTGTTGTCGGTTTTCCTAATCTGGTGTTTCTGAGCTCGCCGTTGCGTGCTCAAGTGGCTAGGCAGAATTTAAAAAGTACCGATGGTTTGTCTGGGGCCAGTGTAGACCTGTCGAAGTCCAGGAGAGCGTGGGTGGCCCTGTGGGGGTGGAGGAAGGTGTGGAAGGAAGGAGGGAGAGGGCTCATCTGCAGGGGAACCGAGAGAAAGGCCGGGTCCTAATGAATGAAACGACGTCACATAATTAATTGCACGTTGATTTCCACCGTCGCCCAGACCGCGTGATTTCACGTTCCCGGGTGGTGAAAATATCCGCGTGTTTTATCCACAGGTTGTACTCGGACTACCTCTACTTCGCCAGCTCGAATAAATCCGCGGACGACTTCCACGAGAAAGTGACGGAAGCGCTGCAGCTGTTTGAAAATTGCATGCTCGAGTTTTCCCTGCGCGCCTGCGTCTACAACAACACCCTCAACAATGCCATGCCCGTGCGTATCCTGGGAGCCGGCCCCCCACGGGGCAGCCCCACGTGGTGGTGGTTGTGCACACGGCCCGCTGGACGGGAGTTCGGCACATAAACGCGGAGAAGCATTTGGGTGTGCAAATGCGTCTCCCCAGGCCTCCGGGCGGCGGTGGCTAGTGCGCAAACAGAAATGCGTGGACGTAAAAACTGTCCAGAGGAGGGGCCCTTCAGCTGGCACCAGGCTCTCTTCCCCACTGAGCTCCCCGTCACAGTATCCGCTCCTCCCCCTGCAGAGGCTGAGGGCGCAGTTAGGAAGATTACCATGTAGTGAGGCTCCAAAGACCCACCCTGCAATTAGGATTGGCAGACACGGGGACCCAGCTCTCACATCGTCTTAAGCCTGCTCTCCGATGGCGGATCGTTTCGGTGTCTCAAGAATTACCCACCGGTGACTTTCGGTGTTCCTTGGACAGGGCCTCCGGGGAAGGATATTTCCCCTCGATCTCTCTTTTTCTTTTCTCTTATTTGCCTTCAGGAATATGGCTGTACATGTCTTGCTTTTCTGTGTTATTATCGTTATGAAAAAGAAGCTGTTGGTGGGGAATTCAGCACACTTTGGCTAGGGCTGGTTTTCTGCCGCACAGCACCCTGGGTCGTCGGCCTTTTCAGCAGATTTGTGCTGGGGAGAGAGCCTTCCGCAGAGAAGCTAGAGCTGCCCGGGTCGCGGGGTGTGGTTCAACCACTGCTCCGTGGAGCGTGGCGTGTGGGGCAGCACAGACAGATGTGCTTGAGGTGGAGGCTGGGAACCCTCTGGGTGTGGGGCGCTCAGGGTCAAGAGGTTTCACTCCCTCTTCCTTGTTCTCAAGGCCGTCGCATCTGGAGTGCAGGGCCCTGGCCCTGGCACGAGGCACAGAGGCCACCAGTCGGGTTGAGGGTATTCTGCTGGACTTTCCAGTTTGTCAGAGAAGATGCAGACAGGGGCACAGATAAACCTAGAATCTGCCCAGCGGCCCAGGGTAGAGGAATGGCCTTTGGAGCCAGACAGAGGTGTGGGTTCGGTTCCCCGCTTGGGCCTTTACGAAGCTGTGTGAGTCTGGACAGTCATTTTGGCTTCTCCAAGACTCCATTGCTTCATCCCAAAATGGGGTAATAGCACTGTTCTTCCAGGCTGTTGTAAGGGGTAGAGTGATAGTTCCTTCCTGTGTAGGGGACAAATGAATAACCCTGTAGCCATCTCAGAGTTTCCGGTCCGTGCCCTGTGAATCGGACCAACAGAAGACAGATTAACAAGAGAGAGAAAACCGCAAGCTGATTAACATGTTTGTTGCACACGTGCGTGATGAGTAACTCAGAGGGATGGTTAGAACTCAGGCTTGCATAGCATCCCGACGGAAGAAAAGTATATTTGTAGGGAAGCGACCAGACAAAGGAAGAAGACTTTGAGTTTCTAGGGCAGCAAATCGTGGGAAGGCAGATAAACGTACGGCGGAACTAATGGTTGATAAGGGCTAGCTTTATCGAGGTTTGTGACATTTTATCCTCTGGTGCTGTCTTAAGGCTGACAAAGGTCTAGAGTTCTCTCCAGTGATTAACTTGGTCCATCCTGGCGGAGAGGGGAGGAAGGGCACCCCGACACATTTATGTACTGCTTTGAGTCAAATACGGTGAGGGCGGAGAGCTTTTCTTATGTTTGTGTTTCTTCTCAGTTGCCTTCGGCTCAAAGTAATCCTTATGCCGAAGTGGCGTATTTCAGGGCCGCGCGTTCTGCCTCCCTTCACATGCCTTCGTCATTTGAGCGTGTCTGTGCGTGGCACTTGGGCTGGGAGGGCAGCCGTGACAGGATAGGCCTGGTCCTTGTGCCCCCGTGCAGCGCCGGCCCTGGCAGGGAGCGCGGCTTAGCGCGGCTGGGCCAGGAGCCTGGCTCCCAGCAGGGGCCACCAGAACACAAGGCAGCGGGGGGACTTCCTAGGAGAGGCAGTGTTTGCGCCGAGGCCTGGAGGATGAGCCGGCTGGGGACGTGGAGGCGGTGACCTGTCCAGGTGCGGGGAGCAG
Organism: Cryptoprocta ferox; assembly: GCA_028646485.1. Taxonomy (NCBI): domain Eukaryota; kingdom Metazoa; phylum Chordata; class Mammalia; order Carnivora; family Eupleridae; genus Cryptoprocta; species Cryptoprocta ferox. The sequence continues at coordinate 74,674,169 of CM053561.1, read as the reverse complement.
CTCGTTCAAAGGCCGAGAGTTAAGCGCGGAGAGCACGTGCTACAGCTGGGCCCAGCACACGGTTGAGCGGGTGGTGGGGCAATGATCTGAGGGAGGTGTGACTTCTTCCTGAGGGACGTGGGTCCCCAGGGAGGGTTTAGGAGAGGACGGTTGTAGCAAATCTGTGTCTCAGAAAGATGCCTGGTGTACGGCGCCCGGGGCTGGCGGGGTGTCTCCCAGAGACAGGGAGGCCAGGGTGGGGGGCGGGAGGGGGTTTCTGTAAGAGAAGTGGGGGCTGAGTCAGGGTAGGAGACCGTGGAGGTTTCTAGAAACAATTAGGAGGACTAGTGGAGAGGACATGCACATGGATTGGATCGGATCAGGCGGTGGGGTAATGGGGAAGCCACAGGTTTGCTGGCCGGCAGGCCAAGTACGGCATTTGGTTCAAAATGGCCCTCGTTCTTAGCTGTTGCTTTTTAGTGTGATTGTTTATGGCCGCGAGGGTCATCCGTGCAGGGCCTGCTGGAGAGAAGGGCCACTACCTGGAGACATTTCCTGAACATTCCAGCGGTGGCGTGTGTGAAGTGGGGACTGGCCTCATTCACAGCTGAGACTTGATTCGTCTCCAAGGGCACACGCTGGGCGCCGACTGTATGCCCAGCACTGTGCTCAGTGCTGGAAGAAACCCGGCCATGGGGTGACCTGGGAGGGAGGAAGGGAGGGAGGGCAGGAGGCAGAACAGGGAGAGTCGAGGTGATGTGTCCTGCTGGTGTGGTTCAGAGAAGGTGCTGGAACCATCCTCTTCCGGGCCTTGTTACTGCTGAGTTCTCTCTTCAAGAGATGATGTGGCCGATGCTCTGAAGGGGAGGGAGAGGCGAGGCTTTGCTTCGGGGGCCTTCTACAAGGGAGCGCGCCAAGCTGGCTGGATGTGGGAGGGCGGCGCCAGGCCGGGCAGGGGGGCGTTCCTGACTCTGAGGGTACAGCTTACCCCGGGGGCATTTCAGTGGCTTCGCGTTGTGTTTCTGTCCCAGAAGAGTGGGCGTCTGATGTCCACGTGCACCCTGAGCCCGGGGCACGTCACGGCGCCCAGAGCCTGCCGGGCCAACCCCTCGGCACAGGCAGGGCTACGGGGGCAGAGCCGGCCGGACGCACATCTCACCTCCCTTTAAATAGGTTTCCCGGAGGCGGGATTTCCACAACCACTTCCTCCCACAGACAAGAAAGGGGTGCCCTCCCCTCCTCGGCCCTGTTGGCCTCCAGCCAGAAACATCAAACCATTGTAGACACCGAGTGATCAGTTCATAGGAGGCCTCCTGAGTCTCCACTTTGGGGTACGCTGGGAATTCTTCCAGAACCCTTTGCCAGTGAGAGAGGGACAGTGGGATCTAGCTTTGTTCACTACTGACCGTGCGCCAGGCACTGTCTTGAGATCTTCTAATGCATCATGTTCTGTCCTCCGTGCTGCCCTGAAATCCATGCCCCTTTTACAGATGAGGACACTGAGGCTCACAGACACTAACTCTCCCACCCAGAGACATAGAGCTGGTAACAGGCCTAGGGCTCATCCCAGGTCCCTTCCGGGGAAGTGGCATTTCGGACTTCCGGACTCGTGGCATTTCCACCTTTCGCCGGCCAGCTCCGAAGAGCAAAGGTGTGAACTGGCTTTCTCATTCAATCTCATGTTTTGGCTGAGGGTGACGAGGTGGTGGCTTAGCGGACATCTTAGGTCAGAGAGAGACGACCAGGGGCAGGGCGGGTCGACAGGACGGAGTGCGGGGTGGGCGTCACAGCTGTGAGTCCCAGCTCAAGCATGACGCGGGGAGGGAGCTTTTTCAAACAGGTGGAGCCTGGTGCCAGCCCTGCCTTCGGGTGGCACTGGCGTGTGCGAGCCGGCCCTGCCTCCTTCTCCACCTCCTCCAGCCATCCCCTCTCGGTCACCTCCTCTGCAGCCACACTCCCTCCTGTTACGTTTTCGGGCCGACCTCTGGCCTCGGAGCAGGGGTTCGCAAAGCGCGGTTCCCGGACCGGCGGCGTCCGCATCCCCTGGGAACTTGTCAGCAAGGCAGACCCCAGGCTTCGCCCCAGACCACGGAAGACAGCATCTGGGGGGGTGGGCCCATCAGGCTGCCTAGAACCCTCCCCCCCCCAGGCAGATTGGAGAGGCCGGGTCCAGCCCCTTTCCCTGGAACATCCTTCCCCCGGATGCCGCCAGGCTTCTCGTCCTCTGTGTCTTGCTTTAATCTGACCTCTGCTTTCTCTCCGCACCCCCGTTGTTTCCCTGTGGCAGGGGTCACAGCTGGGGATCGCAGGTTGTTTCTTTAGCAGCCCACCTCTGGGTCCCCCACGGGGTCCCCGGCTCCGTGAGCCCAGGGGCCATGTCCGTTATGTAGCAACACATCTCCACTGCGAAGTGGGGTACCTGGCATGCGGCAGCACTCGATTGTTTGCAGAAGGAATGAGTGAATGAGTGAATAGGGAGTTTTTGAGCCTAGTGGATTCCAGATAGGCTGGGGGGGGGGGTTCCAGCTAAACCCCCCATCGGGAACCGAGAGGCTTGGCCGGGCGCCTGTGGGGGAAGAGCCCTTCACCCACCCCTCCTTGGCTCTTTCCCTATGTGGTGAGGACCCGGTGGCGGGCACCCGGTGGCTGGGACCCGGTGTCGGCTCCAGGTGCCGGCGGGTGCTCCCAGCCGACCCTGCGCAGGCCCCCCCCTCCCTGGGCTTCCATTTTTCCATCAAGAGTTGGCTGTAGCAGATGACCTCAAAGGCTTCTCTTGGCTCTGATGTTTTGTCGTTTTAAATCTGTCAGACACTTCCCCTAAATACCCTTTTTACCTTCATGCCATTTTGATTCTCAGGCCTCTGCCGGGAAAGGAGAAGGACAACCGTTCCAAGTGGGCCCGTCTTAGGGGTCGTGCACAGTTGTAGCAGTGATGCCGCGTGCACCAGGGAGCGCCACTCAGGGTGACCGAGCGTCCCTGGAGTGGTGAGGGGGAGGGAGGGAGGTGCGGGCCGGGGCCGGCCAGAAGAGGGGGTGTTCAGGGGATCAGGGAGCCCGCCGCCGTGGGGGCCTCCTCGCTGCCCCTCGCCTGCAGAGCCCCGTCGGGTGTGTTCCCTGCCCTGGCGGACCGCCCCTGCCCAGGGAGGAAGGGCCTGGCTGCAGGGGGCCTCCTGGGAGCAGTGCCGGGGCCCTGCCCACGGAGGGACCGGCCAGGCTTGTGGAGAAATAGTCTGTCACCTGTGGCCAGGTCAGGAATGGGTTCCGGCTGTGATATAAATATCCTGCCCCCTACTCCCTCCCCATCACAAACATCAGCTTCTGTCCTTCTAGAATGTTCTCAAGTTGCAAAGGCAGGTGCTCTGGAAGATCACCCTCGGGAGGCTGGTCCTCCCTGGGAGGGCCGGCCGGCGAGCCCCGCAGAGCATTGAACTGCTCTGTGAGGCTCATGACTCCGGAAGACACGCTCGGTAGGGTTTGTCTGTGTTAGAGGTGCCACACGCCATTTCTGAGGCTGGCATGTTCTCACTCTGGCTCTGGCCCGGCTCGGGGTCTTCAGGAAGCGACAAGGGGAGGGGGCAGGAGGCAGCTGATGAAGTTTGGAGACAACTTCTCCCCTCTCACTGGTTTTCTTCCTCCACATCCTCCTCCGTGATTAGAAAAATAATGAAATAGGAAATGAATATCGAGAGATGAAACTAGTTAGCATCTGTTCATATTTTCTTAGACGTTTCACCGCCCTGCCACCACTGTGTCCAGCATGTCACCAGGGGAGAATCGGAGCCCGGCCCCGCCTCGTGGGGCCTGGTGGGATGGAGGGGCCCCGGCTGGGGCTGGGAGGGACAGAGGGACCCTGAAGGGAGAGTGTCTGTCTGCGCAGCTGAGGCTCGGAGGGGGCGCCGGGGGGCTGAGCGCAAGCCAGACCAAGGGTTTCCCACACTCGGACAGCAGGCAGGGCGGGAGCGGGCCGGAGGGGCCAGGCCAGCAGTTGGGACGGCTCGCACTGGTGACGGGGCGGTGGGGGGGGGGTGCTCGGAGAGCAGACAGGAGCCCCAGTTGGGGGGCTCTGACAGCTGGGCCTGACCGGAGGGGCTGGCATGGAGCTAGGCAGAGGCAGCGGATGGAAACATTTGAGAAGGTCGCCGAGGCGGAGCGGCAGGCCGGAAATGGGGCAGGGTCCCCAGGACTTGGGGGAGGGCGGGGCCCAGGAGAAAGGGGCCTCTGGGTGGAAGGGGGAGAACTCTGTTCTTTCCAGAAACTTCGAAGAGCTGAGCTGCAGCTGTGAAGTTAGAGGGAACATCCCAAGGCCACTCTCATTGCTGACAGGTTTGTAAGTCAGGGGGTCCCCCAGACCACTTTGGGGTTCAGTAGCTCACCAGAAGGAATCACAGAGCACGCGGAAGACTGTGCTTGCAGTAGAGAAGGGACACCCACTGGACCCCCCTGCCCCCGGGAAGAAGCACAAGTGACCACGCACAGCATGGCCATCCGGGGACGCCCACCCCAGCCTGTGGTGTCCAGAGCACTTACTGGGGCTGGGTCGCGTGCCACCGCCTGGCTGGCCTTTACCGTCCCGTCCCTGCTGCCGGCCAGACTCCTATCCCGTCGTCACTCACACTGTTTATTCTCCGGTGGCCAGATGCCCCAGGCAAGCCAAGACACTTCTCAGCCAGGACATCCCAGGTGGCCTAGAGGTCACCTCCCAAGGGCCGAGGCCAGAGGCCAGACTTCCTTTGGGTAAGGGTAATTCTTCGCCGCGCAGGCTTGCAGTCCGGCATGAGAGAAGGCGCGGAGGACGTCGCCCCGGACATGCAGGTGGGAGGCAGGGGCTGTGCACGACCTTGAACGCAGCCTCCTGGTCACGGACGCCCAGGTGGCACCAGGCACGGGGCGGTTCACTCCCCTGGCTCGTTTCCAAGGTGTTGAACATGGTTCTCGTGGCTGTCGCGTGCTGGGCGGAGGAGCAGAAACACGCAGGGTTTTGTGCAAGGAATGCTTGCGACGTTCATGGGTACAGTCTGGCCTCTTCCTTCACCTGAGTCTCCACCGTGAAATGGGTCCCGGAGCTGCCGCCAGGGTTGTCATGAGGATTAAATGTAACCTTAAGTAGGAATCTTCTGTGTGAGTTGCTCAGTACCCTTCCTGAGACTCAAAGAGTGCATGGCGTTTAAAATCCATCCTTTGGGGGTGCCTGGGGGGCTCAGTCGGTGAAGCGTCTGACTTCAGCTCAGGTCACGATCATAGGGTTCGTGGGTTTGAGCCCCGCATCGGGCTCTGTGCTGACAGCTCAGAGCCTGGAGCCTGCTTCGAATCCTGTGTCTCTTTCTCTCTCTCTGCCCCTCCCCTGCTCATACGCTGCCTCTCAAAAATAAATACACATAAAAAATAAAAATAAAAATAAAATCCATCTTCTGAAGGCAGTTGTTTGCTAGGATAACTCTTGGTGCTGGTTTGTATGCAGGCCTGATACTTTTGGGAAAGTGTTCGGGAAATTCCCCCTGAAGTGACACCTGCCTTCTGCTTGGTTCCAGGTGAGGCTCCAGGTCGGGCTGTACGCTGTGTACCTTCTGGACTGGCTCAGCGTGTTTAACAAAGAGCAGTTCCTCATTCTTCGCCTCGAAGACCACGCATCCAACGTCAAATACACCATGCACAGGGTCTTCCAGTTTCTCAACCTCGGTACGGATGTCATGCTGATGACCTGCGGAGCAGGCCTGAGCCCCGTGGACACTGGCTGTCCGAGGTGCTCGCTGAGTCACACGCAGACGCTGTGCACCGGGCCGGGCCAGGCTGAGCGGGGCGGCTAGTTCAGGACCCATTTGTCAGGCACGGAGCCCTGTGCCGGGGTGGGGTGGGAGGGGTCCCTCACCTGGGGGGCTCCAGTCCGGCAGAGGGAGAGGAGGAAGCCACAGCTCGAATAGCCACATAACTGGTAGAATGACAGTTGGTTCATACACATGACTCTGGGGTCCCCGTTGAGCTCAGTCTTTGGGATGAGTGAGAAGTCCGCGCGTGGCTGGGACAGTCTTACAGAGGCCACAAGGCTTGGAGGAGGGAATGGACAGGTCACTGCAGGTTTCGGGGGGACCCCTGGAGTCAGGGCCACATGGCTGGGTGGCACCTCTAGGAAAGTCCGCTGCTGCTGGCCCTGGTGATGGCTCGTAGGGGTGGGTGTTTGGGCCCAGAGGACTGCCGGAAACTCTAGAGCAGAGCTCGAACACTCGCGCAGCCCCGTCTGAGTATCTGAGCTGAGGATTTTGTTGATGGATTATTCCTTAAAATTTATTTATTCTCCACTGGTCTCAGAACCCTTTATGCTGCATGGTGATATGAGGGAGTGAGATTCCTTTGACCTCTGAAAGGCCTAGAACCATTTTCCGTGGAGCGGGCCAGCCGCTGGTAGACTCTGTAACGTCGGGGAGCTTGTCTTTAGTCCCTGAGATGGACAGTGAGGCCAGTTCTGTTCTTCTGTTGCACACAACCCAAGGACGCTGGAACACGGCTTTTCTGTGCCAGGGCTCAGGACTTTGGCCAGATCCCGAGGGCCCCAACCAAGTGGCCTGAGCAGTGAGCCGGTCGGTTAGGTCGGGGACATGCTAACGGTCCGGGGGGGGCTGGGGATGGAGGCGGTTGGCTTGTTCACGGATCTTGCGGCAGGTGGAGGTTCAGCTAACAGGGACTCTGGGCACAGGGGGCCTCCCTGACCCAACACCCCATGGCCACTAGACGGGGTGAAATACGGCCCAGCCACAGGCCCTTTGCCTCAGCAGCCTGCAGTAGAATGATACTGGCAGGATTCCAGCAGGCGGATTGGTAGGAAAGTCTAAGCCCACAGACTGCACCGGGCGGGTCGCACCGTTAGCCACGGGCAGGCTGACGGCCAAGGGAGCCAGCCAGCCCTTGAAGGGTGTCTGGCGCTGAAGCCGGGAGGAGGCGAGGCCGCCTCCCAGAGCCCCAGCCGCACTCCGAGGGCCAGTGTCCAGCCCCAGGCCGGAGAGCCCCTGCTCCTTCGTGATGGTGCTCCCACCTCCCGTGCTCCGCAAACCGAGGATGGCTCTGGCCAGAGACCCGAGCGCTCCCGAGGGGACCCTGTCCCAACACGAAGTGTGGCTGGGAGTTGTGCAGAGTTTCTTCCTGCTGCGCCCCCTGCTTCACAGCCCATTCTTTGTGTTCCAGGACCCTTAGGTGAGAAAGAAGAGACCCTGATGACAAAGAGCCCCGCGTCCAACGCGCGGCGCCCCGAGGACCGGAACCTGGGGCCCATGTGGCCGGTCACCCAGAGGATCTTGCAGGACTTCTACGGGCCCTTCAACGCCAGGCTGGCCCAGGTGCTCGCCGACGAGGCGTTCGCCTGGAAGAAGACCTGAGGGTCGCGTCCCCTGCGGTTTCCACTGTCACCGTGATTTAAAAATCTCTTTGTTGGGGGGGAGGGTCCCTTTACTCAAGAGCGTGGAGAAACCCCAAGATTCTTCTCCTTCCCCTCCCTCGGCACGTGTTTAGCGTGACCGTTTGTGGTGGGAGGCAGCCCGGCAACTGAGCCTCCAAGGCCTCCCCCATCCCAGGCCACCGGAGACAACACTCGGGAACTGCGCCCTCCTGGGGGGGCGGGGCGGGAAGGAAGCGCGGCTGGGGGCTGACGGTGTGGGGTCCGAGTGAGCGCGCTGGGGGTCACTTCCCCACGCTGGAGGTCACGTCCCCACGCTGGAGGGTCACGCCACCGCGTTAGAGGTCACAGCACGGCATTGTCAGAGTTACACTCCATTCAGTTCTGAAACTGTTGAGGTTAATACTTTGATTTGGGCGGAGAATGGAGAGACTCTTTCTTTTTTCTCTTTTACTCCGAAGTCCGCCCTTTATTCGCTTCAGGTCTAAACCTTGTTAATTTCACTTTTTATGAAAGAGGAAAAAAAAGTCCATTTTTCGTAGCACATTCATGTCGGCCCCCTCCCATCCTGTCCCGCTGTTACTTACGTGTAACTGGAACACGAATGTTTCAGACAAACCATTTCTGCATTTCACCAGCCGTAGCTCCTTCTCTGCCCCTTTCGATGTTTTCTCCAGAGTTTATTCAGTTCATAATCGGGACACAAGTTCAGTTTAGACTTCAGAAGGGAAGGGATAGAACTCTCCAGGGAAAATCTAGGCGTCCTGGACCCTCCTCACGCACAAAGGGGCGTCAGACCTGGAGGCCATGTGCAGTTTTAGTTGTGGCCGCAGACAGGCCCCCCGTCGCTCTGCCCTCCCCCCAGAATGAGCTCATTGCCCAGATTCTCTACCATGTGTGGCCAGAGGCCCTCACGGTTTTCACAGACTACAAGACACTTGTGTCCCGATGCAGGAACAGTGAGCTACACATGGGTGTGCTGCGATTCTCAGCGGGACTTTCTGGGCCACTCGACAGCTTGGCCCACCGATGGATGGGCTAACGGCCTTGTCATTTCTCAGCGGTGATGCAGAGAGAGTGAAGAGAGCACGGGAGCCCCGGGTGGGAACTCGGCGAAGCTTGGCACCGCAGTGTTTTCGAGAGAAGCTTCCGGTGAACCAGAGCTCTCCGGTCAGGGTCCCCTACACCAGAGTCAGCGCAAACGTCTGGGTGGCCAGCCGTCACTCCCGGACGTGAGGCCTCGCTCAGCTCTCCAGCCCCGGAGCTGTCACCTCTCTGCCATCAGAAGGGCACACACGGCCCACTGGGAGGCGCATGGCGGGCCTTCCTTCCGCACCGGCACGGCCGAGCCATTTCCGCTCCTGAAGGCACTGTGTGTCCTGAAGACCCACTTTCGGGGACAGCACCCCCCCACCCCCTTCTCCCACAGCCACCGCTCGGCAGCCTGGCCTGAGCACCGGGGAGCTACGGGGAGATCTCACTTCAGCGTGCGTGCGTGCGTATTTATTCGCAGTTCGGGGTGACGTGTGTGTGTGTGTGTGTGCGCGCGCGTGGGTGGCTTCCCTTCCTGTCCTGTCGCCGATGAGGCGCCCCTGCTCCGGACGCAGCCCTTTCGTGGATTCGTTTCCCTGCCAACTACCTTGTCGCTTTCAGTGTGTGCTTCGTTCTTCTGCTCCAGCCATAATTACAGCAAAGGATTTTTCCTACACAGTCCTGTGCATGTGAGTAACATGCAGTGTAATTCTGCTTCTTACAGAAGTATCCCTGGAGGTATTATTTCCAATATTATTTGGTTTATTATACAAATCTTTTTATATGCGCAGGCCCAGCCCTTCTGTGCCAGTCAGTGCCACCCGGACAGTCTCTCCCAAGGGGTCTTTCTCCAGAGGGCAGATCTGTTGCCTTTGCTTTCTCACGGTCAGGCCTGGTTCCTGTTGACGGCGCAGGTGCCCTTCCAAGCGGCGGCATGGAGCCTGTCATCCAAAACCAAAGTGAAACGGAGCATTTCTCATGACCTGGTATTGAAGTTACTTTGTGTCCCCAAAGCTGTGTATCGAACTGTATTCAACTGTACGCCCTTAGTAGTGGAAGGTGTGTCAGGTGAGCCAGTTACGCTGGACTTGTATTAATATTGAGCATAATTAAATGTGGACCCCTGTGACCGGTCCCTGGGAATGCACGCTGTTCTCACCCCCCTAAACACACACGCTAGGTTCTCCGTGGTATCTGCCGCGCACAAATGAGTCTCCGAAATAGTTCAGAGTCTGACCTGCGTGTTTTCTGTGCGCGCTGTGTGAGGGGACTTATAGCCTATGGTGGCAGGAGAGAGACTCTCCGAGGAGGAAGGGCTCCGATGTTACCTGTGACTCCCCACGGGAGGCCTGCTGTGGGTGTGAGTCAGGGTCCCAGGGTCGGCCCTGCCCACAGACGACCCTAACGCGGTCGTCAGACATTTGGATCTGAAGGCGGGGTGACCACAGGCCCTTACGACTCCCATAGACTGTTGTCATCATGGCTTCTTCCTTCATTCCTGGGCCCAGGGGCAGTGATTTTGAGACTCCTGGTGTCACTCAGGGTCCCTTGGCTGCCCTGGGATGGGCAAGCCTGCAGGAGAAAGACGGAGCTGCCTCAAGTTTGGGGTTCTGGAGGCCTGGGCTATCTTGGGGCCAGTGTGGACCATGGTTTGGTCCCCTAGTTCTGAAAAGACCACCCTGGGAGGGTCTCTCCTAGCACTGCCCCCCCCATAGTGGTGCATTGTGGGAAGGGGGCCGGTGAGTCCAGATCTGGAAAGAGGAGGGGCCCATCTCTTGTGGAGGGAGCCAGGCATAGCGCTCCTCGGCAGAGAAAATCCGCCTGTGAGGAGAGGGGGGGGGCAGGTGGGAACCAAGGGGCAGGATGGATGGATGAGTCTCCAGGGGGGATCGAGTCCCTGTCCCAGAGGCTTTCCCAAAACCCTGTCCACTTTGTTCTCACCCCTATCTGGGAACCAGCCCGAGGGGAACCTATGGACGCAGATCGTCTCTATCAATGTAAGCCTCCCGGTGGATGCCCTCTTCCCAAGTGCCCTGTGTGGGAACAGAAGCGAAGGCAGCAGGCGCTCTGAGGATTTCTGGCCTCGGCCAGCAGGGAGGGAGGGAGGTCTTGGGTGTGGGCGGGTGTTTTCCTGTTGCTCCAGAAATCTCACCCTGTGGGTAGCCACGCTGCCTGTGGGTGAGGCAGATCCTGTAGAGACTTGTAGGACGAATCATCTTCCCAGAACCCCCCCGCCCCCCCCCCACCCCTGCAGGGCTCTGGCTGAGCAGCCAGGAGAGGAGAGCAGCCCGCTGGCTGGGCTGCAGAGGCCTGAGAAGCAGGGGCCCTGGGGGAGCTGCATTAGTATCCCTGCGGCTGCCGGAGCAAATTATGCCAAACTTAGCACCTTAAAATGACACATTTATTATCTGGGAGTTCTGGAGGTCAGAAACCCCAAATCAGCCCCCTGGGGCTACGGCCAAGGTGGGGGCTCTGTTCCTTCTGGAGGTGCTAGGAGGGAATCTGCACCTCCAGCTTCTGGAGGCCGCCCCATTCCTTAGCTCATGGCCCTGGCCTCCCTCCATTCTTAGTGCAGCTCCTTCAAGTCTCTGCCTCTGCCTCTGTGATCATGTCGCCCTGTTCTGTCACCCTCCTGCCCCTCAGAAGGACTGGTGATGACTCTGGGCCCCCGGACGACGCAGGATCTTTTCCCCATCTCAGAAGCGTGTCCGCAATGGCCTTTTTGCCATGTCAGGTGACATGGGCCCCAGGGACTAGGATATGGACGTCTTCGGGGGTCATTACTCAGCTGCCCATAAGCGGATGGTGCAGTGAGCCAGTCAGGCAGTCAAGCGAGTGGGTGCCCCTGGCCTGTCCCTTGCAGCTGTGCCCTGTGGGGCCCAAGCAGGTCTGAGTGGGCAGACGGCTGCCTAGCAGAGGACCAAACCTCCCAACGCGTCCATCCTGAGATGGTGGATCTTCCTGTCCAGCAGGGCCCTGTGACAGGGGCAAGCGGGACAGGGTGAGGCCAGGCAGGGCCAAAGACCCACCTTTCTCCCAAAGTCAAATTGCAAGTCATTCTTTTGTGTGTTTTTTTCAAGCGAGCCCAGGGGCGTCCCTACCCCGGCTGGGACTGTCTCTCCATCTTCGGGTGAAAGTGATTTCTGAGTGCTTATAAGTTTTGTTTTTTCTTTAAAGTTACTTTCTCGGTTCCCTAGGAGACCCACATCGGCTGCATGGGCAGTTTTGAGTTTCTGAAGCTCAGCTGTTTCCTAGTTAGTCATGCTTCAAGGGGAGCTGCTTCTGAAAGTTACAAAAATAGTTTGCGTGGTTTCTGGTCCCTGAGAGAGCCTGGCGGGGG
>CM053561.1:74561653-74662337 GCA_028646485.1 Cryptoprocta ferox | reverse complement strand
CCCCTTCCATCCCCTCCTTCGCAGAGCAGCAGGTCCTGGGCAGAAGGGTGGGGAACTGTAGATAGCCCTGGGTTCCTTAGGGCTGAGCAGATTGCTCCCCCAGAGCCCGCACCGGCCAGGGCCGAACACCGAGGTGGAAATGGTGGCGCCCTGGGCAGCTGCAGCTAGCCTGCGAGGGACACCAGTTTGCCCTCCTGGTGGTGGCTGCATTCACCTGCCAGGGCACAGGAGACTGGCCTCAGGCCCGCCCCCGCAGATTCAGGCCTGCTCCCTCGGACCCAGACCCGCCCCCACACCCTGCCTTGTTGCACTTAGGGCTAAACAAGGAGCCAGACTGGTCCACTCCATGCTGGGCAGCATATGCTGGCCGCCCTGTGGGTGGGGCCCCCTGTGCCACCATGAGGGCCCCTTACTTGCAGCAGAGCATGGGGACAGCAGGGAGGCCGCTGGGCATGAGGCTTCCTGGCATGCACCCTGCCTAACCCTGCCTAACCCACTCTGCCTGCTCCGAAAGGCCCCTTTAAGGTAGGATCTAGAAGCAGGCAGGTCTGTTCAAGGCTGAATCCTGGCCCCCCTGAGTCTCATGGCTTTCCCAAGCCACGCGGTGGGGTTATAGCGGGGACCCAGTGGAGCAGAGAAAGGCCAGGTCCAGGAAGTCAAGGTGGGAAAGTGTCCAGCTTCCCCCCAAGTCTTGAGCCATTCTTCCCCCAAAAGGGATGATCTGACTTGCACCCAACAAACTGCCCTGCCAAGAGGGACAGAAGGGATGGAGGACAAGCCTTGGGCCTGGAGCCAGGAGGGCTGGGTTCAAGGCTCGGGTTCCCCAGTGCAGATGCCCACCCCATCACCTTGGGGACACCAGTGGCCCTTCCCACATCCACAGGTCTGTGAGCCTCACGAGTGGGTGTCAGAGTTAAGACAATGGTCTACAAAAGGATCAGAGCGGCTGCACACCTGCCTGGGGTCACACAACTCTGATCCCCAGAAACGGGAATGGCAACTCAGATTTTTTAGTTGTTAACTTCAAAGTCAAGGCCTTTAACTGTGATGCTACAGTGTCGACCGGCTACCCCCGCCTCCCACAGGGCTCCCCAGCCTCCGAACTCCTTTCCTCCCCCTTCAGCCCCCAGTTTGAAGACCCTCAGGGATGGGGCAGTGGTTTCTGGGCCTTCTGGGCCAGAGGTTTCTGCAGACCTGCCCATCAAGGGCTCTGCATGGCGAGTGGAGCTTCTAGGAAAAACACAAGGAAATAAACAGACTTTGTTCTGCCCAGCGGGTCTGGTAGCCGAGTCCTCTAAGCCTCCACCTATAGGATGAGGCAGGCTTGGGGGCTGCCTGTAGGGGCCAGCAGAGTCCTTGGAAGTGGGCCGTCCACCCCTGGGCGCCGCCCCGCCGTCCCAAAGGCACCGAGGGACACGCTTCAGCCAGAAAGTGTGCAAAGAGTCAAACTTTAATTATTTAGCCAATATTTTTGAAACCTCTACTTGCATGAGGCACTGGGCCAGACATTGGGGTGAGGTGGGGTGGGGGCTGCAGATCGGCTCATTCGCCGCGTCCTTCACTGGCTTCTTGCACCAAGTACTTACAGAGTGCTGACTGGATGCCTAGCACTGGAGACAGGTTCCCAGGACAGCAGACCTGGTCCCTGGCCGCCCGGACCCGGGATCTAGAGCAGCAGACAGATACCGCCGGGAGCGTCACCCAGAAGTGCACAGCCCTGGGCGCCACCTAGGAGAGGAACTGAGGGCCGTGACCTCTTCCTGCTGGGACCTCCACCCGTCCCTGGGCCACTGCATTTCCTGGGTGACCTCCCCATCGGTGTCAGAGACCAAGCTGGGACTAGTGACCCAGCTTCCCCCAAATGGCATGCTTCAGACCCTCCAGGGTGCCCCCAGGGCACCCCCAGGGCCTCCGTGCTCCAATCCTGATGGAAGGGGCGTTGGGTGCACCGGGCCTCACGCCCTCATCCTGCCCGGGAACGCCTCCTTCGCCTTCTTGCCCTCGCTCGAGACAGGCAAAGGTTTCCACAAAGGGGCCGATAATAAATATGTTAGACATCGGGGGCCCAAGAAGTAAAATGGAAGACATTAGGCAGGTTTCTAACAGCAGGAAAAACAAATTTCCATAACTTTATTGACAGGACTGTATGATAATTCAGTACAATCTTTCGATAGTACAGGTACGCTTATAGAAGACGGGATTCTTTTGGGGGGTGACTAACATTTCACGCAAGGCGATTCAAAGTTAGTGTACCCTAGCAAATCCCTCGTGGACGTCCGTCCCTAAAGACCCTCTGTAGCTGTCTCCGGGCACTGCTCCCCTCCTTCAGAGATGCTCTCCCTGGGGAGACGCTAGACCCCTGGCCTCCAGAGCAGTTCCCTCCTGGCGCCGCCTCTCCTGTCTGACCTTGAAATGTTGGGGTGCCCCAAGCTCGGTCCTCAGCCCTGTTAGCTAGCAGTCCTCTCCTGTGACTGCGTGACCCAGTCCATGGCCTCCACGGCCACCTCTATGCTGATGGCTCCCAGGCCTTGGCCCTGAGCTCCGAGCTGGTGCACGTCCAAGTGGGGTCACCACATCTCCAAACTAACGGAGCGTCCCAGAGCCCTTGGGGTCCGACCCCACCCCACTGGGCCCTGCCCCGCTGGGGTCTCCTCTGGGGGGGAGTACCTCCCCCTCTGGCCCCTCCCCTGCTGGGCCCCTCCTCTGCTAGGTCCCTCCCCCACTGGGCCTCTCCCCCCACTGGCTCCCACTTCAGTCACAGTGGCCAGCCAGTGTAGACCAAATCTTTGAGCTCCCACCTGGTCACTGCTGCCTGTCCCACCAACCCTGGAGCCCACCTCCCCTGCCCTCTCTGTCTCTTTTGCGCCGAGGTTCTGTCTGCCCCTTGGCTGCCCCCTTCGGGTCCTCTCTTGGAGTCCCATCCTTGGACCAGTTTGACTAAGCAGCCAGTCCCTACCACTTCCCAAGCCACTGCCTCGCTCCTCTCCTCTTCCCCACCTCCCAGGAGCCCATTCTGCTGCCGCCTCTGCCCCCTAATCCCGACCTTTGTCACCGCCAGCCCTGGATTAATCATGGTTTTAATTCCTGTATTTGACGGTGCTTTGACTTCTTGGCCAACTGGTCGACCCTCCCAGGGCCAGCTTTCTCCTAGAGATGGCAAACAACTCCCTTGTGAGTGAGCCTTTCATCCTCAAGCCAGCCAACCCAAGCCCCTGCTCCAGACCACCCCCTGCTCCAGACCACCCCCTTCATGGGTCACCACCCCAGGGCCAGGTGCAGACAACCAAGACAGCCCCTAGCCTGAGCCCAGCCAAGTCGCTCCAGCCGGCCAGTCCTAACCTTGCTTAGCCTGGTTACCCTCTTTGCCCATTTCTTCCCTGGAAACCACAGTAGAGGCCCGGCCCTGGTTCTCCCCCATGTGGCCCTGGGTGGCATGGGGTGCCCCCTCCTCTTGGGAACTGTGAAACTATCTTTTCAATGGCAGTTTCCTCCTGGTCTGTGGGCCTTGCCATGCCTGAACAATAACAAATCCTACAATAAAAAATTTTTTTTAATGTTTATTTTGAGAGAGAGAGAGAGTGAGAGTGGGGGAGAGGCAGAGAGCAAGGGAGACACAGAACCGGAAGCAGGCTCCGGGCTCAGAGGTGTCAGCACAGAGCCCAACGCGGGGCTCCAAGTCATGAACTGTGATATCATGACCTGAGCCGGAGTCGGACGCTTAACCAACTGAGCCACCCAGGTGCCCCCAAAACCTACATTTAAAAACATCCCACGCCCAATGGTGCCCAATGGTGGGAGCACCCCCCCACCCCCCATAGCAGCTCCTTCCCTACAATCCAAAGCCAAGGTGACCTTTTAAAACATCCCTCAAACCCTGTCATTCTCTGCCTTGAAACCCTCCCCTACCTCCCGTTAGGATAAAATCCTAAGTCCTGCCCATGCCCTCTGGGCCCTCCCTGACCTGTCCTGGTGACTGACCCCTGAGGCCTCAGCCATGCCCACTCACCTGGCACCCCGCCCACCCTTCCAGGGCGTGGCCAGGTAGGCTCCTCCACCTCCCCGAAATCTGGGGAGAGGATGGGCTGGCTGCGAGGGGCCCACGTTCTGGCAGCCTCTGCAAGTATGGAGTTAATTGGGCAAGTCGGAGTAGTGGGAAATCCTAAAGAACCATATATAAATATATATATATTTAAACATTTTATTTTTATTTAAAATACTTAAAGTACATTAATTTGTCCGTCTTTTGGTAAAAGGGCCAAAGCCTTTCCTCCACACCTGAGTGTGCAGATAGGAATTCTGGGCCACGACTTGCAGCAGCCGCATTTGTGATCAATCAGGGCTGGTTTCTGGTTTGGGTTCTCTAAAGGGACCCGGGGACCGGAAAGCACCAGCCAAGCGATCTGAAGGCCGAGCCTTTCCTCATTCATGTGGTTATTCTTTCCCCCTCGTCTGTGCTAGGACTTCCCCAAAGTTTCCAGGCTGGTTTTCCCAGAGCCGCTCCTGTGCCGATCTCACAGTGTCGTGAGTCCAGAGCCGCGGGTCTCCAGGGGTCCGGGTGCTGGGGACCCGGAAAATCCTTCCAGGAGATCCACCTGTTCAAACTGGTTTCATGATCGTCCAGGATGCCATTTGCCTTCGCACGTTCCCAGGTCCTCTCGGATGGACGAGTGACAGTTCCCAGCGGCCCCCGCCACCCAGACAGCTGAGGGTGTGTGTGCTGTACACTCACGTGCTCCACAAATCCCGAGCTTTCATTTCCAACACGGGACAGGCTGATAGATGGGAACCACGTAAGCAGAGCCTCTTTGGGATCTTCAGTAATTTCCGAGTGTAAAGCAGTCTTAGTCTGAAACGGTTTGAGAACTGCTGCTTTTAGATCACGGGTTTATAAGGTCAGGCACAGGCAGCATAGGACAGATCCGGGAACAAATATGGCTGACTCAAGGTCAACAACATCTCCCGGGGCGGGGGGGGGGGGGCACTTTGCAGAAGGGCCAAGAGCAAGAGCACTGAGGGCGTCCTGAGCCTCAACCAGGAGACGGAGGAGACGGAGACAGACATCTGTCATTCGCGGAGGCCAGATAAGGGGCGGTGACACTGGAAACCACACTACCCGCATGCTGAGTGCCCGGCCCTGTGCCAAGTGCACTTTGGAGCATCCCCGTGGACCCTCAGCTCCACCCCGGAAGGGAGGTCCTACCATCATACAGATGGGGGAACGGAGGTCCGAGCAGGGCCAAATAACAAGCCCCCCGAGCCCCCAGCTACTAAGCAGCAGAGCTGGTCCTCGGTCTCAGGTCTGCTGCCTCCAGGACCCGCGTCTTAACCTGCACATCTCAATTCTGAGTCCCTGACGTGGCAGTTTCCAGAGAGGGCGGCGCCTGTGGTGGTGCTGGGCCGTCACACCGCCTTCCAGGGCCTGCGCTGGGAGGCTGATGCTGGCACCGGGGTTGTGGCATCTTCGAGGTCATTTCCTTGCAGAAACAGCTGATCTGATCTGGGCAACAGCCCCCCCCCCCCACCCACTTCCCGAGACCCCACCCGATGCCCAGCCTTGCTGGGGGCACTGAGGCAGAGACATGACTGTGGCCGCTTCCTGCATCCACCCGGACAGGACGAGGCAAAGCAGAGCACGCGGCTGGGCCTCCGGAGGAGCCCCTGCCACCTTGGGGGGTTGAGCAGGTGGGGCTGCCTGCTCCACGGGGCCCCCCCACTTCTGTCCGAGGCTTTCTCAGAGCCCAGGAATCCTGGGCCGTCCCAGCAGCCAGTTCTGAGGTTAATAAGAGGCCCCCCTGTGGCGCGCAGCTCCTCCTTCCGCGGCGAGTTCGAGTCACGACTAAGGAATGGGGAGTGGCTGCCTTCCTCCTCGGGGCTGGCCTCCAGAGCTCAGAGGGGCAGCCAGACATCTCAAGTTAGGCCCCACAGTCGCCATGGAGACCACTTGTTTACTCCTACCTCCAAATGAGATAATCTGGAGGACTGCCATTTTCTGTACTTTCAACATAATGGAATTCAGGAAAATTCCAAATCCAAGCCAGCCCCCAATGCTAAAGACAGAGACCTCGGCAGCCGGCACGGACATCGGGATGTGGGCAAACCTCTCTGTCCGGCCTCTGATCTCCTCCGTCCGCGGAGAGCGTGTATCTCATCGATGCTCATTTTCTGCCCTCCCTGCCTTTGCCCGAGCGGTCACTCCCCCAGGAGAGCCCCCCTCCCCACTGTTCAACTGACTCAGCATCTTACTCCACCCCAAGGACAAATTCAAGTGTGCCCTCCTCCTCCCTGACGGCCTCCTGGATTCCACCCGCCCTCCCTCCTCTTGACCTGCATGAGAAGGTCTCCCCTTTATTAGTCACGCTCCCATCTTAGTGTGGCTTCCGTGACTTT
Source organism: Cryptoprocta ferox (assembly GCA_028646485.1). Taxonomy (NCBI): domain Eukaryota; kingdom Metazoa; phylum Chordata; class Mammalia; order Carnivora; family Eupleridae; genus Cryptoprocta; species Cryptoprocta ferox. The sequence goes on along the minus strand of CM053561.1, from coordinate 74,655,950 downwards.
CTAGCTGACTCCATAGTCCTCTGTGTTCCCATCCCTCATGCCACAGTGAAGCCTGGGGAGGCCCTATCCCCGGAGAGCCGGCGGTGGAAGGAGGGAGGCAGCAGGTAGGTGCCTGGAGAGCAAAACGAACCGGAAGCCTTGGAGCTGGACAATGTTGGGCAAATGACTCAACTTCTCTGAGCCTCAGTTTCCCTAGCTACTGACCAGGGTTGGGGCCTAGAGGATTTCAGGGGCCCTTCCAGATCTGCCCAGCTCTTTATTTATCGCCTTTTGAAAACCTGCTGCTTTTCCCCACGGCACTTAACTTCCTCAGGCGTTTTGCAGAGGCAGTGTGTGGAGAGGACGGGGAGACAGGGGTGAGGGTGGGGACGGCAACCCCCTCCCGAACCTTCTGGGGTCCTGGGGACAGCTCACCTGGGCAGCAGGAGCCTTAGAGACACAGCCCCACGCTGCCCCCGTGTGGCTCGCCTGGGCACTGCAGCGAGGAAGCCTTTTTAGCCAACCTCCGGGAGGGCTGCCCTGGCGGATGCCCATGACCCATCTGGAGCCCGCTGTCTTCCCGCTCACCTCTCACCTGGGCCAGGGAGCCCCCGGAACCATGAGTGACCCCAGTAACAGGGTGTCCAAGCGTGGAAGGACTCAAGGTCTCAATTCACCCAGTTAGCAGTGCTCTGAAGGCAGCCGGGTGTGGGAGGAAGGGGTGGTCTTGGGGGCCCCCAGGGGTGCCCCCCGCCTGCTTCTTGGTCTCCGGGCTTTTTAGGCATGATTACGCCCAGAGCGTCCGTGGGGAAAGGGAGGCTTGGGGAGGGCAGCGCTGACTCCCCATGCGGTGCTCCCTTCACTGCAGAACACACCCTCCTCATGGGCTGAGCTGAGACCCTCTCTTTTTCCCTGGCAGTGGTCCAGACTCCTCCCCCCCAGCCCCTCCCCACTTCGGTCCTTCCACCTCAGATGCCTCCCCTTCCCAACCCTCACCCCTAACGGACCCTTGCAAGCACCCGGTCCTGAGCCAGCCTGTGGGTGGCCAAGGAGGGCCCTGAGGGAGTCATCACCTACCCAGGCAGGCCTCGGAGGTGGGGGTGGAGGGGATGGGGGAGTCTGCAGGCATACAGAACTCCATCCCTGCCTTTCCTCTGTGCTTCTACCTTCTTGCCTCTCCCCTGCATCCTCCCCTGGCTGGGCTCTCCTCTCTGCCCCGCCACAAGAGGCCTGCCTGGCTGCAGGCCCCACCTCCTTAAGCCTTGCACCTGTGACCTCTTGGTCCCAAGACACAGATGCTTCTACCCCTGTCCTCAGGCCGTCCCTTCCCACATGGGGAGGGAGGAGCTCGGTAGGTCTGGGCTCCCACCCCCTCCCCCGCTTCCTCTCCCAGAGCCTCCCTGTGCTAACTGAGCACCTGTCCTGCTTTCGTGTAGGCATGCCAGGGTCTGGGACCCCCGTGTGTCTGCAGGAGCCCGAACTCCGTGACCCAGTTTAACAGGGCAGACCTGACCTCCCCTCTGTCCCCTTTGCCTTTGAGTTCTTCCTGTGCCTTCCTCCCCTCTTGCTGTCCCTCCAGCAGCAAGGAGTTTGCTGGACTGGGCACAGCTGGGCTGGACTCAGCACACTGGGCTGGACTGGGAATGGCTGGGCTACACTGGGCACAGCTGGGCTGGGCTGAGCTAAGGTTCTAAAGAGCAGATGGTGACCCAGATAAATCCCTGTACCCTCCATTGCCAGGGCATTCAAAGAAACACAGTCGAACCATCACAGGAAATGATCTCAGTTTACTAGCATCTTCTGAGAGACACTTTTCTCTGGCTCCTCGGGCTCACGGGCTTTCATACATCCCGACAGCTCCAGCGCTTCTCCTCGCCAGCTGGGAGCTGCTCCTTCTGGAACATTCGAGCTTCTGGGCTGGGCGTCAGAGGAGAGGACTCACCCCTGCCTCTTCTGAGAAGTGAGCAGAGGACAGTCCGCTCAGGTTACGGTGGCCAGAGCTCTCCTGGGACAGGACGTCTAGCAAAGTGCCCGGATGGAGAACCCATTGTTGGCTTGTCCGCCATTTCTCTGGAGTCCTTCCGGATTCCAGCCTGGCCCTTCCTTCATCCCTTCCAGGTTCAACGAGCCCCGGGCACTGAACTCTGCGAAATAACCCTTACATTCATCTCCCCGTTCATCAACTCTTCCTGCTTGTCTAAATCACCCATTCTCCTCGCTCAACTATTGCTTTTAGTTTTTAAATGACTTTTTGGGACTTTTTTCAAGTCTTATTTTTTCACGGAATCTTGTGCTTTGCGTATGGTTTTTATTCCTTCTTTACATAATCGTTTTAAGCATAGTTTAAATATGATTTATAATCTCAACTGAACTATTCTGTTATTTAAATATAATTTATAAATGATTTAACTAGATATGATTTAAATATGCTTTGCAGTTTCACACATTATCAAATATAAGCCATAAATATAAGTATGATTTATAGTTTCATTTGAACTGTTCCGTTATTGCAAAGGCTTTGGTGGGGGGTCCAATCCTGTTTATCTGCTGACTTTGCCTCACTGAGAATTATTTCCTTGCGTAGTTTGTGATTAAAAAAAAAATTATTGTGAGTCTTTCTTCAGCTGGTGTTACCAGTTTTTGCTACGGGGGGTCTCACATGCCTTTGGGGTGGAAAGTGTCTCCAAGAAAGCATTTGTCTCTGCTTTGGCCTCAACCCAAGGGGTCACATTTCCGAAATCAAATTTTGCCATAACTTTTTGGTTTGGGACGTCCTTGCTTTGTGGGCAATATAAAGTGAAACTTTCTGTCTGTTTGGAGCTCGGTTTCAAATGGAAGCCTTTTTTCCACCTTCACCTTTACTGGGCAGAGTTGGGCTTTGTTCTTTATTTTTTTTTATTTTTTTTTCCTTTGGTCTTTATTTATTTTTCAGAGTGAGACAGAGAGAGACAGAGTGTGAGCAATGGAGAGGCACAGAATCCGAAACAGGCTCCAGGCTCCGAGCTGTCAGCACAGAGCCCGATGTGGGGCTTGAACCCACGAACCGTGAGATCATGACCTGAGCCGAAGTTGGACACTTAACCAACTGAGCCACCCAGGTGCCCCTGTTCTCGAGATTTATCTCTGGGTTTCCTAGTCCTTCTTAGAAGGAAGGGCCAGTCTGTCAGAGTCCTGGCTTTGTTCTGAAGTCTGAGTTCACCTCTGTCTCTTGAATGTCAGGGCTCTATTTCCTCTCCAACCAGCTTTAAAAAGCAGGGAGGTTTTTAAAGGTCCCCTCTACGTGCCAAATGAGATGCAACTTGATTCATGAATTGCTTAATAAAGCCAATTCGATCTTCCTAAATAAATAAATAACCTCGAGCTTGAGGACACATACTTGCATTTGACACTTCCCTGGGCTTAGGTGGTATTGGCTCTCGAATGATCCCTCTGGCTCATAGTTCCTAACTTTATTTCTGGCTCAAGAAATGCTCCCCTCCCTCCCTCCCTCCTTCCTTCCTTCCTTCCTTCCTTCCTTCCTTCCTTCCTTCCTCTTTCTTTCTTTCTTTTTTCTTTCTTTCTTTCCTCCGCATTGCAAAGCACTTGACAGTAGATTTGGGGGCAGAGATGGTTAGCAGGGCAGAGATGAAATTTTCTACTTGACTTTTTGTTATTAATTTCTAGATTAATTTCCTGGTGATCAGAATACTTACCTGTGAACGATATAAATCTCTTACATTTGTTGCGGTTTTGCTTTATGACTCAACATATGGTTTATCGTATTAAATGTGCACTTAAAGAGGCGTATTCTGTCTTTGTTGGGTGCGGTGTTAATTAGGTCAATCTAATTGTGCGGTTCAGACTTCCTCCTGCTTTCCTATTTCTTTTGAGAGGACTGCGCTCATGTCTGCTAATATTATTGTGGGTTTGTCTCTTTCTCCTTTTTTTTTTTTTAAGTTTATTTATTTTGAGATGGAGTGGGAGAGGGACAGAGAGAGAGGGAGAGAGAGAATCCCGAGCAGGATCCACGCTGTTAGCACAGAGCCTGATGCGGGGCTTAATCTCATGAACCTCGAGATCATGACCTGAGCCGAAATCAAGAGTTGGACACTTAACCGACTGAGCCACCCAGGTTTCTCTCTTTCTCCTGTGTGTTTGGTCCTTATCTGGCATAGTTTTCCCCCTGCTTTCATTGTTATCATCTTTTCCTCTTCTCTGAATCTCTTGTGATTGATTTATAATCATTTTTTTAAAAATCTGATATGGCAATGTTAGTCTTACTTGGAGTATTTAGTCCATTTACATATTTAAAACATTTTTTTAGGGGCACCTGGGTGCTTCAGTCAGTTAAACGTCCAACTTCGGCTCAGGTCATGATCTCACGGTTTGTGGGTTCAAGTCCCGCATCGGGCTCTGTGCTGACAGCTAGGAGCCTGGAGCCTGCCTCGGATTCTGTGTCTCCCCCTCTCTCTGCCCCTCCCCAGATAATGCTCTTTCTCTCTCTCTCAATAATAAATAAATGTTAAAAAATTAAAAAAAAACATTTATTTATTTTTAAGAGAGAGAGAGACAGAGTGCGAGCAGAGGAGGGACAGAGAGAGAGAGAGAGGGAGACACAGAATCTGAAGCAGGCTCCAGACTCAGCACAGGGCCCAACGCGGGGCTCGAACTTACGCACCGTGAGATTATGGCCTGAGCAAGTTGGACGCTCAACCGACTGACCACCCAGGCGCCCCTAGTCCATTCTCATTTGATGTAATTATTAATATATTGGGATTTTGGGGGGCTACAATTTTACTATTTATTTTCTATTTGTTGCACCTAATTTATGTTGCTTTTCCACACCTTTGTTTTCATGTTTTCGTTCTAGGTTAGCAGCTTTATTACTCTATTTTCCCTGTATAAACTTGGTACTAAATTATTCTTTTATTTGTATCTTCACAATTGTCCTGGATTTTACAATTTATATCTTCTACTTATTACCATCTAACATAATGTAAGACTTTTATTTCTTCCACACAATGTTAAGGTCCTGAATGTTGTATTTTCTCATTTCTGTTACCGTTAAGCCTTTTATTTCTACATAGATTTTAAACCAGAATGTGGTGCCTACAGTGCGGAGCCCTGAAAGTCTCAGAGCAGAGGGTGAGGGAAGAGGAAAGGTGAGGAAGGGGGACGTCAGTGCATTTGGTGTCTTCCAGGGAGGAGAGGACACACAAATCGTCCAGTTGGCCAGGCGAGCAGACAAGGCAGGATCCGCCTGCCTCATCCCTGCAGATGACCTGGGGAAAATGAACTGATGGGCTTCTGATCCCACAAAACCCTTTCCGCAGGCTGCTGGCGTGGAGGACCACATTCCCCGAAGGCAGGTGACGCGTAAAACAGAGGATGAAGGTGGCGAGTTCCCTGGCTTGTAACTTCCTCAAGGGCTGTGGTCTGACGCTAAACAAAAGATTCAGAAAGAGATGCAAACATGTTTTCCTTCTTGAGCAGTAACTTCCCTTCCAGATAAGGCAGAGCCAGATGGCCAGGAGCAGACCTTCTGGGAGACAGGAGCAAGGGACACGCCACAGAAAACCTGAGTAGGGAACCTGGGCTCGGGGACAGAGCGCGTCAACGTCTCCAAGGGCCTGAAAACAAAAGGGGGCAACAGTGTCTGTGGAGGATGGTAAGGTGTGTGCGCCCAGAAGAAGCACAATAGACAACTTGCCAAAGTCCGGCAAGAAGGCCCGGGGCCTCGATGGCCCCTCCTTGCGCGTCAGGTTGCCGAACAGGCCTGGGGCCAGGAGCTACCCTGGAGCCCCACTCGCCCCGAATTAGGAATTCGTAAGCAGTTCTGGGTTTACGAGCATCAAAAGCATATTCCTGCCCCAGGAGAGTATGTCCGGATCCAGAACCAGGGGCGCCTGGGGGGCTCAGTCGGTTAAGCATCAGACTTGGGCTCAGGCCATGATCTCACGGTTCATGAGTTCGAGCCCTGCGTCGGGGTCTCTGCTGTCAGCGCAGAGCCTGGTTGGGAGTCTCTGTCCCCCTCTCTCTCTGACCCTTCCCCTCTCATTCTCTCTCTCTCTCTCTAAATAAATAACTAAATAAATAAATTTTTAAAAATGAAAAAAAAAATCCAGAAGCAGTTACAAAAGGAAAGAACGAAAGAAACAAATTCTCTGGGGAGTTACAGTTGGGGTGACTGGAGGTGGTGTTGGCCTTGTGGTGACCCACTTGTCCTGGGTTACCTAGGACTTTCCTCATTTCGGCAATGATTGTCCTGTTTTCTGGAACCCGCCCCCTCCCACGGTCCCCCAGGTGGCCCAATGGGCTGGAATTGCACCACTAGCCTGAATGGGAGGCCAGAATTCTGCCCCTCTGCTGAGTCCTGCTCACCTGAGCCATGGGTCGGGAGGTGAGGGTGAGGCCTCCCCGTAGACCCCACAGCTGGGGCCACGTACAGGGTCTGCAGGACGAGCCTGGCCCCTGAGAAGTACCGGAGAGAGAGGTCCCCCTTTTTGTTGCCTGCCTTCTCTGACCCTGGAGGAAAATCTTTGTGGCCCCAGTGTATTCAGAGGGATGGGAATGTTAAAGGGAAGCATCCACAAATACAGAAAAGGCGGTGGGGGACATGCCCAATCCATTGTGCCCAGTGCCAGCTGCCCCCCACCACCACCATGACTCCAGTGGGCCTGAATCGTGGGTGGGCTGGGGGGGATGGTGAAGACCTCCTTCCTCTTGACTGCCCCCTTCCCCTCCCCTGCTTCCTAGACTGGAAATTGGGGGACATTTATTGAAAATAATTAAAATAGAACATAAACAATTGACCATCTATTCCAGCAGAGAAGACAAAGAAGCACACAGTCCTCTAACCTGACCACCCTCTGCAGGGAACTGACCTCAGGGCCCTGGGGAGGAGCTGGGCCAGGGCAGGGGGCCCTGGGGAGGAGCTGGGCCGGGACAGGGGGCCCTGGGGAGGAGCAGGGCCTCCTCCAGGGGGTGCTCCCGGGGGGAGGAGTGGGGACTCCTGGGTGCCTTACCTCCTTCCCTGCCTGGCCTGGGTTCGAGGTAAGGTTTGCAATGAGGTCAAGACATCAAAACTTAGAACCAAAAGGAAAGTCATTTCCACACCCCCCATCCCCGGCTCCCCAAATATGTTGGTACACGTTGCCACTGTTCCATTTTCAGTGTTTTCCTGACAGCTTGAGAGCTTTGTGTGATTAGCTCAGGAATCAGGACAAGACACACTTCCCAAGCTTGCACCTTCCCCCATATCCCTTTGCATTGGTCCCAATGCTTAAAAAAGAAGCATCAGAGTCGCTTCTCATAAATCATGTTTATAATCAATACTTAATATTGATTAAGTACCGTGTGTGTGTGTGTGTGTGTGTGTGTGTGTGTGTGTGTGAGACTATCTTGTACCCTGAGGCTCCAGGGTTGGGTCCCGCAAGGCGCAGAAAGGATGTTCCTTTCTATGAAGCTCCCCTAGGGCAGCAGAGACCATCTGGACCCCAGTCCCCAGGTAGTGGGGTCCCACATCACCTCCGCAGTGTGTTGGCAGAAAGGCAGCAGGTGGCTGCGGGGGGCCAGGGCGGAAGAGGCCTCTGGGCAGGTTGGTCCGCAACGTTCAGATACTGAGTGCCTATCAGGGCCCGTGGACTGTTCTCTTGCTGGGATCATAGCCCTGAGCAAGAGGAATGTCTGTCCCCAAAGCCATCAGGGCACTTCCTGGAGGAGGCAGGACAATGCGTGAGCAATTGAGGTCCTTTCCGGGGCTGGTCTGGGCCACGGAAAGCATGAGACAGGGTAGTATGGGACAGCGTGGCTGGGTGGCAGCGCGGCCTGGACAGGAGGCCAGGGCCGGAAAGGGACATGGGTGTGGGTGGCCCCAGTGAGGCTGAGGGAGGAGGGGGCGTCACTTTAGCTCATTCCAGCCAGACTTCTCTCCAGAGCTCTGGACTGTCGCCTCCAGCCGCCTGTTTGGCTTTGCCGCTAGGATGTCTAGTGAGCCCCTCACAGTCCTGACCTTCACTGACCTTCACCACCTCTGGGCACCTGCTGCCCGCCTCCTTCCCTGCCTCTGGCGTCCATACCTCCAGCCTTGCCACAGCTCAGGCCCCCGGCCAGGAGCCACGCTCAGCTCCGCTCTCCCGCCCACACCCCGTGGGCCGGCCTTCTGCAGGCACAGCCTTCAACTAAGCCCCGATTCTGACCACCCCTTGCCTTCTCCGGGGCTGCTACGCAAACGCACGCCTCCGTCATCCCGCTGGTGAGTGGCCGGACAACGGTCTCTGTGCCCTCCGCCCTCACCCTGGTCTCCTTGCGAGCAGCAGCGAGAAGAGGGCTTCTGTGCTCTGTGCTTCAACCCTGCCCAGACTCCCCATTACTCAGATGAGCTCTGAGTCCTTCCTGTGGCTCCCAAGGTCCTGCATGGCCTGCTGTCATCCTCTGCGACCTGGTTCCTGCCCTGTCCACTCACTCCCTCGTCCGAGTCCCACCAGTCCCAGGGCTGCCCCCACTTCGGGGCCTCTGCACTGGGATGCCCCTGCCTGGGACACTCCCTCGCCTGGCAGGGAAGCCACCCTGACCCCCTGCTCTTCTTCTTTATGTCATAGTGCTTTTCCTCTTCTACACGATTATCACTTACTTAGTAAGTTGGCTTATTGTGTTCTCACCTCCCCACAAATAGCTCCATGGAGGTGAAGAGTTTTGACTTTTTGCCCCTTGATGTCTCCCTATTGCAAGTTCCCAGATCAGGGCCCGACATACAGTTTGTGCCTCATAGATGCTGCGTGCTGGATGTTGGCTGAACTTGAGTCCCGGCTGGCCGCGGAGGGAACTTGAATTTTTTTTCTGGCCACTGGAATCAGCAATGGGAGGATTTAATCAAAAGCATGATGCGAGCTGATTTATGCTTTAGGAACCCCCCCACCCCACAGCCTTGTGGAGGATGGACACCCAGGAGCAGGCGGGGGTCCCGGTCTCTTTTGTTCTGGGGTGGATCCTGGGGCGGTGCTTGCGGTCCCACCGGACTCTTCTGCCATAGTGGAAAATGCTTTGTGCCTGTGCTGTCCACTGCGGTAGCCACGGGCCCCTTGTGGCCGCTGGGATGACTGAGGGGCTGGATTTTAAATTTCACTTTATGTTAATTCATTGAAATTAAAATTGTGAGACGTGGCTGGGGGCTCTGAAGGAACACTGCAGTTCTAGAATCGCGGAAGCAAGGCAGCTGGTGGAGGAGGTCACCACACGTGGGATGCATTTGGGAGAGAGACCCCAGAGACTGGGACTGGGGCAGAGGGAGAGACAGGGACGGCTTAGGGGGAGAGGTGTGGACGGGAACGCACGACCCTTCGGTTCTGCTGCGAGGGTCTGAGCACAGGGAGAGAGCTGGTCTGCAGAGAGAAATGGGAGTCCCTGAAGGGAGATGAGCCTTACTCCTGAGGAAGAGAGGAGTCCTCGGAGGGAGAAAGTGTAGCTGGAGCCCAGAGAGGCTGGGTCCTCCCTGACGTGTGCTCCCGGGGGCTAGATTCCCTTCGCTGCTGTTAGGCGAACGGGCGCTGGACTCGCAGGTGAGGGCCAGGTGGAAAACACGAATGCCTGTCTTACCTCCCGGATGTGTCCTGTCAAGTTCATTCTTGCTGTAGATGGCAGCCCACGGGCAGAGCCCAGGGTCTCCGCTGAGGGCGAGCCACGCCAGACTTTCTTCCAGAAAAACTCAAGTAAAAGCCACTGACGAGAAGCCAGTCTGCCTGGAGGCTGGGATTTTATTGGTGATTAAGTTTGGGTCACGAAAAGATGCAGATCTTTTCCCACAGGACCTCTGATGCTGCCGTCGCTGTGCTGTGGGATCTGAGAGCATGTCTGTGGCAACTGACGGAAAGCTTTGCAAATTTCTAGAACGAACGCAATGAAATTAACAGAGGGGAAAACCTCGCAGTTGAAGGCAGCCGTTTACAAAACGCTGTTTTATTAATGCTCTTTTCTCGATGCACTTCAATGCCTGTTTTTCAATGTCCAGGATTTCAGTGAAGCCCTGAGTCAGAGGTTTTAGGCATTTTGGTCTTGAGGGTCGAATTCCAAGCTCCCTCTGGCACCTGAGCCCCGGTTTGTGTCGCAAGGTCCCTTATTAAGGACCCACGGGCAATGCACTCAAGGGGATCTAACTTTGAAAAGAGAGCGATACGCTGACGTTCCACGTTAATCTGAGTGGACGGACCCTGGTGTGCTGAGAGGAGGTGACCTGGAGCCCAGCTCTTTTACCCCCTGACCCTCGACACCTTCTCCCTGCCCCCAGCTGGGAAAAAATACGCTGCTCACACAACAATTCAAGCGGGCATTGCATTGACAAGCAGGATATAAACGGACAGTTCTCAGTCCAAATGCGTGGGTAGCATGGGTCACGAAAGGATGCGCGGTGCTCTATTATTGCTTTTGTCAATTGTCTCTCCCAGGTAACGGGCGTGGACCTGACAGGGACCTCTGAGCCCCCGACGTGAGAACTCGGACTCCGTTTCCAGGTCCCTCGATGGGCCCAGCAGGGGGCAGCCTGGCCCTGGGAATGCGCTTGGAGGCGGCTCCAAAGGAGAGGAGCCAGCTTCCGGGAAGAGCCCGCGGACACCCGAGTCCCTGACTCCCTCCAGGACCCAAGTTACTCCCCATCAAAGAGAACATCCCCGGGAGTTCTCAGCCTCCCTTCCTAGTTGCCCTGCCCTACTCAGCTCACCTGCCTCCTGGGGGCTGGGGACAGAGGTTAGGAGTCTGCATTCCAGACCAGCCTGGGCTCTACCAGTCAGTGCAAAGTGACCTCGGCTCTCCACAATTTGGTTTCTCATCTGTAAAATGGGACTAAATGGGTTAGTATTGGAGAACTGCTCAGATGCATGTCTGTTCTCTAATCAGAGATAGATAACGTGATAGATGACAGATGACAGACATAGATGATATATACGGTTTTCTTATGCTGCCGAACGCTTGAAGCCTTTGGTGACCCCAGTATCTCGAAGTGGGGTGCGTGCAGCAGAGCAGAGGCTGACACTCCCCAGCCAGACACCTCCTGGGGCCTGAGCTGTGTCATCCCGTGGGCGGAGCCGGCAAGGCTCGTGGCCCTTCTGGATCTCTTGGCTGCTGCGTCCAGGGCACACGGTGCTGGTGCAGGATTTTCTTTCAAAGACACGTGACCCTGCCAAGCTCCGGCCCCTGTGTGCTGTGGAAGGAAGGGACTGAGTTTTCCTGCTCTTTCTTTTAAATGCTTAGAGGTTGAGTTTCAGTGCCAGCCTGGAAAAGTAAGGAAACCCTGCAATTATATATGGGTCTGGATCATTCCAGAAGCCCCCAGAGATATGCAAGACTGCTGAGAGCTCCCAAGAGCTGCACAGCCTCCTCACGGCCCTCTCTGGCAGCCTGGGCCCAGGCGGTGGGCACTCAGCGGGGTTTCGTGTGGCCAGAGGAGGGGGGGTTGTGGATGGGACAGAGGACACAGCAGGGCCCAAGGGCCCATGTCCTCCCTTCGGGTCACAGCACAGGAGACTGGACCCTGCACAAGGCCCCTTCATCTGGCTTAACCCCAGCCCAGAGTTTGCTCCCGAGGTCACCAGCGGCCCCCCCAACCCCCGCCCCATCCCGGGCAGGCCGTTCTTTCCAACAAAGTCTACTGAAAGCAGGTCTGTTTCTTCTCTACTTCAACAGCTTGAGTTGGCTTCTTCTGCGTCTGTCGGTATTTTAATAGAAGGTGTGTGCATTGTGTGGATTCCAAACCAAAACACTTCATGCTCATCATCTTCGTTTTGCCGGGCTTCCTCTGACTCATGCAATCAGTTGAAATATTAATTCTAAAAAGAAGGCCAGGCCCCTAGAGCTGGCGGTGATTTGGTCTGGCTCCTTCCTAAACAAGGAGGAAACAGGCCCGACAGCGGGGGGAGTGGCTTGCCCTTAGGTCGTCAGCCCCTGGCAGAGCGGGGGCTCCAGCCCAGGCCTCCTGAGGCCCTTCCTTGGTCCCCAGGGCTGTTTTCTGTGTCGAGTTGGACTCAGCTTACATCTCAGCACTGGTGTCCCTCCAAGCAGTAAGGCACTAGAATGGTCCATGAGCTCAGGGGACCCCAGCGGGATCTTGGGCCATCTGGGAAAAGAGGTCTAGAGGGTGGGCAAGTAGCCACTGTTTGATGGTGGGTGTGGGACAAGGGGAGGGGGCACAGAGCTCTTTCTATCCTGCTTCAGTCATTCATCAAGTGGGGACCCCAGCGCCCCTGATCCCCCTGGGGTGATGGTGACACCAGGGCTCTGCTGTCACAGAGGCTGCCCTCCGACTGGAGCAGGGAGGGGCGCTGGCGGCCTGTGCACTCGGGGGAGAGTGGCCGTGCTGTGGCTCATGCGGGCCGGGGGCCGGGAAAGCAGCACTCACAGATGTGCCACGGGTCCTTGGGCCAATCAGAGCCTCAGTTTCCCCATCTGCACACAGAAGCTGGTTTCACAGTGCTGTAAGGATAACACGGAATGTCGGAGAGCCTTGGCTAGCAGGAGAAGTTCAAGAGGAGCGGGCAGTTACTTTGCCAGCCCCACGCCCCCAGGTCCTGCCGGTTTGGTTGGTGAGAGCGAGGAACGAAGGGGCCGTGTCACCAGTGTTACAGTAATTAAACAAGCAGGCCGTTAGACTGGGTGGCTCCGATGCCTTGGGAGCCTACGTAAGCCGACCCAAACCGAAGCCCGAATCAATGCACTTGATCAGAGAAAATGAAACTTCAGAACGATGGGTCACGGACAACTAGGTTTTCCCCGGTAAGGCAACCACTTAAGCTACAGCCAAATAAATGTTCTTGCTTTTCGTGAGCGCCTTCCCTATAAAAACCTCTCCTCCAGCTCCTGTCGGTGGAGTGTTCCTAACCTCTGGGTTCAAATCAATGTATGCTCAAACAAACGTGCCTCGGTTTCTCTTTTTACCACTAAGCACTTTACATAATACGCCACCGTCAGCCTCCTCCAGCCCCAGTGGGTGGAGGTGGGGGGGGGCGCCCAGGCAGGTGGCTCAGGCACCGAGAAGGTTCTGAGCCCTGGGCGCACAACTCCAGGAAAGCCTGTTCTTGCCCTGGGGGCAGCTGTCGCTTGCCGGAGGGGGCCTCACACCCTCAGGGTCCCCCCAGCATAATGAAGGACCTGAGATGAGCAGACCTGCCCCTTCCTCCCAAAATGAGTCAGGCCATTTCTCGTCACAGAGGGTCTGCAGGTCTGGCTGGGGAGTGGAATCCAAGTTTCTGAGGGTGGAAGTTTCTAGTTTCAGGGTAAATGTGGAGCCTGGTCACTGCCGATGCAAGGGGAGAACAGACTCGCCGCGATGCGGAGGCTCTATGTGGTGAGGATGGAGGGCTGGGACACCAGGTGTGAGCAGTGGCTGGTTAATACCCAGGCCTTTCGAAGAAAGTCGATATTAACTTTGGAGATGCAGTGTGTGGAGGGGCCCACGCAGACCCACGAACCACTCCCCTCAACCCTGCATCCTTCCGTCCACACCCAGCCATGGAAGGTCAGGGTGCCTGATCGTGGGGGGCTGGCCTCCCTTAGACAGCCATGGCCCATGCTTGTGTGTGTGTGTGTGTGTGCGCGCGCGTGTGCATGTCTGTGTGTGTGTGTGTGTGTGTGTGTGTGTGTGAGGATGATTTTAGGTAGCGGTGTTTCTGAAGCTGGGTTCGGAGCACATGGGTTTGTTCCAAATTTAGAAAGCAAATGTGTGAAGGATGAAGGGAGCTCCACCAGAGGGGGCGGGCTGGTGCATCTCGTGCCTTTTCTGAAAACTAAGGAAGAAGGATTCTAGTCTGAGTCCCGTTGCCCCAGCCCTGTGGTCTCGGGGAGGTGTTTCCATCCTGGGGCCGCCACTTCTTGTCTGCTATCATTCGTCACAGGCACTGCAAAGTCTCTCCCAGGGCTGTGCTTTGGGGTGACGAGGGACCCCCATCTTCCTGGAGGTTGGAAGGGGCTGGAAGATGGTAGGGGAGACCGGGAGTCTCAGGCTGGGGCCTTATTCCAGGAGCACCGAGTGAAGGTGCCGCGGGCTGCAGGCTCCCGCTGGCCCGCCGTCCACCCACGGCTCTCCAGAAAGTTTTCCTCTGAAATAAAGAGTCTGCAGCTCCAGCGCATTTGGAAATCCTCACCCCCAGAGCTGGAACATTCGATGATTCTGCAGCAAGCCCTCCTTCCCGGATACCCGCCATGTGGGTTTGCCCAGGGCAGAGGCTCCAGTGCTAAGGCTGGGAATGTTCTGGACGAGCAAGGCCAGTTGGCCACCCTATCATGTCCTCACTGGAAGAGCTTATCTTTGGGGGAAGGGAAAGACACCCCATTTAGAAAGCCTCCTTGATGCCCGTGTGCCAGGAAAAATGGGATTGGTAACCCAATCCAGTAGTAACACCGGAGGGGAAGGGGAGGGAAGCTCATTCCATCTGTTTTTGAAAAAGAAGCTTTTATTTTAACTTGCAAAACACAGAGCGAAGGCAACTGGAGCCAGGGCTGGTGTGACGGATGGGAGCCGAGGGGAAGGGGAGCTTTAAAAAAGGAGAAGAATTTCACACTGAATCTCTTAATCTGTTTTACAAAGAGGCTCATAAAACCTGAATATAGTCCCAGGACCGTATTTGCAGGCATGGTCATTGGCCAGCACAGCCCCGCAGGGCTTGGAGCGTGTGCAGAGAGTCCACAGGGTCACCCCAGTGCAGAGCCACCTCCTTCCGAGCCAGATAAGGGGGGACAGCCGGCGTGTCGCAGTCTGGTCCCCACCACGCCAAGGAGGCTGAGCTACGACCTCGTCTGACGTTCCCAGTCCCTTGTGCTTGTCTGAGCATTTGATCGTGCCCAGTCCTGCCCTAGTGCTCAGGGAGGGAGTGGAGCCCATTCCCCGGAAAACCCCAGACCTTTCACTCACTCACGGGCATGTGTGTTTTCACTAGCACAGCGGGCACACCTGTGGTGCACTCGAGAATGGCCAGAGGTAGCTGAGAAGGAAGGGGGGCTGGCTGAGAGGACAGGGAGGCTCCTGTAAGAGGGGAGGGGACCCGGCTGGGCTCCAACGCATTTGAAGGCAGCAGGGAGGGGGCCGAAGCCGTGGGGAGAGACCGGGAGTCCAAGTGAGAAGGTGCTGGGAGGGCCGGAGGAAGCAGGTTTCCAAAGTTGGGGGATCTTAAGATGAGACACGAAGTCCACCCTAGTCCTGACCTTGGAGACAAGAAGAAAACCAAAGCAAAGCTTGTCTTTCCAAAGAGCTTAGAGTCTGGACTCTACCTGGGAGAAATGAACTTGGAAACAGGTGCGGGAGCAGCACCTGCTGGGGGACCACCGGCTGGTCCGAGTCCACAGAGGCCAGATGTTTAAACAGAAGTGGGACAAGCCACGGCCATGGGCAGACCTTCCAGATCTCACGTTCTTCTTTTTTCTGCCCGCTCCTCTCACTGCCCCAGGAACCTGGGAATTGGCATAACTCTGTGTTAACATAACGGCTTCTTAATTTTCTCCTCTTACTTGCTTTAAAGAAGTCCTTTCCAAACAGCGGTCTACGCAGAGAAAATGAAGACAGAGTCGAGTGTTCCCTGCTCTAAGGCAAAATGTGAAAAATAAAGAAAAGGTAATGAGCTTTTCATAAAGCTAAGTTTGTTCAACTTACAGGAATAGCCTCGGCGCCGGGAGTGTGCCGTTTCCGTTTTTGCGGCTGTGTGATGGGCATTCGTGAACGGAACTGTGGCGAGAGAAGAAGGTGGTTTGGTTGTAATTCCTCTGCTTTGTTTTGTTTGTTTGTTTTGAGCTGGTGGCCCAGTGTCAGTCCCCGATTGAACTTCGTATTAAAAGTAATTTCAGATTCCTGAAATCCTGAAGGTGGAGGACCCTGATTGGACCACCACCTCTCTCCCTGGCTAGAATATATGTCAGTGTAGCCTGGAAGTTTGACGTGGGGACGTTAAGCATCAAGAAGACAGAACTGTCTGGACTGTGGGGGACCGTGGCCTAACTGGATGTGCCATAGAGCGCACTGTGTTCACGTGCAAGACGGGACCTGTAACAGGCAAAAACTTCCCTCCTGCATCCTTGGCTCTGTCCCTTGGAAGATGTGGGCTATTGTGGTGTTGGAAGGTGGGGACAAATTGGGAGGGGGTTAGGTGATACTATAAGATTAGAACCTACAGGGGCGCCTGGGTGGCTCCGTTGGTTAAGGGTCCCACTCTTGGTTTCAGCTCAGGTCGTGATCTCAACGTTCTCAAGATCAAGCCCCGAGTTGGGCTCTTCGTTGCATGTGGAACCTGCTTGGGATTCTCTCTCTCCCCCTCTCTCTCTGCCCCTCCCCTACGTGCACATTCTCTCTCTCTCTCAATATAAATAAAAAAACATTTGAAAAAATTGGAACCTACAAAATCTTTCTGAAAGCTTGTTTCTTTGAGCCAGGCTTGGGATGGGGAAGAGTGTTCTGTCCTTTGCCCCAGACACAAGGGAGATCAGAAGGTCTCCTAAAGATGCTGAGAGCCGGCCCACTCTGAGTCTTGTTGCCTCTCGTTCTCTGGCCTTCTTCTGGCCACACCCATTCCCAGAGGATCAGAGTCCACAAGTCAAGTTGACACGCCCACCCGGAGACTGTGCCCCCTTCTTTCTGGATGATCTGGAAACTTAAAAGCCTCTGTCTAAATGGCTGCACCGTCCTTCTGGAGCTGCTCTGGCTCTCTTTTTTGGTCCTTCTCCCCCAGATGGACCTGCTGTTGGGTGAGTACTTTTAGGCCCACAACATGGCCACGGGGGGCTATTTGCAGGGTGACGGACAGAGTGCAGACTGTGAGGAACTGGGGGCGGTGAACTTCTGTATGCACAACGGGTGGTCCAGGTTAAGCAGGGACCGGAAGGGGGAGTGGGGAGGACAGGCCAGCCCTTGCCATGCTGCGTGTTCCAGAGCAGAGCTCCAAGGAGAACGCTTGCAGGTTGGAAATACAATAGCATCAATTTACAAAACCCACAGACGAGTCAGAAGAAATTGGAGAGAGAAAGAAAAAGGGAAAATAGGAGAGACGAGGTAGAAAATTAGATCAAGTTAGAAAGTCCAATATGTGCAGCAGAATGCTAGAAAGAGCATGCAAAGGGAGTGGAGAGGAGAAAATTATCAAGGGAATAATTCGTAAATTCATCTGTTAATGTGATGTGTTCATCTGGGTGAAGGGTGGGCCTGCCGAAGCCAAAACTGAACCCTGAGCGCCCCTGCACCCCGCTCCCTGCTTATAACACGCTCCCTCCCAGACCCGCCTCCCATGCTGTCCCACCTCAGCCAACGGCATGGTCATGGGCCCAGGAGATGGAGCTGGGGCACGCTTGCCATTTTGTTATCTGTGACCACCTTCCAGCTCAGGGAAACCGCTGGACGCTGGACAGCGTTGACTCCACGCTTCTCAGGCATGGGACCTGGGGCAAGTCATGGCCCCGGGAACAGGCCTGACTCCCGACTTGTTTAGATGATTCATCTCACTTGCTCCTGTCCACACCATTTACAGCAGATAGCTGAGCCCACCGAGCCGAGCGGCAGACCGAAAGAAGCCAGCCTAAAACCGAGGCGTAGGTTCAGCAAGGAGAAAAAGTGAGGAGGAAAGGAATGCAAGTGAACAGCACACTTGTAAAGAGGGCTTGCTCACAGAAGGAAAGGAAAAGATCAATCGAGCTGCCCGCCATCCAACAGGAACCACAGATGCAGGGGTCTGAAGAACGGGGCCCAACCGTGGTCTGTGGATGCTTCCAGCAACAGGGCTCTGGGACAGCCGAAAACGATGAAAGGCAAGCTGGCAGCAACGGGGAAACACGTGGAAGAGAAAAATAAAACATCACAGGGACGGAAACCATATGCAGAAAAGCAAAAACCTAGAAGAAACACGAGTCTGACAAAATCGTGCAAAACAAGCCTGCACCAACAGAGAGGCAAACACGATTGTGGAGATTTTGTGTCACGTGGAAGGCAAAGGGTGAGAGGGTGCTTCCAAGGGGGAGGCCAGAACGGATGGAACAGAAAGGACGAGAATGAAATCTTCCAGAAGAAGGACTTGAATCTTTAATTTAAAAAAATTTTAAGTGTTTTTATTTATTTTTGAGAGAGAGAGAGAGAGAGAATTAGTGGGGGAGGTGTAGAGAGAGAGGGAGACACAGAATCAGAAGCAGGCTCCAGGCTCTGAGCTGTCAGCACAGAGCCCGACGTGGGGCTCGAACCCACAAACCGTGAGATCATGACCAGAGCCGAAGTTGGACGCTTAACTGACTGAGCCACCCAGGCGCCCCAGAAGGACTTGAATCTTTAATCCAGCAAAGTACGCCGTATCCCAGAAAAAAACAATGCACAGAGTGATTAATGCTGAGACATAACCACGTTTAGCTACGGAACACCAGGACCGAGGCAAGATCCTACAAAGAACAAAGCCAAACAAACTGAAACGAGACGACAACCCCCCACCGCATTCCAGTGCCTGAGGATGGTGGCCAAGGTCTACGGTGGCATCTGCAGGGAAGGGAAAGGTGACCCAGTGGTCCCCGGGACACAGCAGGCAGCAGTGGCCGATGGTTCCGAACAGAACCCTGAGAAATCAGACCACAGATCTCATAAACCAGACACCGTCCCAAAGCGGTTGGTGGTGGGCATAGACTCTATTCTGTTCTGGAATGAAGAGTCTACCCCTCTTGGAGTGGCATCATGAACAGAACGTAGGGGTTACGGCACTGGTAGGTGTAAATGATGGTGCCTGTAAACCAAACTGGACGGGGAGGGGGGCGAGAGGCCGTAGCCCCCTCATCTGCCGCAGCAGAGAGCCCACCTGGACCACACGGTCCCCTCAAAAGAGAATAACCCCAAGTTCTTATTATTTTTATACTCTTTTTCTCCCTTAACTTTAAAGGGACCTTTTAGTCCTTTTTATATTGCTTGCATTTTTTTTAATGAGCATGATTTTTTTAACCCCCCAAAATAAAAGTCATTATTCTTAAAACTTTTCTTTTGAGTTTGCTCTTTTCCATCTGGTTTGCTTCATTAAAATAATAATAAAAAAAAAAGAACAAAGAATTTCCACGGCTTTGAAAGGCAGCTAGCCTCAATCAACATCCCCAGGGCAAGGAAGGAGCTGAGGGCTGAAGACCAGAGCCTGGGAAGGGGGGTGAGGGGGTGTCTCCCTGTTTCCTGCAGAGTGGGGCCAGGCTGAGAGGCTCTGCGAGCACCTGGCTCTTGGAGAAAAAGGGCCATGGCCAGCAGGGGAGCGGGTGGGGGGGTCCCCTGTGCTGGGGATGGGGCTTACTTTGCAGGGCCAAACCCTAGGAGGCAGGCAAAGAAACTAATTGCCCAAAGCCGTTCTGGAAGGAGATTGGTGAGGGGCTCCCCTCCTCCCCCTTCCATACCTGGGGCCAGGAATGCAGGTTTGGGGTCCGACTTTCCCAGAACAGCAATCTTGCCTGCCACCTCCCCTTTGTCCAGCCTCGACTTGTGCTCCTTCCAAGCTAGAGCCTGAGCAGAGAGAAACTGCGCGTGCATATGGGGACAGGAAGAGACAGGGGGACGCCATTTATTCATCCCTTCACTTGCGCACTGGGTGGCCCCTGTGTGCAGGCTTACACTGTCTCTGGGGACACAGAGGTGGTGTGACACTCCCGGGCCTCTTGGTGTCTCTGTCCAGATTGAGGAGACCCCTGGGGAAGCCCTCACATAAGTCTCAGGGCCCCAGGAGAGATGGGGGGGGGTGGAGCTGGCTGTGTTCCAAGCACCGCCCTGAGACTGGGCAAGATGGTGGCTCCGGGCTGGGAAGCAGGTTGCTCTCCTAGAGGAAGGTCTTCACTGCTGGAACTCAGAGGGGACACCGGAGTGGATCACGTTGGGTCTCTTCCATGTTGGCTCTTCTCTGGCAGAAGCTTCTCCTGACCTTAGATGCCTATGTCTTCTTGCCTCCAGGCCGTGCTGACTGACCGAGGCTGGGAACCCCTCACCTGCTTGGCCCGATGAGAGTGACAGCCCCCGGATTGCTTTGTTCAGATCCCAGCTCCCTGACTGATCGGCTGGGCTGAGCTTGGGCAGGCCGGTCCCTGGTCTGTGCTCTGTTTCTGAACATGACACGGGGCCAAGTCCACCCACCACACTGGGCTGTGGGAGGATGCGATGAAAAGCATTTTGCACTGTGCCCGGTGCCCGGAGACAATGGCACAGATGCGCCCAGGAGATTGGCCACATCCCGGGTCTCCAAGGGCACAGCTGGTTCTGCTTCTCATCCATTTTCCCAAAGCCTGAGTTTTCTCCTGTTCTTGGAGTCCGTAGTCCAACCTGTGTTTTTACGATAAATTGTTCTTTTTGCTAGCGTGGTGGTGATAGTGGCGGCCGTGGTGATATGGTTCTGTTACTTGCAATGGTGTCCCAGATGGAGGGGTGGGGGACATGCCTTCTAGAACCTAATGGCCAGGAACACAGCTAAGCGAGCTTGGGCTCACACCATTCACCTGGAGCACGGAGGTTGTAAGGGGCAGCATCAGGCAGGCTCTGGGGGGAGCTAAGTGGCAGCCAGGGTGCTGAGTGTGGGCCTCGGCACATCGCAGGCACTCAGTAAGAAATAGCTTCTACCTCCCTGTCGCCTGGCGCTAGTGAGCCCCCTGCTCCCCCCACCACCCCCATCAGCCTCTCCTATAAGGGGATGGTTGCACTAGAGGGTCTCCGAGACCCCTTCCGGCCCAAGAAGCTGGGCTAAGTGATGCACTGTGTGGACAATTTGTGAAAGGTAATAATACAGCTTATGCTTAAGTAGACACTCTTCAGACCCCCCCCCCCCCACCGGCATCACCTCATGCAAACCTTACCTCCCTGGTCTCCGTGGATAGATGGGGATGCAGAGGCTGGAGAGGTGCTCACCTGCCAAATAGTTAGTGGCCGAGACACTTGTACTTGGCCCCTTCCTTCCTTCCTTCCTTCCTTAACAAAATACCCGAAGGGAGGACCTCGGCAATGCGTGCAGAGAGGACAGTGAGCAGGAGGGAAGGAATCAGGGACTGGAGTTAAGGACTGTCGGAGAAGAACTTTGCCAGAGCCATTTCCCCTTAATTGAGAAAGTGTTTGGAAAATACTCCCTTTCCTGCATAATGAAAGCCTAGAAACTGGCTTATTTTGAGGTACCACGAGCTAATGCATATGCATGTGAACACTGATGTACGGCCTTGTGTTATGTCTGCCTTTTCATGTGTTTTCTCTGGATGTGTCTGCATTTAATGTACATCACAAAATGCCTCCATTGTGGTCTGTTTCTCATTTAAAGAAGAAAAAAAGCCCAAGATTTAGAAACCCAGGATAGAACCAAAGGCATTTCACTCACCGCCTTCATTGAAAAACAAAACACAACAAAATAAAATGAAACGAGGCACCTGGTTTCGTAAAGAAGAGGTTTTGCAACCATCCTGGCCAAACCGTCCTCAGCATGCGGCCCACCCCCCACCCGCACCCCGCCCCCAGGCTGCTTTTACTCGTCCCCCAGACCCTTCCTGGCCTGAACTCTCAAGTAGGTTTTGCTGTGTGGATGCAGAAAGAAAGAGCTGAGAAGCCAATTATCTGAACTTTTGTACCAAAGGCCCATCTGGAGAATTTTAATCATCCCAGCACAACGGAGGATTCTGGTGGCTCTCGGTTGATCTCTGTGACTGCATTTTAATCTCCGTGATTAGGCGGTTTTATTATCTCTCTAGGTAAACAAAGATGCTCTCCCTGAGATGCTCATTGCCAGGGCGTGGGGGCCAAGGCGCCCTGTGGTCTTAGGTGGGGATATTGTGTCTCTAGCTGAGATGGGTTCTGTATCACATTTCAAGGGGATTCAATTGCACATGTACCCTTGGTTCTTTGGGCCCCGTTAGTATTGCTTTATAGCCCAAGGAGGTCACTGGGTCACATCCTAGGCCTGCACCATCTCCCACTGATAGTGGTGCTGCTTGCATTGACCATGCCCTTGCCACCTCCGGCCCCTCCCAGCTGAATTAGCTGGTGTCTTGCCAGCCCTGGGGTGAGCAGGGGATGGCGGCCATGGTCCCATGAAAGGCTTGGGTGGACAGAAGAGGTGTGGCAGGGATGGGGTGGGGACAGTGAGTAGTTGTAGCAACGATCTCTGCTGTCTTTCCTCCAGGTTCCCAGTGGTGACACGAGCTTCGGTGTCACAGGACCCTCTACCTGGCCTCATTTGCCCTCTGGCTTCTCTCAGCATTTTCCTCTTGGCCCTTCTCCTGGCTGAGGTAGGACCATCCGTGACTGCACTTTAGGCTCCACCAGGGCCAGCCCGAGCCTAACCTCAAATCTCCTGACCCGATGCTGTCCCCAGGGAGCTCACAGGATGGTGGCTACGCAGGGCGGTCTGTGCTTTGATCTGAGTATCAGGGAAACAGCAGCACCGGGTGGCCCAGGGAGCACAGGGGACTGAGTGCGGAGGACAGAGGCCATCTCCTGGAGGATGCTGAACTGAACTTTGAAGGGAGAATGGGAAATACCTGGGTGAAAAGGGGGTGGGAGAGGTTCTGGGCAGAAGGATCAGAGTATGGAAGGGCCATGGAAGGCTCTTCCCCTCACAGTTGGAGATTCTAAGTGGTTGGACAGACGATACCTGTCAAAGATGGGCACAGGTGAGGCCAGAGAGATTTGGGGGCCTGAAGACCTTCAAGGTCTCTCAATGTCAGACTCAAGACCACAGGGAACAGTTGTGTGGGTTGTGTACTGGGCCATTCTAGGAGCACCCCTAAACCTGTGCAGTGCACAGCCAGAATAATGGAACAGGGCAACCCTGCTCTGCTAAGGGAAAGGAGCTTTATCCTGGTGGCAATGGGAAGTCTTCAAAGGATTATGGGCAGAAATGCCACATGATTACAAACATTGCTGCGGGGTGTGGGTTGGAGGAGCAAACAGGAGGCAGGAGCAAGAGCTGGAGGAAGCCACGGCTGTCGAGGAGACGGGTCGCGCTAAGGCAGTGCTGGGGAGGACGGTGAGGGAGGTGTGCTGTGTAGGGCATGGGGGCTCGGAGCCGGACAGCATCAGTGCGCCGCATACAGAAAATGCCCAGGCCGCTGTAAACACCTTCAGTGAGTAACTCGGGGCTCGTAAAGTTAGCTTCCGTTCGTCATTGCTTATGCCACAGACACTTTCCAGGACCTTCTCCCCCACAGTTTCAACGATGCCTGAAAAATTATTTTGCTTATTGCACACTTCAAGGGACTTCCTTGTTTAATTGTCTCTTCCTTGCCGATAGTCAACAGCTTTTCTTCTATGACCTAAAGAATGTGTCTGATTGGGTCAGGCCTCACGCCGCCTTAGTTCTGGAAAAGAGGAAGAACTTGGATGCTTGCGTGCGCCCAGCCCCAGGTCTGCTTCCGTCCCTTCCCCGGCTAGTGCTCGCGGCTACGTGGCCTCAGCTGTGGCCGGGCACGACCCGCAGAGTTTGCTAGAGGCTGACCCCACCCCATGGCTCAGCTCCCCCCTCCCCAACACGCAGAGGTTACAATTCCCTCACCTCCTCTCTCTCTCCCACTGCTAAATCCGGCCTGCTTGATCATCTCCTGCTTTCTGAGCTCTGCATAACGAAGAGAGAGAAGATTCTGGAGTTCCTAGAGGTAGGGGTGAGACAGAGGGAGGAAGGGTTGAGGGGAAGAGAGGACCCGGTGACACATGGAGGGAGATGAAAGAGCTTCTGGAGAAGAAATAGGTCCGGTGGTGGTGTGGCCAAAGAAAGACCCAGAATGCAGTTCAGATGGAACTCTTTGCACAAAAGCAAATTCGCGGGAGCTGCTGCTGCAGAAACAAAATCCAAACAAGTCGTGTTTCAACACACGGCAGTTCAGGTCTTGCTCACGGAACAGCCTGGGGGTTGGCTCTCTGCCTCGTAGTCACTCAAGGCCCCGGTGCCCCTCTCCGTCCGTCCACATCAGTCAGCGGGAAGGGAGGGGACCTGGAGCAGAGCCTGTGTGGAGTTCTGACAGAGCGGTCCTGGCGAGGCCCCGGGGCGGCTCAGTCGGTCAAGTATCTGATTTCGGATCATGACCATGATCTCGTGGTTTGTGAGTTCGAGCCCCCTGTCAGGACTGGGCCCGCTTTGGACCCTCCATTTCCCTTTCTCTCGCACCCCGCCCCCACTGCTCCCCTCCTCTGCATGCACCCCCTCTCTCTGCTCTCCTCACCTGCTCCCCCCACTGCTCCCTCCTCTGCTTGCACACTCGCACTCTCTCTCTCTCTCTCAAAAAAAAAAAAAAGGGAAATAAAATCTTTAAAAAATAAAGTAAAATAATAAATAAAATAAAATAAAATAATAAAATAAAATAAATACCATACCAGCCCTGGAAATACCAGCATGCTCATTTCTTTTATTTTTTTTAAATGACTTAATTGAGGTATATTTTACATATCATAAAATTTGCCCATTTCAGATGTACAATTTGGTGATTTCAGTAACTTTAAACATTTTCATCACCCCCTCCCCAAGACCCTGTGTGCTCATTTACTGTTTCTACTCCCTACATAATTCCTAATTTACTTTTCATGTCTACAGGTTTGCCTATTCTGAACATTTCCTATGAATAAAATCATACAATGTGTGGGGTCTCATGTCTGGCTTCTTTCACGGAGGTAATGTTTTTGGGGTTCATGCTGACACAGTCTGGGTTAGTAGTCTGCTCCTCCTTGAGGCTGAGGAGTGAGTATTCTAGCGTATGCGGCGATGGTGGCGAGTTCCCCGCCCCTCGCTCCCCTTCCATTGGCTAGAACTCAAGTCATGTGGCCAAACCCAACCGCAAGGGAAGCTGGGAAAGGTAGTCCGTGTGCCCAAAGGAAGGCAGGTGGCCTAAACGGATAGCACTCTGCCCAGACATCCCCTCGCTGCCGCCAATCACCCTGTTAAAAACCTATATATACACAGGTGCCCCACGCGAGTGCTATGTGTGGGTGCGTGTGAGTGGTATGTGCATGCACGTGTGCACCTGCAAGCATGTGCATGTGTGCGTGCGTGCGCACGTGTGCACGTGGGCGTGTGTAGAAAATGCAAGGTCCAGGTTGCTTTGGCTCCATGAGCGACCCACAGCGTGCGCAGGAGGAGGTGAGGGGGGCGCAAACCATACCGGGGGCCAGAGGTGACCTTGGGGACGTGAACGTGAGCCCTCCCCTGCTCTGCCAGAATCGTGGCCTTCCACGGACCCTGGAGGAAGGGTCGGTGCAGATCGTAGCCAGCTCCTCCGAGGCCAGGAGACACGGGGGGGTCACCGTGAATGGAATCTGCAAATGCACTTGAAACAGGTCCTGAGCGGGACCTTGGTGGGGGGGGAGGGGGAGGGGCGGTTCTAAAGACTTCCCCTTCGTGCTTTTGGATTTCCGCATCCACAGCTTCTTGTTGGCTCGGCGTCGCTGCGGAATATGCATCAGCACAGCGCCCCGTCTGGGGGTAGAATTTTAGGAGAAAATATGAACTCTCCTTACGTTCCTGGAATAGTCGTCAAGGGGGAAAATGACTTTCAGAAACAGCGTGGTCTTTGTAGGGGAGGGAGAGGAATTGCACCCCTGGGCCCTTCCTGAAGTCGATGCTGCCGCCGGGCGGGGGTGAAGCTGCTGGGCGTGCAGCCCGGGAGTTATTTCAGGACACGCTTTATCCTGGCCCCTTTGATTCTCAGCAGTGTTTTTCACTTAATATTAATCACTTGGCCAGAAGGCGGAGGCCAATTCCTTCATGGACCCGGGGAGCTTTCCAGGCCAGAGAATTCCATCACCTTACATAATGAGCCCAGCTGCCGACGCCGACCTGCGGGTGGCCTGCTTCTGCGGCGTGGTCGCCACGCACCTGCTCTGCAGGGCTTACGACTCGGGCTCGGGGTGCCTGAGAACGGCCAAACGTCTTCATGATTGAAAGTATTGTCACATCTTCCCTTGGGAGGCTGGATGTTGGAAATATGGCAGAGATTCTGTTTTCCAGAGGGTGGGCAGCGGTGGGGGGGTGGGTAGAAAATTCCACAAATAACTCTGAGGAGTCAACCCCGGATTTGCTCTGCCCCATCCAGAAATTCTTGTCCCGCCACAAAGCATCCATCTGAAGAGGGTCAAGAGGAAGCGAGAGTATGAGCCCCGTTTTGCTGGAACTTTGCCGTCGTGTTTTAGGAAAGCACCTCCGTTTTCCCAAGTCCTGCAATATGGCCCGTCCCGAATGCTTGGGTTCCATACCTGGTTTAGTCCCTTTCTTCCAAAGACCCGGAGAGCAGAAATGAGTGAGTCTGTTGGAACTAGAGGTAAAACATGTCAGGGTTTGTTTCGTGCCTTGAGAGCCGACATCAGATCTCCTGTTTCTATCTACATGAAGGAGCAGGTTGGGGGCCCCGTATTTTGGGTAGACTGCCATGCGGGGGACTGTTTTCAGCATACTGCCTATGTTCTCAGGTACCCCTCCCCACCCCCAGCTTACTAGGCACATACTGTTGTTAGTCTCCTTGTATGGACTGAGGAAGGTCCTCTGGAGGTCACACAGCAGGCAGAAAAGAGAGCTGGATTCGAGTCTCTGCCTCAAGCCCAAGTCTGCCTCAAGCCCAAGCCTGGGCTCTTGGCACAACCTCGTGGACGAAGGGTTCCTGACCTTTTAAGCTTACAGGGCTCCCATCTCCTGTGCCACGCTGTGGAGTGTTGCGGATGGCCGCAGCTTGGAAGAGCAGCAGGTGGCCAAGATTACAGGTTTCTTTAATTAGAAGTTCGTAAAGGACCTGCCCCAGCCTCAGCTCTGGATTCAGAAATGCCTTCTGAGAGTCACTGACTTCATGGACAGAGCAGGGGCTCTGTCTCCTCCTCCCTCCAGGACCAAAGCAGGCTGTGCTTTCTGTGCAGGTCGAGTAACCACGCTGGACAGCCCCGCCATGGCCTTGGCCCAGGACCTCCAGTCACTGGGGCTGTCAGCAATGCCTCGGCAACCTGGCTTCAACCCGTTGGCACACGCATGCCCCAACCAAACAGCCAGCGGTGACTTTTTTATGATCCCACTTGTTATTTTTCTCTGCACTTCGTGGACGTGAAATACAGTCCAAGGGAGCATCTGGCCTTCCTTGCAGCCTGCTGGCCACCTGAAGATTTGCCCCTTGCTGATCATTTGTGAGATTATGCTTGAGTCCATAGAGATCCCTGGAGTGTCACAGGCTGATTTCGTTGTTGCTGTGGTCGTTTGTGATCATACATTGCCCACTTGTATATTGTATGTTGAACTTGTAGAGTCAAATGCTTTGCTCTGTTGCCCCTGTTAAAAAGATCATTCAATAAATGTTAAAATCACGAGTCTCAGAAAATAGGAAACGAACACGGGCAAGTTGAACTCATCCTTTAATGAGCAGACCAATAGTATGTGACAATCAGTTCAAAGGAAAATTCAAGGAACACGCAAATACAGAGGCAATCCAGAAAGCCCAAGTGAATGTAGAAGGAGCTGCAAAACTAGTCAATATCCACGGGGCAGTTGTCAATTGCATTCTCACTATGGACGAGAATCATTTGCATTGTTTTAAGTGTTCTATAACTTACCGCATCATCTACTGGCTCAAGGACTGTGAGAGGGGCAGACCATGAAAATCAGGTGGCCCTGGAGGGGTGCACGAGGTGGGGACCCAGTAACCTTTTCTATTTCAAATTCTTGCAAATTTCCTCGACACCCTCATGAGGGTCTACGCACTCTGTGCTTGTGCGCCACCACGCCTGCTAATTCCAGGTTTACATATTTGGGCTCCCTTCCTCCTTATCCCAGACGATGCTCCGAGGAGGTAAGTGGCCTGGCCGAGATAAGTGCCCTTACCCCCAAGCACTCCCAAAGGCAGAGGAGGGTGAAGGACGTCTAGGGTTCAGCCTGCTGCAGGTGTGAGGGTCTTAATTAGAGCCCGTATGAATTTCACATTTTATTCCCTCATTTATCCATGTTGGGTTAGACATTAAAACAGTGGTTTAAAATTACTCAGTTACGGCTTGAAATGTGTCTTCCAGAAAGATATGTTGAGGTCCTGACCCCTACTACCTCAGGATGTGACAAAATTTGAAATAAGGTTGTTGAAGATATAAATTTCGATGAGGTCGTATTGGAGGGGAGGGAGGAAGGGGGGCCAGGCAGCGGCTGTGGGTCCTCCGGGCCCTGTCCGTGGGGGCTTCGCGGTCAGTGTGAGCTGGGCCACAGGGGGCTCTGTAGGCCAGACACCAGCAGGGCTGGGGCTCTGCGGACAAGGCACCTCGATGGAGTGAGGGGGCCGTTACGCATTCTGTTCTCCGAAGCCTCCTCGTTCTGATTCCATGCCCACGAGGCCCCGTGGACGTGCCCAGCCAGCTCTGCCTGGAAGGGAAGGCGTACCCCGGCCTCACAGAGTTCCTGGTGGAGAGCGGGTCCCGGGGCCCCTGGTCCCGAGCCTGGCCTCCCGGGGAGCGCTAATTCTACACACTCTTCATTCCCAGTCTCTGGGACAGGAATTTCTATAGCAACTTGATGCACCGGGGTCCCATGTTTACCTGCACCTCACTTTTGTGCCAGTTGGCCTGAGTGCCCGTTTGGGCCTGATGAAGGTCACATTCAGATGGCCTTTCTGTACATGTGGCATCTACACCACCCCAGATGCGGTTCTCTGGAGGCTCTGAACCAGGCACTGGGCCCAGTCCCGCACACCTATGGTCTTGTTTGCATCCCAACAATCCTGTATATCAGGGTCTATGCCCTGCTCGTCCCCCATTTTCGAGATGAAGGATTCGAGGCCGAGACCGATCAATACCTTGCCTGAGCCCACACGCAGGTCATCGGCCAAGGCAGGGTTGGAATCCGGGTCTGACTCGGAACTGGGCCCCTTCTACGTCACCTCACCAAGAGCTCCCGTGTGACCCCCGCAGGTCCAAACCCACTGGAGCCTCCAAGAGGGGAGACTTCCTGAACCTGCTTGCCCTCCGCCCACAGGGCTCTGCTCTGTGCCGCTCTCTGGGTTTGGCTTGAATCCGTGGGTCCTGTTTCCAACCTTCCCGGAGGCAGGCCCGGGTAGAAAATATCACCATGGTAACCCTTGTTTCCGGGGGGCAGCCTAGTGCTTCTGGAAAACATGACACCTTGGTTCCCAACACTGAGTGCTCTGTGGGTCTGCAGGACGGACGAGTTTAATTGGCGCCGCTCGCAGTCGGCTCCGCAGATACGCTTCTCAGCTTTATGTCCCTGATGTGGTATCCAGGATACAGGAAACATGATGTGTTCGCTCCTAGAGAAGAGGGAGAAAGGGAGTCGGGTGTGTCGTCTGCATTGGCTCCAGGCTGTCTGATGAGAGGGGCTGGCAGGGCTGGCAGCTCTGGCTGGGCTATGGGGACACCTGGGGCGTGTCCCACCTGGGTCCCCCAATGAGGGTCCCCTGGGCTGTGTTGCACCTGCGTCCCAGATGCATGTTGCCTCCCGTGGCCGTTGAAATCTGGCATGGGCCCTCTCACGTTCCACCGGCCCCCAGTAGACAGACAAGAGAGGGAATGCCATCGATCGCTCGAAAGTTGGCAATGGCAGGGGCACCTGGGTGGCTCAGTCGATTAAGCGTCTGACTTCGGCTCAGGTCATGATCTCACAGTTCATGAGTTCGAGCCCCATATCAGGATCTGTGCCGACAGCTCGGAGCCTGGAGCCTGCTTCAGATTCTGTGTCTCCCCCTCTCTCTGCCCCTCCCCCGCTCATGCCCTGTCTCTCTCTGTCTCTCAATAATAAATAAACGTTACAGATTTTTCAAAGAAAGTGGGCAGTGGTGGACGTTGCTGGTCCGCCAGCCGGTAGCGATTCCCCTCTCTTGCCTCCTGAGGCATCTGCCGTGATAACCGCTTTCCCTTCTGCCAGATGCACATCCTCCCAGGCTCCCCTACAGCCCAGGGAGCCACCAAACAGAGTGCTGGCCAGTGAGATATTTGGGGACATCTCCTAGGAGGCTTTTGGGGCAAATGTTCCCTTCCTAGTAAAAGGAACAGATGCTGGAAAGGAGCCCCTTTCGGCCTCCTGTCCGGGATCACTCATGTGAGGGCATGCCATTTGCAACCATCTCGGGGGCAGGAGGATCGCAGACACTGACCAAGCATATTGACATGACTGAGCTGTGAACCGCCCTGATTCTCTCCACCTCTGGCCTCTGGCTTTGGGACATAATGAGGTACTTAAAACAATTTTTTTAAGTTTATTTATTTTGAGAGAGAGAGAGAGAGAGAGTGAGAGAACGCATGCACGTGGGGAAAGGGTAGAGACAGAGGGAGTGAGAGAGAATCCCGAGCAGGCTCCACGAAGTCAGCACCAAGCCCGATGCGGGGCGTGAACCCACGAACCGTGAGATCATGACCTGAGCCGAAATCAAGAGTCTGACGTTCAACTCGCTGAGCCGCCCAAGCGCCCCACGAAGTACTTTCTATTGTCTGAGTCCTTGCTGCTCAAAGTGTGATCCCAGATCGGCAGCTTCGGTATCACGTGTTAGAAATACAGATGCCCCGGCCTGGCCCCAGACCTGCTGAATCAGAACATACATTTAAAAAAGATCAAGTGATTCGTGTGCACATAAAAGTGTTAGAAACACGGACCTGGGGTGGGGTGGGGTATTGGTGGTGCATATACACCTCTTGTAAGAACGGAGATTTTTCTGGAAATTCATTTTCTTGGTGGTATTTTTGTGTTTACACTTCTTTGAGCTAGGAACAATGAAATCTTAATTCCGTGAAAAGGAAGGCAAAGCGTCCCCACCCCCATCCCCTCAGCCCCTCCCCCCCATCCAGCTGCAGAAATGCAAGCAGGTGGGCGGGTCCAAGAGCCAAGGTTGATGGCTGTGGGCACAGGGCACATTTGTACTTGGCCCATCCCTCTCAGGGTTCCGTCTTCCCTCATCTTTTCTGAAATCTGAGCTTTACGTTTAGGAAAATTAAAACCTTCATGTTCAAAACAGAGCCCTGAAAAGTAAAAAGCGCTGCCTGAGGCTTTTTCTTTTAAAAAGCTTGTTTCCCTTCTCAGACAAGGAGTCAGGATTGTGGGAGGAGAAAACTTTCTCCTCGGGTGTGAATTTGAGCTTCAAGGAATTGTCAGGAGACTGTGGGAAAGGGGCGTTCTTTCTTAAGGACGTACACAAAGGGCTCAAATCCCGTGTGGTTTGTCCCCGCGATGCCAGGAGTTTAGAGTCTGGTTTTTCCCTTCTAACAGGGCTCAGTGCTGGAGAAGCATGTTGGCTGATAGAAGGTGGGATGGAGGCAGCACAATGTTAGAACGACAGAGAAGATTCTCTGTACCAGAGCGAGAAGGGAGGCACCTTGGCTTGCAGTTCAGCCTCTTTCCTCCCAGCCCCCACACAGAAGGAGGCCTGAGGCCAGGGGGGAACCGGGGCTTTCCAGAGTGTGGAGTCGGGTCCAGAACTCAAGGCCACGTTAGCACCGCCGCCGCCCCCCACGCCTGAGTTATCAGGAGAGGAACTTGCAGGCCACCAGGACTCCCCCGTATTCTCAGGGAAGCCAAGGCCCAGAGAGGGGGCATTGTTGATGCTCCAAATTTGGCAAAGGTCCCCACTTTGCTCCTTCTAGCTGCCCTTGACCTCTCAGAGCTCCATTCCCTCCTCTGGTTGAGATGACGAAGGACGTGGTATTCCCAACCTCCCCGACCCACGTTCTAGCGAGCAGCCTGGGCTCGCGGCACTTGCTGCCTGGTCCTCCCCCTGGCCAATGAGGTGAAAGTTCCAGAAGTTGCCGAAGAAGCCAAGGGAAGGTTGTTGATGAGTGCCTGCAGAGGAAGAGAGAAGATGAGGCCCAAGAACCGGGGAGTGGAGTGTGGGCAGAGAGGGGAGGGGGAAAGGCCACTGAGTGAGAGACTGGAGGAGAGTAGAGGATATTTTAAAGAGATCTCGAGTGTCCTGTGATTTAATTCCCTCTCAAGGTAAGACATTCAGCCAAGACCTTTATCCTTTTTGCGGCTTCTTGGAGGTACATTTCCATTTTGTTTGGGTACAGGTTGGTGGCGCTGAAATGGGGCTCAACGTGGCCTCATTTTACTCGGGGGACATGTAAAATATGCGTACTACCTCTTCTGTGTGCCCGTCACCCAGAAACAGAACCCGTGCACCAGCCTGAGGCTGCCACACTGCAGGAGGAGCCACAGACGCTTCTGGAATCTTCTGAGTGACAATCAGTTTCTGACCCATCTGCTCCTATAGTTATGGATGGACCTTCAGACGGTATTAAGACATAATGGTTCAGAGCGTATGCTCTGAAGTCAGGCTTCAAGTTCTGGACTGTTCCTCATTGCCTGGCGACTTTGGAAAGTTGATTTACTGCCTTTGAGCCTTAGTTTCCTCATCTGTAAAATGGGGATGATAAAGCTGACCTCACAGAGTTGTTTGGGGAATTAAATTAAATAATAGATACAAAGGACAGTGCCCAATCCTTGATGAAAAATTCAATAATCATAGATGAGGATGAGGATGAGGATGATGATGATGGTGATTATGATGATGATGGTGGTGGTGGTGGTGATGGTGATTATGATAATGGTAATGATGATGCTTGTTTCTCTGGCCAGATCTTTGCTCAGAGTCCTGCCCTGACCCTCATGCGCACCTTGGCCCTTTCTCTCCCTCACCGCCGTGGGTGGTTCCAGGCCTGGACTCTTATCCCCTCTACCAGCTCATAAGTGTCTGGCACCAAACTTACCAGCCAGAGTGGCAGGAGCAGTTAGGCCATGAGGCCGGGGCAGGGGATCCTGTATCTCCCTGCTGGAGCTCTTGAAGCTGGCCATGGGCTCTCTCCTCAGTTTCTGGGCCTTTCTGGCCAGGGCAGAGTTGTACCAGGAGCCTTACCCCATCAGAGGTGGGGCTTTAAGTGACAGATGCTGCCGGGCCCTGTGCTCTCCGTGCTGAGCTGCAATGGTCCCTGGAGCCCAGCCTCGTAGTTCCCGCTCCTAAGGGCTTCGTTTGGGCAGAGCCCCTCAGTCTCCTGTGACCAACCAGAGGGCTGCTGCCTCTGCTCGAGCCCCCCTGGCCACTGGAGATGGCGCCAGCTCAAGTCTTTCTTCATTCAGAATACAGGTCTCCCTGAGACGGGCCATGCTTTAAGCCGGGCGTGTCAAACCCTTGTGAGTTCCGGCGGCCTTGTTGGTCCCCGTCCTGTGCAACAGCATTACTAGCTCGCAATGAACAGGACTGAGCGTCAAGGACTGAGCATTTGGCCTGATGGCAGAGCCACTGACCCACTGTCTCCTGTTGGACAGGCCCCTCCCTTTGGAGATAAAGAGACGGAGGAAGCGAAGTGAAGTAACTTGTTAATAGATGCTGGAACCTGGGCGGAGATGGGAAAGCGTATATAGAATGGAACAACCGAGAACTTTCCAGCCAGATCGTGCCTGCCTTACCATTTTGCCTCAAGAGGGCTTCGGCTGCTTCCTCCAATTTCAGAGAGTGAGGGGCTCACCTCACTGCAGCCGGACAGAAGGTGAAGGCGGAGCATGGGAATCAGGAGGAATGTGACACCGAGCCCATGTGACACTGAGCGGACAGGATACACAGTGGTCATCCTTGCGCACGGAGTTAGGTCCGAGCAGCGGACAGTGCACAGCAAACCCAGAAGCAGGGAGGGAGGAGAGTGGGCCCTGTACCCTTCACGAGGGTGGGGGTGGGCATGGAGGAAAGCACCCGCGTGCTGTGTTCCCAGGACAGGCCTCCACAGGAGACCAAAGAACGATGCCCGCTTTTTACTTTCCGCAAGACAGTCTAGAAGCCAGGCCTGCTCCAGGCACGGGGTTCAGAGGATCTCTTCTTTCACTTGGGGTTTGTAGTAGGTTGAATAGTGATCCTCCCAAAACTCATATCCATACTGGAACCTGCGAATCTGACTGTATTTGGAAATAGGCTCTTTGCATGTGCATCAAGTCAAGATGAGGTCAAAGTGGATCAGGGTGGGCCCTGGATCTGGGATGACCGGGGACCTTCTAAGAGGGGGAAAATTGGGATCGGGGACACGGACCCGCAGGGGAGAAGGCTCAGCGAAGACAGAGGCAGAGACTGGAACGACTCGGCTATAAGCCAAGGGGCACCAAGGATGGCCAGCCACCACCAGAGACTGGAAGAGGCAAGGAAGGGTCCTCTAGAGCCTCGAGGGGGAGCACGGCCCAGCTGACACTGTGATTTTGGACTTCTGGCCTCCAGAACCCCGAGAGAATATATTTCTCTTATTTTAAGCCACTACCTTATGGTATTTTGTTACAGGGGCTCTGGGACACTAACACAGCGCACTTGACCTCCTGTCTCACCAGGCGCAGCGGGCACTGCTGGTTATCTGCCAGTCCATGTCTCCCTTCTCCTTTGCTAACGGAACCTTACGTGTGTTCAGGTATTACCCCATCCCCTGCCCCGACATGAGTGAAGTGACAGTGACTTGCCCTGACCCCAGACAGCCCCAATTCCCCTACACAGCCCTGGTCATGTCGCCCAGTGTCCCTGCCCGTGCCTTGTTATGGAGCAACAAGACAGGAGGGGGTTCCCGGGGGGGAGGTTTCTAGGAAGAAAGGTTCTTTTCTCTCTCAAGGAGCCTCCAGGGAAGAAGGTGGCCTCTCCGTCCCGTGGGCCTTGCATCATGTCAAGGGGGTAACGGCCTCACAAGGCCTGCCTGGGGGTGGGGAAGAGAGGGGGGCGGCGCAGGCGGGATTAGGGCTCAATTTTGTAAGGTAACGCATCATCGTTATTTAAGCCACTTTGGGTTGGGGGTTTCTGTTTGGCGGCCCAAGGCGTCCTGGCTGACGGCCTGGATACAGAGGGGGTAAGGCAGGTGAGAGCAGACCCCACGGCCAAGCGGGAGAGAACAGAAATCACTGGCTGTGAGGCCGTGCGCCCACCACGCAGCTGCCGCCCAGATTGTCGTCAGCTTCCTTCTTTGTTTCTTGAAGTACAAATTACGGTGACATCACTTTTTGGCTCTCTTCTTGATCCCAACAGCGCGTCTGCGTTGAATTATTTATTTATTTACTCTAAAAATTTTAAATCCAAGTTAGATAACATACAGTGTAATACTGATTTCCGGAATAGAATTTAGTGATTCATCGCTTCCGTGCGACACCCAGTGCTCATCCCAACAAGTGCCCTCCTCAATGCCCATCTCCCGTCTAGCTCCTCCCCACCCCACCTCCGACCTCCAGCAACCCTCAGTTTGTTCTCTGTGTTTAAGAGTCTCTTATGGTTTGTCTCCTTCTCTGTTTCTATCTCATTTTTGCTTCCTTCCTCCCCTGGCAGGACCAGAACACCTGGCATTTGTTTAACCCAAAGGCAACCAGTCCTGGGTGAACGCTAGACCAGGGGACCTGGACATTAGGCCGACGGTCGGTGCAGGACCACCGCCACTGGCTGCACGTGGTGTTGCTGCTGGAGGCTGGCCCTGCTGGTCCATCCTCGTGGTGTCCTCCCTGCCCACTCCCTGTCCAGGCCACAGGGGGGGCCCGTGCTTGGTTCCAAGGCTGTATGCGAGGTGCTGCTAATTTCCACCTCCTTGGTCAGTGATTATCCCTAATACACACTCCCAGGGTGGGCTGGCCCTGAGATCTTCCCGCCTCTGCCCTATGTCCCAACTCCAGTGGACGCGGGCACCCTGCGTTTCAGAGTTGTGCTCTAGGAGTCCTGTTGTTACAGCTCACAACGCTTTAGGGAACCACTCCTCCCGGGTCCGCCCTCTGCCTGCGCACCACCAGCCCGGCCTCGCCCTCCTGTGCATTCCCCGTAGGGATTCACTAGCTGTCATACTAGGAAGGCATTTTCACTGACACCTACTCTTTTTTTTTTCTTTTTGAGCAAGAGCAGAGGAGGAGCAGAGAGAGAGAGAGAGAGAGAGAGAGAGAGAGAGATTGAGAGAGAGAGAGAATCCCAAGCAGGCTCCACGCCATCAACACAGAGCCCAATGTGGGGCTCGAACCCAGACCTGAGCTGAAATCAAGAGTCAGACGCCCGACTGACTCAGTCATCCAGGCACCCCAGACACCAACTCATTTAGATTCTCAGACCCAAGTCCAACACCAAGCCATTCTCGGACACCAGCAGGTGTCCAAGAATTCGGCTCAATTTTGACACTGCCCACCCAGAGGTAGCATCCGATTCCATGGGCTAAGGGCTCCGTCCTCCAAGACTTCCCCCAACCTTCACTTCAGACAGCAGGTGCCAGCCTCGGGCTGTTACCTGTGCTCCTAACTGACCAGTACAGATTGGAGGCTCCAGTGATCTCCTCCTTATGTTAGATTAATTTGCTAGAATGGCACGCGGAACCCAGGGGAACGCTTCCGCTTATCAGTTTATTAAAGGATCTGATAGAGGGTGTGAATCGATAGCCAGAGGAAGAAATATATTGGGTGAGGTCAACAAGGGAGATTCTGTTCTTGTGAAGCTCTGGGCCTGGCTCGGTGGCATGCAGAAGTGTACTCGTTGTCCAAACATAGAGGCTCTCCAAAGCAGAAGGGCCAAAAGCTGCTCTCCTGGGTTTTGATGGAGGCTTCACCACGTCGTCATGATTGGCTAAGTCATTGGCTATTGACTGATTCGACCTCCAGTCCTTCTCCCTTCTTCCCTCCCTGGAGGTGGGGGGCACTGACCTTTCTAACCCGAATCGTAAAACTGGTCTTCCTTCAACCAGCCCCACCCTTGGACGGGCTCCAATAGTCACCTTCACTAACAGCAAATCACCGATTTCGACTTCATGGCTCTGAAACGCTTTCCGGAGCTGTGCATGAAGACCCGACGTATCTGAGAAATATGTATTTGGTCCTCTGAGTGATTTCCCATAAATCACTCTATCTTGGCATCTCTTCGTTGACCCTCACGTTTCCTGCACTCGGTGCGTTGGAGCTCTGCGTACAGGCATCAGAGTGCTGAACCCTCTTTCCCCAGAGGCTCTTGTGTTCCTTGGACGTTGGCCCACTGTGTACCCAGAGCCTTGCATTCAAGGAGCAAATTTGAGCAGACATTGTCTTAGCATCATGGGGAACGGGATCACAAGGAGCAGGGTGGGGGTCAGGAGGATGGGGAGTCTGCACGAAGATGCGTTATTGAGTTGGCCGCTGCAAAAGGCAGCTAGGTGCCCAAGGCTGCAGACTCTCTGAGCATTCTATGGAATGTGTCTTAGAACTGTCCACCCAAGGAACAAAGTGGAAAATACTCTGCTAGCTCCTGACCCCCCTGGTCAAGGGTATCCCATGGGTATCCCTCACCCAGCAGGTTGAGGGCGAGGGCTCCCAGGTTAGCTTAAAGCCCGCTCAGAGCTGGTTGTTGAAGCAAAGGTGGTGTGAGCAGTGGGCTGAGAGCCCTCTGGAGGGGTTCCTGAGAGCAGCGGGGTGCCGCCCCTCCCCCCACAAGAGAGACCGCTTGGCCTCCTGACTTTGCACCTGCATAAACCATGCCCTGAGTCTGGACAAAGCCCTGGACAAACATGATTGGCTTCACGGTGGCCACCATCTGTGCCTAAGAGGTAACTGACACGATCCTTTTGCAGTTCCACCTCTACCTTCCTAAGACTCACATGCTCTAATCCCTACCTTGTCACCCTGTGATTTACAAACCACTCAAGGGGCGCCTGGGCGGCTCAGTCGGTTAAGTGTCCGACTTCAGCTCAGGTCATGATCTCATGGCCTGTGAGTTCGAGCCCCGCGTCGGGCTGTGTGCTGACAGCTCGGAGCCTGGAACCTGCTTCGGATTCCGTGTCTCCCTCTCTCTCTCTCTGCCCCTCCCCCACTCATGCTCTGCCTCTCTCTAGATCTCAAAAATAAACAAACATTCAAAAAAAAACAATGCAGACATCTTCTGCATACAATCCCGAGCCCTGATTTGTTTCTTTTTTTTCCAACATGATATTGCAGCCTGAGTGTTTTTCATGTGACGTGAAACTCTCGAGATTTCGTCATCAGCGGCTGCCTGGGGTTCCCCATGTGGCGCGCAGTTTGGGAACAGTGGTGCTACTCCAAACAGCCACGTGGCGGGCACCCTTCTGCAGAGGCTGTCTTCCCTCCCGTTTAATTGGTGGACCAGGAGCATCCGACTTCTATTTGATTGAAATGAAGGTAAGGAGAGGAGTTGATAAGCACGAGCATCCCTTTCTGATGAAGCTCAATTTATCAGTTTTGCAAATGCTGCTCGTTTGTGAGTTTTGGGGCTGCCTTACTCCCAACCCCCCACGTCCCTCCGCGCTGGAGAGCGGGAGAAGCCAGAAGTCTGTCACTATCCTGGAGACCCTCAGGTTTGACGACTTCCGGGAAGGACCACAGAATGCCCTGAAAAGCTATTACTATCCTCATGGTCATGGTTTATTACAGGGAAAGGACGCAGGTTAAAACCAGCCACCTGAGTGGCTCAGTCAGTTGAGTGTCTGACTTCGGGTCAGGTCGTGATCTCACGACTCGTGGGTTCGAGCCCCATGTCGGGCTCTGTGCTGACAGCTCAGAGCCTGGAGCCTGCTTCCGATTCTGTGTCTCCCTCTCTCTCTGCCCCTCCCCCCCTCTCAAAAATAAGTAAACATTAAAAGAACAAACAAACAGCCAAGGGAGGAGGTGTCTGGGGCCGAGTCTAGACAGTTCCAAGCACGATGCGCCCAAACGTTCTTTCCCAGTGAGAGTTGTGGACTTTTCCTGGTAGCCACATGGATAACACACACATTAAATTTTGCCGGCCGGGGAACTCTCCTGAGCCTTCAGTGCTTTTATTGGATCTTTTTCGTGTAGACCTGGTTGGTGGCTCAGGGCCGACCTCAGTCTGCAGCCTCTGAGGAGGTCAAGCTGATCATGCACGGCCCAAAGAAACGTCCACCATAAATCACAGGGTCAGGTTATCTGCTGCGGCCCAGGGCCTCCAGGCCAACAGACAAGGACAGGCAGGACATTGCAAGGGTTTGGGGGCACCTCCCAGGAGCTGAGTGCGAAGGCCAGACCTCTCTTTGGGCAAGGTTAATTTCTCACTGCATGGTACCCGAGTGCACGCGTGTCCATGAACACACCCGTCTACACATCCAGGAACGCGAGTTCCATTAGCTCGGGGTCGTTCAAGGAGTCATTTCCCAAAAAGCTCCTCTCGCCTCCCTTTCTCCTTTGTTAAGTAACAGATCGACAGGCGAGGCCCTCCCTGGTCACCCCACCCTCCCACGGGCGGCCAGTCCCTTCCTCACGTTTCTGGGGCCCTCCCTGCCTGGTGCTTTAGTCTGTGTGGGCCGCTCGAACGAAGCGCGGCCCGCCGGGCGGCCCAGAAACAACTGCAACGGACTCGGCACAGAGTGGAGGCCGGGAGTCTGCCTCAGGCCGCGGGCACAGTCAGCCTCTGGCGAGGGCCGGCCGGGCTCTCCGTGCATCCATTCGAGAGGGGCAGGGGCAGGGAGGGAAGGGCACACTCGTGATCCTTACAAGGGACCTCCCTTGACCTCATCAAACCCGTTTACCTCCCAAAGCCCCAGGTCACGGGAGGGGTAGAGCTTCCGCACGAGTTGGATGGGGGCACGTTCAGCTCATAACAGCTGGGGGGGCCTCCGGGGTCCACACTCAATGCGGAGGCTGCCTGTGGTCAAGGTGTCCTCGTGCATGTGGCTGGACACTCAGGGGCCATAAACCAGGACCTTATGGCAAATCCAACGTGGCTAGGTCCCCGCTCCCCCCACTCCCGTCCGCGATCCGATCTGCGGCCACGGGGATGAAAGATTTATTAGCTCATTGCCAAGTGCGGGCGACTTCCTGGGTCGCGCGTTCTCTACGGCTGCGAAGGATGCTGATAACCAAACATTAAACCATGCGCTGAAAGTCAACGCCGGGAAATGCCGCTGTGAATTGTCCTGCGGAGCTTTCTTACTGACGTGTTGGGGCCACTCTTCGGTTGTCTTTTTTTTTTTGCCCCTGCTCTTACCGGAACAGGGAAATTAAAAGCACATGGCAGCTTTCAGGCGTGTTTTGAATTTCCGGATCCCAGCTCCCCGGCTGGAGGTCTGAGGGGCTGGTGATCTTTTGGGTGTGGGCACGGTGAGCATCGGGTGGCAGTAGAGGGCCGGGCTGCTTTGACGGAGCGTGCGGCGGCTTGAGTACTGAGCACCGGACATCTTGTGCAGGTACTGAGCACCGAGCAACAGGAATCCTATGCAGGTACCAAGCATCGAGCACCGGGCATCCTGTGTGGGTACCGGGCACCGAGCACTGGGCATCCTATGCAGGTACTGAGCACCGAGCACCAGGCATCCTGTGCAGGTACCGGGCATTGAGCGCCGGGCATCCTGTGTGGGTACCGAGCACCGAGCACCAGGTATCCTGTGCAGGTACTGAGCACCGAACACTGGGCATTCTGTGTGGGTACCAAGCACCAAGCACCAACCACCAGGAATCCTGTGTGGGTACCGGGCATCGAGCACCGGGCATTCTGTGTGGGTACCAAGTATCGAGCACCGGGAATTCCGTGCGAGCACCAGGCACCAGGAATCCTGTGCGGGCACCGGGCATAGAGCACCAGGAATCCTGTGCCAGTACCAAGCACCGAGCACCAGGAATCCTGTGTGGGTACCGAGCACCGGGAATTCCGTGCGAGCAATGAGCACCGAGCACCGGGCGCCGGGCATCCTGTGCGGGTACCGGCGAGGAGCGCGCTCCCCGGGCTGTCCCTCCAGGCCGCGCGCTGGCCCGGGGAGGACCGCGCTCCTTTGGCAGGTTACGGCCCGAGAGACACTCAAGCCGGAGCCGCGGCGCTGCCGAAGCCGCACAACCCCGCTTGTTCCCATTCTGCGGACAGCGGCCTCTGCCTCTAGCGGACGGTGCAGCCGGCAGCAGGCCGAAGGCCTCTAGTCGGCAAGGCGAGAGCGGGTCTGGGGGGGGCCGCAGGCTCCGGGCGGAGGCTCCGGGGTTCCGTCCAGGGCCCCCGGGCGACGCTGGGCGCAGGCTGCTCCAGGCAAGCGCACGAGCCGTCGAGGTGTTTAGCGGTGAGCAGGCCTTTCGGGGCGCTTCGCTTATTGGGGGTGAGGAGGGGCCGGGGCAGGAGCTACGCCGGAGACAGGGACTGGGGCTTCGCGGGGAAGAGCCCGGGATGGGGCGGGCGGCGCGCGCCTGTGCAGGACCCGCGGCTCAAGTCCGCCGTAGCAGGAGTTCGAGGCCGACCACGGAGGCCCCGGACGCAGGACCCAGCAGTTGGGAATGGGTGTTTCTGGCGCTTTGCCCCTTCCTGGGGATGGAGGGCAGGGGGCTTGCACACGAGCGGGGTCTGGCTGGGGGCAGACTCTCTCTGCATGTGGTGTGCACTCGCCCCCGCCGGGGAGGGCCGCTTGCCTCTCTGGGCTGTCAGCAAAGCAGGAGCCCTGGGCCGCGGGGCACTCAGAGGTTGGCATTTTAAGATAAGGCTCACAGAAGGCAGAGGAACATCTCCCTGCAGGAGCAGAGACGGGGAGGAAGGGAGCGACGACTGGGACTTTGGTTGGAGCACATGCTTCAGCCCAGGATCTAAAGGGAAGTGAACCGTCTGGTGCAGGGGCAAACGAGGCTTCCTCCAGGGTGGCCTCCCTGCTTTCCTCCTCCTAGACCTATTGTCTGCTTGGTCCTCAGTTTACCGGCTCTCTGCTCAGGCGCGGTTGCCGTTCTATAATTTCTCCCTCAGCAGGGACGCTGGAGGCTCTAGCCCACAAAGCCACCAGGGGGGCCAAGCAGGAAGCCCCCAGCCCCATAAGCATGAGGCAGCCTCGTTCACTCCAGGGGACAATCGGCTGGTGCCGCAGCCCATTGGCTTCGCAGACCCCTCACCGCGGCCATTCCTGGCCGGCTTGCATCCTGAGCCGCCTCCTGTCCTGGTGCTGCCGGCCCCTTCGCCATCGCCTGTGACAACTCCCGTTCTCAGACAAGGACCTCAAGATGTCGTCTGGCTTCAAGCCTGCTGGCTTCTGGAGGATTCTCGGGCCCGGCCTCCCGTCCAGCAGAAGGACCAGCTGCAGGCTGCCCGGAGGAGTGTCCCCTGCTCCACTCAGGACCACTGGTGGCTTCCCAGGCACCGGCTGGGGCAGCCGCATGTCCTAGTTACGGCTCCGTAACGAACCACCCCAAACTTAGTGGCATAAAGCAACTATTTTTTATGCTCCCAGATTCTGTGGGGCAGGAACCTGGAAAGAAGTCAGTGGGGATGACTCGTCTCTGTTTTCTCATGTCCGAGAAGATTCAAAGGCTGTGTTGCCTTGGGCAAGGTGCTTCACCTCTCTGTGCCTCAGTTTCCTCATCTGTAAAGTGAGGATGACACTAGTCCTTGGGTCACAGGGAAGACTGAAGGAATCACGGTGCGGGCAGGGTTAGAGCGCTTCCCGGCACGTGGTAGGGGCTGCGTGAGTGTTTGTTGTTCCGACGGTTTGCTAGAATCTGCTGGTTCATGTCTCACAACTCTTTGAGGCAGACGAGCCATGCCCATTTTATGGACGAGGACGCTGAGGCACAGGGGACGCTCTGCTGGCCTAGCGTCATCGGAGAGTGGGGCACAGGGGGCTGCCAGAGAAGGGGCCTCAAGGGAGCCACAAGGGAGATAAGGAAAGAGGAGAGATAGTTCTTCTTGTTAAGGGAGCAGCGTGTGCAAAGGCCCGGGGGGGAGCCAGGGCACGGAAGACACTACAGGTGGAGGGTGGCCGAGCCTGGAAATCACGTGCTGACAACGGGAAAGGTGGCAGCGGTTGGGGAGGCCCGCGCTCCACCCACGAGCCTTTGCTGGGCCCCTGTGAGGTGCGGGGCCCGGTACTGCACCTGAGCAGGCCGGTCCTCTCCCCGAGAGGCTCTGTCGCTTAACGCACATTGGGCCGGAACTCGGGAAACGCGAACAGCAATGACTCCAGGAGGTCAAGGAAATGTCCTCACATAACAGTGAGCCTGGAGCCGCCTAGGAGCGGCTGATGCAGCAACTCAGAAGCCACTGGGTGGGGGGGGGGGGTCCCTTCTTGTCCTGTCTTTTTGCCATGTCTTGTGGTTCTAGTCCATGAGCCTGCAGGCCTCGTGTCCTCATGGCTGCAATTTTGTTGCTGTATCTCCAGACATCACATCACGTTCCAGGCACTCGTGCATGCTCAGGTGTGCGTACAAGCGTGCATGTGCGTGCGTGCATGCGCGCACACGCACACACACCCCGCAGAGCAAGGAGCGAAGGGCCAAAACAAAAGGGAGCCGGGCCAGCTGAGTCTGTCTCCCTTAAGAAAACTTTGTAGTAAGCCAGTCCGTGTCGTGGGGCAGCCTAGTT
The DNA here is from genome assembly GCA_028646485.1 of Cryptoprocta ferox. Taxonomy (NCBI): domain Eukaryota; kingdom Metazoa; phylum Chordata; class Mammalia; order Carnivora; family Eupleridae; genus Cryptoprocta; species Cryptoprocta ferox. Next base: position 74,612,819 of record CM053561.1, on the reverse strand, counting down.
GCGAGAGAATCTAGGAGGGCGAGCGGTTTCATCTGCCATTTGTGTACTGCCCTGTACAAGATGCTGTTCCCTAAGGTCTGAAGGAGGGGAGAATGGATGTTGGCGAGGCTACCGGTAGTGGGTGTCACGGCAAACTGGGTTGAGGGAGAGAGACAGAACGGGTGATCGCAATAAGCCCTGGTCGGTGGACGATAGAGGTAAGTCGAGGTCAGCGGGGGCCCATCGAGGGGCGTCCAACGCCAGGAAGGCTCCTCAGAGGCTGAGGTGTCTGGGTTCAATCTTAGGGACCGTAAGAGCGAGCAGAGGGAACTGCTTTCAAAGCATTATACGCACGCATACGTCACTGGGATTTTATCGGGCGCATTGTTGCCTAGCGTGCAAATCTTGGACACGAATTTTGTTAGTTATTGCAGCCTGTTGCAGTTATACCTCTAAGCTCCAGGAGCTTCGTTCAACACCGCATGTCTGGTTTCTAGAAGGAGCCTTGACGCTCGGCATCCTGTCTGTAAATATTTGATGACTGACTGACTGAATGAATGAATGAACGAACTACTCTTATCCTTCCGAGGAGGAGCTAACAGGTACACAGAAGACGGGACACTGTGGCAAGCGGGGTGGGTGGGGAAGGGTAGCGTCGGCGGAGCCGGAAGTTTTCCCTTGCCAACGCACAACAGAGAGATTTGGGAGCTGCCGATTTTATTGGATGCGTACAATTTGCAAATGTTTTGGCACAGACATAAGATTTCCAAGAGGATGTTTACAAATTAGAGTGTTTTTTAAATTTATGCGTTTCAATTAAATTCACTCGAGTCTGTGAGATTGTTGTTGAAGCCACGATTTCTCTCTGTGCGCTAATTAGCAATCAAAATGCCGATGTGTTTTGCAGATTTAACAAACGCTGGCAACGACGATCTTTGATTCACTGGAAGGAAAATTAATAAGTGTGTGAGATTCTTTCTAATAATTTCCACTCCTTAACGAGCTCTGGAAATTTGCCGAAGAACGAGGCAAGCATTCAAGCCTGACTTCTATTTATTTTTAATGTTTATTTATTTTTGAGAGAGAGAGACAGAGCGCAGGCGGAGGAGGGGCAGAGAGAGAGGGAGGCACAGAATCGGAAGCAGGCTCCAGGCTCTGAGCTGTCAGCACAGAGCCTGATGCGGGACTCGAACTCATGAACCGTGAGATCGTGACCTGAGCCGAAGTCGGACACTTAACCAACTGAGCCACCCAGGCGCCCTGGATTTTTTTTTAAGTGATATTGTTTTTACATGTTCGAGATTACGCTGAGCTGAGAAAAGCAGCTGATGGATGGTGCCCCCAAATCCCTTGCTGCTATGTGGGAAGCAGTGGCCAAAGCAGCAGATTTGGGGCTTACCTTGGTTCCACTGGCCGCCATCTTCCTCCCACCTGTCTGTGGGTGGTGGGCTCCGTCAGGTCAGCTGGGCTCGAGGCTACTAGACTGTATACAGCAGGTGCTCCTGTCATATCTGAAGGGGTATGTTCATGAGTTGCTATGGGAACTGGAACCCTTAGTCTTTAATAAACTGTGTCACATTTACAGAATGTACATTTCGCCTACATTCATTTTAATATTTTGCCATATTTGATTTCTCTCTCTGTATGACCGTATCTGCATCTGTTATCCTGCTATAGATATGTACTGTACACACACACACACACACACACACACAGGTATCGTTTGGAAGCAAGTTGACTTTTATGACATTTCACACCTAAATTCTAATTCTTCAGTACATATCTCTTGAGAACAAGGCACTTTCTTGTATCAACCAATATTTTATTACATTAAAAATAATTATTTTAATTATATAATACTCAGTCCTCGTCCATATTTCATCAACTGTGCCAAGACTGTGTTTCACAGCTATTTTTTATTTTTTTAATTTTTCATTATTTTTTAACGTTTATTTATATTTGAGAGAGAAAGAGAGAGCGAGAGAGAGACAGAGCATGAGTGGGGGAGGGGCAGAGAGAGAGGGAGACACAGAATCGGAAGCAGGCTCCAGGCTCTGAGCTGTCAGCACAGAGCCCGATGCGGGGTTCGAACTCACGAACCGTGAGATCATGACTTGAGCTGAAGTTCTACGCTTAACCGACTGAGCCACCTGGGGGCCCCTCACAGCTATTTTTTAAAAACGAGTCTCCAGTTCAGGCACCCACATTGCATTTGGTTGTTATGCCTCGAACTCTTTTTAATTTAGAATGATTGCTCTACTTTTTCTTTTTGCTTTTCTACACCATTAGTTTTTTGAAGAGTGCAGACCGGTTGTCTTATAGAATGCCCCACAGTTTCAACTGGTCTCATTATGTCCTTGTGACTTTTGTATGTTCTTTCTTTCTTTTTTTTTTTTTTTTGTAAACTTATTCATTTATTTTGAGAAAGAGAGAGAGAGTGAGCAGGTAGGGGAGGGGCAGAGAGAGAGAGAGGGAGAGAGACAGAGAATCCCAAGCAGGTTTTGCACTGTCAGTGCAGATCCTGACTCGGGGCTCGAACCCACAAAACCGTGGGATCACGACCTGAGCCCAAACCAAGAGTCAGTCGCTTAATTCAGCTGCACCACCCAGGCGTCCCTTGCTTTTGTATGTTCTTCTGTCCCCTACGTCTTCTCTGAATTAGGAGGGAGGGCTAGAGGCTTCGTCGGATTTCTTTGGGGGAAATACTGAGTCCCAGGGTGAGAGTGGGGACTCGCAGGCACCAGCAGACCCACAGCATCAGGCCGACCCCCGCTGGTGGCCCCATCACTCGGTCGGGAAGCAACAGCAACAGGTCTCCATGTTAAGGCGTGTCTTTCTCTTTGCAATTAGTCTTCTGTGTGTTGACGCACATGCTTCCCCACACCTTTTCACCAGCGAGTCCCTCCTGAGTTCATTATTGCACGGGGTGGGGGGTGTGGCCGGTGCAAAATGGAATCTTTTTTCCCTTTTGCCAGAGCTGGGGCATTCCATAGAGAAGGGTCCTCTCCACCCCCAGTCCCACCCACTTAGAAAATTCTCCCACTTCCCTGAGCCTCCGTATCTTCGGGGAGATTAACCTCCACTCTCAGAAATATTGTGAGACACAGCGAGGCAAAGTACAGTTTATAAACGGCAAAGTTTTTACTTACTTCTGCAAACCGGGGAGGTGGCTGCCAAGCCCACCAGGCCGGCCCTGTCCCAGTGCGGAGCCTTGCAGACACAGCCCGAGACGACCATGGCGTGAGCGAAGGAATGAGGACCAGTGGAATAGCGATAAATTAACACGCCGAAAACTGTATCGCATCCACACAACATTTTTACCCTTTTCAAGTTAGAAAAACAAATCTTGAACCTGACATATTTTTGCCCTTCTTCCCCTGAGCCCTGCTGGTCGCTGTGACCATTCCAGTTAAGACAGCGCCCACCTCCTGCTCTTCAGAACTCACTGCCCCTGGAGTTTTCTGAAATGTTCTCAGGCACAGTAGCTTTTTCTCCCTGGGGGACATTTGGCCATATCTGGTGACATTCTTGGTTGTCATCACTGCAGGGGTGGTCGGTGCTTCTGGTCTCCAGGGCTACGGGACAGGGGGACCACAGACCATCCTACGCGCCCCGGACAACGTCGAGATGGAGAAATGGATGCTCCCCCCAAGTCTATAGCACTCAGGTTGAGAAATTGTGGAAGACGCAAGAGACATTCTCATTTAAAGGAAAAAGGTCCAAAGGGTCCAATGTGGCAGAAGATCTCCGTTTCTCCTCTCAGCTCCCAGAAGGGGTGGAAGTCGGGTCTTCGTTTTTCTCCCCAAAGCTGGGAGCTGCTAGGGAGTCGCAAACCTCTGGCTCCGAACTGCCACGTCTCCAGGATGCTTCCTTCCTAAACGCCTCTTTCTCTTCTTCACTCAGGCCGGTAACGGGCCCCTGTGGCCGCCCCCGTGATGGCCCCACAGGGCCCCCGAATTTACTCGGTTTGCCTCTGAGCCTCTTGGCGTGTCCACCGTCTGGAGGCTGAGCTGACACGCCCCGACAGGCTGTTTTCATCCGGTTGTCTCTCGAGACTGGTGAGCTGCGCTCGTTCTGGTCTCCTGTGCACAGCATCTGCCTAGGACCTTCGCTGGCCAGTTGGTTTCTGTCCTTCCGGGTGCTTTGTTTTGTTGTGCTTGTGCTTTTTTGTTCCTTTCAGTTGATGATATTATCGGTTATGGAACAGGGACTACCAGTAGCCTCTTGGAGAGTCTTTTCCATAAAGACTTTTTAATCCACATAAACAGAATTAAGAGCTTTAGGGGGCGCCTGGGTGGCTCAGTCGGTTGAGCGGCCAACTTCGGCTCAGGTCATGATCTCACGGTTCGAGCCCTGCGTCGGGCTCTGTGCTGATGGCTCAGAGCCTGGAGCCTGCTTTGGATTCTGTGTCTCCCTCTCTCTCTGCCCCTCCCCTGCTCATGCTGTGTGTGTGTGTCTCTCTCGTTCAAAAATAAATACATATTAAAAAAAAATTTTTTTTTAAAAAGAACTTTAGGCAGGCTAAAACTCTAATGCTCAATGATTGTGAACTCTCGGTTTTTTCTTATTTGTTTGTTTGTTTCGATCTTAGTTATTTTGAATAGCTGGGACCCCAGGAAAATGAGTGGAATTTGAGTTTGCCCTAGTCTTCATCCAGTGGGCGCTCTCTCACACCCCTTCTGTGTAAAAAGAAACCATCACCAATAAACATGTGATTTTTCTTGTACTGAAACCGACTTTACGTTTTCCCAAACTGACCATTGCTCTGGAAGGAATTATTTTAACATTCTAAAAATCGTTGATCATCTACCAAAATTTTGGAAAATAAGAAAAATAAGAAATGAAGAACGAAATTACCAATAGTTCTTTTGCCAAAAGAAGTCACCAATAACACTTTATTTTCTTTGCATCTTGCCCATTCTCTATGGAGAAGCATATTGCAATCATGGTGTTGGACATAACTGCAATCATATGTTTATTTAATTTTGCCTCACGATATTTTTAAACATTACGTCATAGGAACTTTTCAAGGTTATTACAAACCCTTTGTAAAATAATTTTGTAGTGTTCGTATTTCTACAGTTTCTTTATTTTGTAATTTACATACGACTAGCGAGAACTTCTCTCCATTTTATGTCGTCTCTTTCATTCCTAGATAATATTGTGGCTACATATGAGGTTCTGGCTTGACAGTTCTTGACTTTGAGCACTTTAAAAATAATTTCCAACTGTCTTCTGGTTGCCATGGTCTCTGCTAAGAAATCTGCAGTCATTCAAATGGCCATTCCTCCCCGTGGAGGCCGCTGTTTTTCTCTGACTGCTCTCAGGAATTTATCTTCGGTTTTCAGCAGTTTTAATTAGGATGGCTCTTAACGTGGTTCTATTTAAGCTAATTTTGCCTGAGTTTTGCTGAGTTGCTTGAATCCGTAAGTTTCTGTCTTTCACCAAAAGGCCTCCATGCCCTCGGACGCTAAAGGATTGCAGCTTCACCACTGGGGTTTGCTCAGGGCAGGGCTGGAGAGGAAACGGAGAAAACTCTCAAAGCAATTGGGGATTCTCTCCACACTCTGGACTGCTGCTTCCCTGGCCGGAAAGAGAGGAATTCTCTTGGAATTTATTTTGTCCACATCTGCTGCATGGTTTTGGGATTTGACTGCCTTCATGTCTAAGCCAGAAAATATGGGCGGGGACCCCAAGACAGTCACTACCACGTTGGTATTTCTTCGTTTTGATTTCTCTTTCCACTCTGCTGCTTCTTACTTATTTTTTAGAGTCCTCTGCTAGTTATTGCATCCATTCTATCCAGGGTTTTAGTCGTGGTCAGCGCGAAGGATGGAGTGGGGTGCCCCCCCCCCCGCCCCAGCCAGAATCAAAGCCTGGAAAATCATTTTTCATGGCTGTGCGGTATTTCATCAAACACATGTGTCATGTTCCTTGAAAATTTCTCCTGTTGGATTTTAGGTCATTTTTCTCTGTTGCCATTATTATGAATAAGCCACAGAGAATCCCTTTTTTTTCTGTGTTAAGAATTATTATTTTTCAACGGATATCAGGAGCAAGAGTACGGAGCAATAAGGTAAACATTTTTATTTATTTTTATTTTTTATTTTTTTCAAGACTCTGCATTTTTTGAAGTTTATTTATTTATTTTGAGAGAGAGATAGGAGAGGGGTGAGGGAGGGGCAGAGGGTGAGGGAGAGAGAGAGAGAAAGCCCAAGCAGGCTCCACACTGTCAGCGCAGAGCCTGTCTCCGGGCTTGAACTAGTGAACCTTGAGGGCATGACCTGAGCCCCAATCCAGGGTAGGATGCTTAACTGAGTGAGCCAGCCAGGCGCCCCGGGTTCACGTTTTTAGATCTTGTGCCCTGTATCTTCCTGCAAGTGTGTCCTCTTGTTGTTCGACAATCAACTTTTTTAAAATTTTTATTTATTTGTTATTGTAAAGAATTGTTTTAAGTTAATTTATTTATTTTGAGGGAGAGGGAGAGAGAGCAGGGAAAGGGCAGAGAGAGAGGGAGAGAGAGACAGAGAATCCCAAGCAGTCTCTGAGCTGTCAGCACAGAGCCCGATGCGGGGCTTGAACTCACAGACTGTGAGATTGTGACCTGCTCCGAAGTTGGATGCTGAACCGACTGAGCCACCCAGGTGCCCCCTCAACTCTCAATTTAAACGTCACCTCCTCAGGAGGCCCCTGACTCCTCCAGCACCTGCCATATACTCTTGATCACAACCTACCAGTTTAATTTCTTCCTGGCTCACTTCTCTGTATGAAGTGGTCACACCCATCCTTTCCCTGCTGCGTGTCCCTCCTGTCGTCCGTAATGCCATTGCCTCCAGTGCAGGGAGACGTCGGTCTCACTTGCTGTGATCTCCCCGGCACCCAGCACAGTGCCTGGCACACAGAAGATGCTCAATAAATGTTTGTTGAACAGATGATGTAGCACCGCGTTTAAGCATACGTGTGCTTAGACGGCCTGGGCTCGCAGCCCCACTCAGAGCCCCAAAACTGTGGGGCGTGTGGAGGGTAACGTTTGAGAAGCTCAGTGCCTGGGGAACGGCGAGCATTCCGGGAACGCCCGTGCTTACGGTGTGCTGTCCTCAAATTGTTACATCTGTAAAACGGGGCTCCTAATCCTTCCCCCCATTTCAACGTGCAAGTAGAAAACGTCAGCCGGAGCTCACGCGGTCGTTAGGTAGGAAGGGGCCATTGGAATCGGAGGCATTATGGCTATTATGCGTACAAAATAGCAAGAAAATTTCAGATGGATTGTGAAGCCCGTTACATCCATCTGCCAAGAGCGGCAGTTGAAATGAAGGCGCCGTCCACGGGCTCTCTCCAACTCCCCAGTGCCTTAGCAATGCTTCATTTTGAAGGAAAAGTGTTGAAAAAAGTGCAGGCTGGGTGTAAGAAATGACTGTGTAATTTAATTATTTTAATGACATTAAAAATGTTAGTCACTGTAACTCCCCTTCCGGTGGCTGGGTACCTCAAAGTGGATCCTTAATTAGAAACGGAATGAAGGATCTTTTCTATGGGCTTCTCTAGAGAGATGTTCCAGGGAGACTCATGACATGCTGAATATTTTGGCATCTGGTAATTGTATAGATCTATTTTCATCTCCCACTCCCTCCCTCTCTCCCTCAAGCTCTTTCTGAATGTCTGTGCCTCACCCAACCTCACTCAGTCTCAAGAAAGCCGAGCTCAGCCTCCCCTCCCCGCCCTCCCCTCCTTGCTCCCTCCTGTCTTCTATTTTCCATCTGTCCTTCTTCCCAACCTCTTCCTTTCTTTCTCCCTCCCTGCCCCTCTACCCACCAAAGGGCAGGTGGGAGGGAGCTTGAGCCAGAGCTGGAAGGGACCCTTGAGATAATGTGGGCAGATCAAACCGACCAACATTAATTTGATGCGTGTTGTACGCCAGGCTCAGAGCTGAGGGTAGTTGAGACCCAAGGTCCCTGCCTTTGAGAAGCTTCTGAGTTAATGAGATCAGACGCGTGCGCGCACACACGGGAAAGTTTAACAGAGAGAGCTTAAGGCAGTCTGAGAAAAATGGCCAGCTGCAATGAACAGAAGTTCCAGGGGGACTGTGGGAAGGAGTCCCTGCCACACCTAGTTGGTGTATGGCGTGGGGGCGGGTTGAACTTGGTGGCTTGGCCGTCTCAGTCCTACAGATCTGGATTTAGAAGCCCGGAATAATGCAGAGGCTCATGCAGCTTATAGCTCGTCAGTGCAGCGTAGGTTCTGTACCCCAGGCCCCCTGCCCTCACCCTATGGGTCCCTCCTCCTCTCCTGCCTTCACCCAGACACCCCTGTCACACAAATACTGGCATTTTGCCCCGACCCCAAGGATGCAGTCCAAGGTCAATAGTGGGCAGCACAGTGCTCCCAGGGCTGGAAATGGGTGGCGGCTGAGGTGGTCTCCCTCCTGCAAGAATTTGGGTTTGCTCGTGACTGCAAGCCAGAGAACAGAATGGGTCTTATGCTGAGTGCTCCCAAATCCAGAAGCTGTCAGAGCCGGAAGCTGGTTGCCCGGAGGCCATGGCAAGGGGCTCTGGTCTGGGAGCTGGAGAGGACCCCGGCTGCTGGCTGCGGTGGCAGAAAGCTGCTCAACCCCCAGGAGGGGGCTTTGCTGGAAGACTCCAGAAGTCTTAGTGGAGCTGCAGGGCCGGGGCTGCACACCGGCTTCCGGAGCAGCAAGAACTGGAAGTGGATCATCTAAAGGACCATTTCTCGGTCTCCTGTCATCTGCTCGGCTCCCAAAGTGGTGCTGACTGAACGTCTACCCTGGACAGATTCTGAGACACAGTGACAGTAAATCAGACACAGTCCCTGTCCTCAGGGAGCCACAGACCAGCAAGGAAACTTGACATTCCACAAGGCAACAAGCTAATAAAAAAAATGACCAGTGTGTTAAGTGTCAGAAAGAAAATGAGCAGCTGGCTGAGAGGGAGAACAATAGGCAGGGCTTATTTTGGATAGAGAGAGGGAGGGGGTCTCTCTGGGGGCTAAAGTGCAAACGGACGAGGAAGAAGCAGGTGCACAAAGGGCAGGACAAAGAATATTCAGGCAGAGAAACAGCGAGTGCAGAGGCTCTGAGGCAGGGAAGACCCCACATTTTTGAGAAAATGCAAGAAGCTGGTTGGGGGAGGGCCAGGGAAGGAGCCAGGGAAGGTGTTGGAGGGACAGGTCCGATCTCAACTGCCTGAGAAAGGAGTTAGCACTTGATTCTTAATGTGACACAGGTCCTTGAAGGGATTTAAAGCGGAGGGATGACTTGATCCAGTTCTTGGTGTAAACTGACCCCTCTGTCTGGCCTGCAGAACAAACTGGGGTAGGGGGACAAAGAGTGGGCATGGCGGCTGGTTAGGCAGCCGTTGAGCAAACTCTGCCTGGAGACAGTGGTGGGTAGGGCGGGAGTTGGGATTTTAGAGAATAAGAGGAGAAAAGGGACTCGTGGTTCATTTTGGAGGTTGAATCGACATGGTGCGCTAATGGCGGCTGTGTTGGGGGTGTGGAAATGAAGCCAAGTGGCGGGTTTCTGGTTTAAGTCACCATCCGGGAATAGGATGGTGTCATTTGCCGAGAGGAGAAAACAAGTTTGGGGGAGCCCACCGAGAATTCACTTCGGATTTCCGTCCGGGATGTAGATGCGATGTCTAAGTGGAGAGGTCCAGGAGATGGGAGCCTGGAGTCTACCTGGGACCCATCTGCCTGTGTGGTGTTTAAACCCACAGGCAAGGACAAGAGCCCCTGGAGAGAGGAGGGGGAGAGCCGGAAGAACAGGGGGCCCACCGCGGGCTGAAGGGCGGGACCACCTCAAGTCTCGGGGAAGGAAAAGGAGGCAGAGAAGGCCTGGTCGGGGCGGTGGGAAGAAAGCTGAGGAAGCGAGGCATTCGGCGTCCAAGATGGGGGAGTGTTTGGAAAGCAAGCCACAGTCCACAGTGTCCAACGTTGCTGAGAGATTAAAGAATAATCTTGACCCCCACGGTCAGGCTTGGCTGCTGGGAGCCCACGGCTGACCTTGGCAAGAGCTGCATTGACCTTCTGTTTGACCAAAGTCACTTTGCCCACCTCTGAGTCCACAGAGCAGCTTAGAATCTCTTGGAGCTTTCTCCCTACTCACAGGCTGAGACTCCAGCCAACACGGACTGCCTTGCCCGTCCTCAGGGGGAACCCAGACCTCCAAGGGAGGGAGTGTGCGGTGGTCACCCCAGGGCCATCAGGTGCAGCCCGGTTGGGGGAGTTGCGGGGTGAGCGGGTCAGGGCAGATCCCAGCTTCCGGAGCTGGGCTGGACCAGCACTTGGAAGGAGGCCCACCACGTCCGGTTAGACTACGGTGCAAGGCATCTTCCGAAGCTTCATCCCCAGGGCCTGGAGCTGCTGGTAACCATGGAAACGGAAGCTTTGTTCACCACTTCCCCTTCCCTTTCTCACTCCACCTCCTCCCAACTCCACTCATCTTTCCCGTCTTTACAGCTACTCGCTTCTCTCCTTCCCTACTTCTATTTTTATTCCTCCTTTTCTATCTCGCTTGCCCTGATTTCCTCATTTATTTTTTTTAATTATTCTACGATGTGTAGCTTTGTTAGCCGCCTTTAATTCCCTCTGTTGGACTAAGGTGGCGAGTACATGGCTATGTTCCTTTAGACATGTGCGCAGCCCCACCTACACATGCAAGCACGCTCATGATGCAAGAGTCCTGACGCTCTCTGACCAAGCCGGTGTGACCCCAGTGGTTATTAGGAAGGAAGTAAAGAGGGGGGACGTGCGTCCCAGCCTTGCCATTCACCAAATGCTACTTGGAGTACAGGGTTTTCTTTCAGATCATCCCGAGACTCGCATTTAGATAAGACAGATTCTTTGGCACATCCGTGAAAAACTTCAAGCAGCCGGGGTTTGACTGCTCCTATCTTAACAAGCATAGCTATCAGTCATGCTCAGCTAAAAGCACCCACAGCACGTCTTTTATTTTATGTACACACACGACCCATCCAGGTTCTTCCAGGAATGCCGTTGCCAAAGTCTATCCACATTAATCAAATCAAGGCAGAGAGCCCAACAGCCAACTCCAGGCAGAATTGAGCAGAGACAGAGCTCTCCACCTCTCCAGAGCAGAGCCGGGGAGACTTCTCCATCCGCAGGCGGTCTCCCAGCCCCCCAGGACCCGCGGACCTCCAGGGAGCTACTGAGTTGGCCGGCCCCGCCAGCTGTGGGTGCGGTTCCAAAGGAGACCGCTGACCAGGGCTGGCAGTGCCCTCACGACCCGCAGAGCCAGCTGGCAAATGAAACAACAAAAACAACTGGGCCTGAGAGCTGGCTCCAGAGACACAAGAATCACTAGATGGTAACTGGATTGGGAATGTTGTTTTTTTTTTTTAATGCTAAGTTGGGGCTCCTGGGTGGCTCAGTTGGTTAAGCATTGGGTCTCGGGTCATGATCTCAGGGTTCGTGGGCTCAAGCCCCACATCCGGCTCTGTGCTGACAGTGTGGGGCCCACTTTGGATCCTCTATCTCCCTTTCTCTGCGCCTACACCCTCTTCTCAAAAATAAATAAACATTTTTAAAAAAGGATTTGTAAAAAAAAATGCTAGGTCATGAGAGTCAAAATGGCAAGAGTGGACTGTTTACAAGGCCCAGCACAAAATGAGTTCATTGCCCCTCAACCCTGGGCTGGATGGGGGGTAGATGTGGTTGAGGTCAGGCTCTGGAGCCCTGGCAGGTTTTCGTCAAGAGGTGAGCCCCAGGGCAAGTGCCCCAGAGGGAGTTGGCCTCTGCAAGTGCCCCTGGCCACCAGCCTGCCTCCTCTTCCCCCCCGGAGGACTGTCTCTCTCTGATGCGCCAGCCTGCAGATGCGGGCTGTGGCCTGTGCTTTGGAGCAGAGTCCCCGAGTCCAGCCTTTGCCGCCCCTCCCATGACTTGGGCAGATGGGCCTCAGTTTCCTCGACCATGCGGTGGACCCGCAGACCCTCCCCGGCAGGCTTGCTGTGGGGGGGGAGGGGGTCACGGGAGCCGGCGCGGATAGCAGCTTGCTCACAGAGGGTGGGCAGCAATGGTGCCTGTTGTCAGAGGCCCACGGGTGCTCTGGGATGCCTTCGCCTTCACGGCGACCTGGTAGGTGCCCCATGTGACCTCTGGGCTCACCCCGCGCACCTCTCGCCATCTCTCTGTGTCAGCTGTGCTGATCCACCCATTTCCTAGAGGCTCTACGCGTCTCTTGTGTCTGGGCTCCGGGAGCTCCCTCTGCCTGGGGCCGCACTGCCTGCTATTCCGGGGCAGATCGCAGCTCTGTCATCCCCTCCCCTCCGAGAAGCATCCTGGATGCTCTAAGACGAGGAGAGGAACCCCACCAGGGAGAGGGGCTGCCGCAGCCCCGAGTGTCCCTGCTCTGCTCTGCAGCTGGCTGCTCACCTGTCCCAGGACCGTGAGGCTTTGTGCCGGGAGAACCCTCCTCTCAGCATGGGGCCTGGAACACAATAGGTGCTCAATAAATGCTTGCTGATTGACTTAGTGACTGAAAGAGTCATCAAACTAGATAGATCCAGGGAAACATAATTCAGGTTTGTTCTGGGCTGAATTGTGTCCCCACAAAAAAGATATGTTGAAGCCCTAACCTCTGTTATCTATGAAGGTGACCTTATTTGGAAAGAGGGTCTTTGTGGATTGAATCAAGTTAAGATGAGGTCATGAGGGTGGCCTTAACCCTGTGCAGCTGCTGTCCTTGTATGAAGTGGGAGATTTGGATACGGACGCAGGCGCACGTGGGGAATGCACGTGACGGCAGAAAGGGACAGACAGAGGTAAGACCGCTGTGTACAGCTGGCGGCAGAGATCGGAGCGATGTGGCCACAAGCCAAGGAACAGGTGGGGCTGCAGGGGCCTACGACAGGCAGGATGGATCGTCCCCTAGAGCCCGTGGACAGAGCAGGTCTGCTGACACCTTGAGTTTGGGCTTCTGGCCTCCAGAACTCCGGGAAGACGACTCTGAGCTCTTGGAAACCCCCGGTTGGTGCGACTTGCTACAACAGCCCTGAGAGATGGCTGCAAGGTCAGTGGCGAGCCAGAGAGGAGGCGCGGTTGGCTGGGAGACTGTCGACACGTCCATCTGGTGTCTATTGCAATCTGGCGCATTTCCAGGAATGTTTCGTGATCGACAGTTCAGAGCTGCGCTGCTGTGCGTCCCTGGGCGGGCACTGCGGGGAGGGCCGCTGAGCTGGAGAAAGCTGGGGCCCTGTGGGAACCCCCTCCCCACCGCAGCCCACCTGTAGGCCTGGCTCTGAGGTGAGGCAGGGGCCAGTGGGGCGGGCTCAGAACCCACAGCGGTGGGAGGGGGTGATGTCAGGTTTGATGAATGCTGCTATGACCCTGGGAGTCCTCTACCGGGGCAGGGCACATGGTCTTGGTCATTCACTTGAAGAACCCACATCCAAGGCCACGGACGCAGAGCGGGGGAAGGAGTTCAGAGCTCAGCCAGGTGGCCCAGGCCCAGGGCTCTGACATTACAGCAAGACATCAGTGTGGCACAGCCGAGGGAGGAGAGGGCTGCGTTGAGAATGAGGCAGGCACGCAGGGCCCGGGTGTGCAGGTGGGCCAATACGTGGGCTTGGGCTCCGAGAAGACATGGCCATCAGAGGCTCACCCCGGTGGTCCAGGGCTGTCTGCAGAGTGGGCCTGTGGCGGGTTCTGCCTACCTGCCTCCGCGTGGCTCTCCTGGGGGTTGCTATCCCTGATCCCCGGACGTCGGGGAAGCTCCAAATGCTCCCGTCCGTCGTCAAAGAACATGACAGGAGAGGAACGCGTAGGGTTATCCGCTCATCCCTCGCCTTCCTGGCTTATTTTCAATGGAATCAGAATGACTTGTTGAAAGCTGTTCCTCTGGGAGCTTTTACTGGCTTTCCATTCGAGTCATGCTCTAGACCTTGAACACTGACTACCAATCTCTGCATGTGGGGATGTGTCGACAGAGCTTTAGCGACTTAGTGACGTGTGATGGAAAGGGAAATACTCCGGGGGCTTTGAATGGCCCAGCAATTGAACAGCATCCGATACAAACACCCTGGACAAAGGCGTTTAGAACAAAATGACCCACTGGGGGTAACAGGTGACAAATGGCCGGGGACACGGGCTTTGATCTGTTACATGTAACCAGGCAGAACATGAATTATATAGCTGCTTCCGGGGCATGGAAGCAGTTAATTATTTTATGCAACACAGATTCGGAACTTTGGCAAAAGGTGTTCTTAACAAAGAGGTAAGCCTCTCGTGGGCTGCAGTCTGAATTTATAGAAGCAGAATTTGGGAGGCGGAGGGGACTCGTCTGGGGCAAGTCAGACCCGCGGGCCCCAGACACTTGTCACGGGTGGGACGTGGGTCAGCGGGATGCTCCCTGGAAGTCTTTCCTGGACGTAGAACCTCCGAGAAGATGGAAAATAAGTATCTTGTGTTGCAGGCAATATATAGATCCCGCTGTTCGGGGGCGGCTTCTTGTGCAGGACCCAGCTTGCGTGGCCGTCAGCGGCAGGATATGCCCGGCGCAGCAGAGAGTGTGACACCACAGCTTCCAAATGACTCTGTGCCTCTTTTTTTTTTGGAGAGAACGACAGAGAGAGTGTGAGAGGGAGCAGGGGAGGGGCAGAGAGAGAGGGAGACACAGAGTCCCCAGCAGGCTCTGTGCAGTCAACGCAGAGCCCGACATGGGACTCAGACTCAGACAACTGAGAGATGATGACCTGAGCAGAAATCAAGAGCCGGATACTTAACCGACTGAGCCCCCCAGGCGCCCAGAAGTGCTTCCTGAAAGGCAGTCCCGGGGGTGAACCCTACCGTAAACTACAGACTGTGAGTGATAACGATACGTCGGTGTAGATTCATCGACTGTATCAATGGTGGGGCTTTGCAGGGGTGATGATGGTGGGGAAGGCTGTGCGTGTGGGGAGGGGGAGGGCGCATAGGAGAACCTCTGTACCTTCCTCTAAAGTTTGCTGTGAGCCTAAAACTGCTCTAAAACAAGCAAAGCCTTTAATTGGACAGGAGTTGAGGCATAATGTAAGGGTCGTGCAATGTACGTGCAGTGAAATAGGTAATTAAGTGTACAGTCGACTGAATGTAAACAAATCAGGAACATTTCCATCCCGGCAGGAAGTCCCCGGGAACCCGGTTGCAGTCAGTGATTTCACAGCTGTTTAGACTCTCAACTCTGAGCATGCGGACAGATGTGGCTAACTCCAGACGTTCTGGAAGACTCCATCTGGTTGCCTGGCCCCTGTGCAGCTGTCCCTGGCACCTTAGTCGGACGGGCCAGGTGGCCCTTGAGACTTCCTCAGAGAGGGCTTCCCTGCCCAACCTTAACTACAAGAGGACCCCACTTTCTCTCTGCCACAGCTCCGTGCCTCTGTTTCCCTCTCCCTGCCTCCCTCCCCCTGCCTCCCTCCCTGCCTTCCCCTCCCCGGCCTCCCTGTCCCCTACCTCTCTGCTTCTCTCCTCTATTCCTTGCCCCTCCCTACTGTCCTCTCTCATTTCCTCTCTTCCTTCCTTTTTCTTTCTCAAGTATTTATCCAAAGCTGTATGTTTTGTTGATGCGCTTAACACCTCGCTCTCTCTAGACTATAAGCTCCATGGGGGCAGTGGCGATGCCTCCCGCGCACATCCATGCATCCCGTCCCAGGCCCTCGCCTGGCACCGAACGGACACTCGCTGACCATTTCTGAACGCACAGTGAACCCAGGGGAGGGGATCTGTGATCCTGTGATGGCAATAGTGGAAGAAACATTAAAAATTATTCTCCAGATGGGTCCGTGCTCTCAGGGACTCTCAGTGGTTCCTAAGAGAAGAGTGCACAGGGATGGGACTGTTGTGTCACCTGCCGTGATCCTGGGCAGGGGCACGGTGGGCCGTGGCGTGGCGGGAGAGCCCTGGGGGTGGCGAGCCTGTCCTCCCTCTGCCCCACTCTGGGGTCCCTGCTCATGCTCTCTCAGCGACGCTGCCTGCTCTGCGTGTTGCTCGTCCCAAGTAAATGCATTTTCGAGACACCATCGTGTAAAGCACAGGCATTTGAGCAAAGAGGAAGCTCCGACTTGAAGAACAGTCTCTTCTAATCACAGAAAGCTGTGTGGTTTGAAAGGGAAGGAGTTTTCCATTCGGAGGCCTCTAAAAATAGTCATTGTGAGTTGAACCACGGTCTGTAGTTTCAGCCTGAATGTTAATTGCATCAGCAAAGCCTTCTGGCAGCGGGGACAAGTGTCCCTACCATGCACGGCAGCCCTGGAAACACTCCATGCTGATGGGAGCCCCCTTGACACACAGCCCTTTAGGACACACGAGTGCACACACGCGCACACACATACACACTTCTTTCTGGTGCTTCTCACAGGTGTCTCTCTCAGCATGAAGTTCATTACGCTGAACTCGTAGGGGCAGAAACTCACCAATCCCTGAGGTGAGCTGCAGATGGGCACCTGCCATGCCCCAGGCAGTCGCTGGGCGCTTGGAAATGTCACCTGGTAGAAGCGGACAGGGGCTGGTCATTGTAGGGAAGGCGGCCCTATGGGAAGCGGTGCAGACGTCCCCCTAATCTCTCCCCCCGAAACCATTCAGGGGTTGCTTTCCAGCATCATCCTGGTCCATGTGGTTTAGGACCCTGCTTCTCTCTCTCCTTGGAGAAAATGCATGGGAACGACTTGAGTCCCCAGGAGATGTGCGAGGTTTCCCACGCAGATTTCTTATCTTCGGAAGGTCCCCAGGCCTTGTGGGGCCAAGTTTGGGATAATTCAGAGCCCATGGGGGGGAAAATGTAGCATTTATTTATTATTATTATTTTGGGTTGCCATTCCATGGTGGGGAATTTGCAGTGTGATTTTTATGAAGTGTTACAGCTTCTGGATTTAATTTAAACTTGATCCCGATATCATGCGCACACGGCCAGAGACTCCGAGGCAGCTGAGTGGGGCTGACATGATTTATGGCAGGGCTATTTGGGGAGCGGCAATCTGTCTGAAGAGGACGTGCCTCATGTACTGACTGGACCGGGCTGGGGGAGCTACCAGAGGGAGGAGACGGAGCCTGCCTTGGCTTAGCATCTGCCTGAACTTCCTGAGGTGTTTCCCGTTTGTGAAGCATCTGAGTTCCATCTCTTTTAGGAGCTTGGAAGGCATCAGGGTCCCATTTTTTAAAAATTAATGTTTTATTTATTTTAGAGAGAGAGACACACACAGAGTGTGAGTTGAGGAGGGGCAGAGAGAGAGGGAGACACAGAGTCCGAAGCAGGCTCCAGGCTCTGAGCCATCAGCACAGAGCCCGATGTGGGGCTCGAACCCACAAACCATGAGATCATGACCTGAGCCGAAGTCGGACCTTTAGCCGACTGAGTCCCCCAGGCGCCCCTAGTGTCCCGTTTTATAGATGAGAAGCCTGAGGCTCAATAAGGCGAAATGATGAGGTTAGCACAGTCTGCCTGTGTCTTCCTTTCTCACACGTTTCTAAGGAGACTTCTGGAATGAAGTTCAGAGATGTGGGAATCTGGAACGGGAGGCGGTGGAGGCTTCCTGCAGTGGGATGTGGGCGAGCAAGAGTGCGCGGGAGCCATGCGGATGCTGTGACCTCGTTTCCTACCTGGGCATCACTGGGGGAAGGAGAGACAGAGTGGAGCAAGGGCAGGGGAGGCCTGGCCGGTGCATGCAGACCAGGGGTCTGGGCATCATCTTCCAGAGGGCAGGGAAGCATCAAAGGGTTTGGCTTGTGCATCGACAGAGGGAAGGGTGAGGACTCTTAGAGCAGGATGCAGGATGGACTGGGGTGAGTTGGGGGCAGGGGGAGACAGGGAGGCGGGGAGGTGGGAGACATCACTGGCAGGAGGGTCTGGGTGAGCAGACACGGGGTACACAGAGCCAGAGAAGGGGGTGGCTGGGTGGGAAGAGGGAGGAGCCTGAACGTGATAGACAAGGCAGGCACGAAGCAGGTTGGATTCCGGGACCACAGGGAGGTCTGGAGCTGAGCCATTTCGGGGTCATTGGCATCCTCTGTCCTGGATTGAAGGCTTCGGGAGTGCCATTGCGGAGCATCACAAGGTCAAGGGCTGAGGGAGGAGGAGCCTGCCAGGGTCACCTGCCAGCCCCCTGCTTTGCCGAGGCGGTGACCGAGGCTCTGAGAGGCTAAGGCACAGAGTGTTGTCCCTAGAACCAAAGTGGCTCGGGTGTAGTGCCCTCTCTGGGACCACGGCTTCATCATCAAGGTCACGCCCTCTGTCAATCTGGAAACATCTGGCAGAGAGACCCGGCTGCCAGGCTATGCTGCATCCCTGTCATTTCTCTGGCTCCCTCCATGCCTGTGGTGGGAGGCTGTGTCACGGCCCGCGCCGAGTAGAGGTAGCCTCGGGGCGCCCGGGGGGCTCAGTCGGTTGAGCATCCCACCTCTTGTGGGCGGGATCGAGCCCCGTGTCAGGCTCACACAAAGTGTGGAACCTGCTTGAGATTCTCTCTCTCTCTCTCTCTCTCTCTCTCTCCCTCTGCCCTTCTCCCCTGCTCGTTCACGCGCTTTCTCTTGCTCTCCCTCTAAAATAAAATTTAGAAGTAGCCTCAGTGAGGGCAGCACAGTGCATCTGAATGCAAGAGAGCAAGTGGGCTGCAAATCCCTCCTGTGTCCCGGTCCCTTCCCTGCACTGCTGGCCTGTGCCTGGCCCGGAGCATGGTCCCTGCACGCACCCTCAGGGCACAGCTTCCGAGGGCCAGGAGGGCTGTGTTGCCGCCGGGAAGGAGGAGGGGGCAGTGCTTGGTGCTCCAGGGGGTGGGTGAGGTGGAGAGATAGGGGACGGGTGACAGACCACGAAGCAACGACAGGTGATGGCAGAGGGGACAGCACCGGTGGGGGGGGGGCCCATGTGCAAATGCAGAAGAGACTCTCAGTTTGGCCAGAGAAGGGCCTCGTGAATAAAGAAGTGGGGGTGAGTTTGGGGGAGCCTGAGTGGCTCAGTCGGTTAAGCGCCCCGCATAGACCTGCTTCGGATTCTGTGTCTCCCTCTCTCTCTCTGCCCCCTCCCCTGCTCGGACTCTGTCTCTCTGGCCCTCAGAAATAAATGAACATTAAAAAAATTTTTTAAATAAATTAAAAAAAATAACCTGAACCCTGAATGGGGCGCCTGGCTGGCTCAGTTGGTAGAGTAGCAACTCTTGATCTTGGGGTCGTGAGTTCAAGCCCCACGATAGGTGTAGAGCGCACTTAAAAACAAACAAACAAACACAAAACTGAGTCCTGAAGGGTAAAAGGGATAGTATTTATTTAAAAATTATTATCTCAAGGGATTTAACTAATTCCTGGGAACGCTTCATCTGAAAAAGAAAATATCGCATACCGATTTTAATTGTTGTTATGCTATTTTTATTTTACCTTGTAAGTCTCATTTATTTTGTTCTCCAACGAGGGAGCTAAGCAGTCTATTAGCGGAAGCGGAGTAAACTCCCAGGGTTTGACTGGGGCAGGTGCGGGTCCTGACCAGGCTGACCCGTGCCGGACCCATGTCGGAGGCTGAGAGCTTCCCAGGAAATCTATTTTTGTCAGGTTATAGCTATGCCTGGCAACCCTTGTTTCATTTGGATCTCTGGGGTATTTAAAAAATTAATTGGTTTGGCTCCAGCTTTCCCTTCTTTGAGAACAAGATCTGCTGTAAAGTTCCGGTGGTGGTGCCAAGTGGGGAATGTTCTCCCCACCCTGCGAAGCTGGGGCGCGCCGCCAGGAGTGCCCTGGTCTCAAGGGGAGGAGAGGGGTCTTCCTCCTCACGTCGTGCACCGGTCCCTGGGAGGGCATCAACCTCACGGGGGCCGGGGGGTGGGAGGGACACGAGGACTGGGCGATGATACAGTTGGTGGGATAGGATAGGAGGGTGTCCCAGGTCTTCAGGCCAGGCCGGAAGGCTGGGAGGGGCCCCCTGGAGGAAAATGCGGTCCAGCTCATGTGGACTTTGAAAGTCAGTTTCAACGCATGACCGTTTGTTGAGCACCTACTGTTAGCCGGGCGCTGGATAGGCCCTGGAGGGGGCACACAGAGAAATCAGGCTCTGGACTCTGCTCCCAAGTTCTTTTCATGCAGCCATCCGGCGGCATTTACCGAGCGCCTGCGGCATGCAGGAGAGAGGCCAACTGCTTTCCAACGTTTTTTCCCTTGGAGGAGTTCACTGGGTCATGAGGAAACCATGGCTGTGCCTACGTGTCCTGAGGGCCATGGAAGCCATGTGCAGGATGCCCGGGAGCCTGTGGAGGAGGGGCAGGGAGGGAGGACCTCCCCACGGCTGCAGGGAGGAGGACTACCCCGGGAGTGGGACCGTGGAGTATGAGCAGGAGTTCGCCGGGAAGGGAAGGGCCAGAGAGCATCCAGGTAGTGGAACAGCATGTGCAAAAGCGAGGGTAGCATGGGGAGTGGAGACGAAGAGAGAATGAAGGGCATGGTGTGGAGGTCCCTCTGCTCCACTGGGCAGGAATGAGCACGAGCCTTGCTCCGATAGGGCAAGAAAACGATGACAAATGACAGGCACTCAGTGTGTGCCCAGGCTTCTGCTAAGCAGCCATGCGCATTCCATTACTAAAGCCTCACCACGGTGCTCCGCTAGGTCAGAGTGGGATTCTCCCACTTTACAGATGCATAAACTGAGGGTTTGATGGCTGACAGCGAGTGAAAGGTTGGGTCAGGATGAGAGGTCCTCCGACCACGGTGGTCTGACTCGGGTGGGTAGCCTGCTTTCGCTCTAGGCTGTACCGCCCCAGATGGACCCTCCCCTTGGTTCGGAAGCTATGCTTGCAGGCTGTTTATATAGCAAACTACACAATTTCAACACTTCAATATCTAACATGCCTCACCCCCACCTCCAGGATGGAGAATGGAAATGCGAACAAAACATAGTTTCTGTTTTATCCACGGCACTGGGCAAGCCTGGGTTTAAAAAAGATTTAAGAATTTTCTCCAGGTTGTTACAGTGGCTGCCAGGTTCGGTTGGATACACAAAGCGTCAGATTTTGGGCCTTGAAAGTTAACCTTCTCAGAAATAGACATGGATTCTTGGTATAGACTTTATAACTACCTGGAGGTGACGACTTCGCTTCCTTAGCACGAGGAGAAGAAAATGTGCTGGGGGCGCAGGAAAGGAAGTGTTTGCTGCTCCCAAGAGCTCGCATCTTTTATGCCTGAGCCCCTCTGAAGCCGCGTTTCAGCTCGGGATTTACAACTTGGAGGCAGTCGGCAGAGAAACCCAGGTGTGAAGGAAAGATGCCAACACTTCAACAACAACAACAACAAAAATGTGCTTCCTGATTGTGCCCCTAAGGGGAGATGTAATTAAGCTGAATTTTAAGAACCACTGTGCCTCTGCTTTTGGTTTATGCTCAGTGTTACGATCTTAATCAGGTAATTGCAGCTTGAGAACAGGGATCTATTTTTCTCACTGTGTAGGGGCATTTATATAATTTAGTCCCCGGAGGGCAAAAGGGCGTATTACAAATGGCTTTTAATACACTGCATTTGCTTACCTGTGCCTACGTCTGTGACTCCCTGGAAGTAATCAGAAAAGTTCAGGAAGAATAAAAAGGTTACTCCGTGTTACCAAATGATTAATTAATTTGGGCTGACTCTAGGAGGTAGTGCCGTAAAATCGACTGGTTTATTCGATTCAGTGGAAAAGAAAAAAGAAATCAGCGAAGCTGGCTGAAAAATCAGTTGTCTTCTGTTTTCGAAAGGCAATGTAGAGATGGTTTTTGTGATTTGCATCCTGACTTAATGTAATATTCTATATTGGTACAAGCATTTTAGCAGGAAAAGAAATGCTTCTCAGCTCATTTTTTTTCCTTTTCATTGGGTTTGTAATTTTCTCTTATACAAGTAATTCGCATTCAAGTATGGTGGACATGTGTTCATCTGGAATGCGTCAGGGTACAAGTCTGCCTTCCAGATCGGTGTCACCCATCTCCACGCCCACGGGCAGTGCCTGCGGCTCTTATGATGACCCCACATGGTCGCCGACACGACACTATCCAACTTTCTCATTTCTGTCCAGCTGATGGTTGCCAGTGGATACCTCCTCATTTAAATTTTCACTTCTCTTATTACTAATGACTATACATCTATATATCATTAGCCTTTTTAGTTTTCTCTTCTGTGAGTAGCCTGTTCATATTCTTTGCCATTTTTCTATTGGGGCTTCCCTTTTTTTCTTCCTTATGTATCATGGATATGATTTTTTGTCAGATTTAGACATGGCTGGTGTCAACTCCCAGTGTGTTAGCTGCCTGTTCTGTCCAGGGTGTGCTTTACGGGACATAAATTCTTTATCTAAATATAAGCAACGTCACCAGTTATTCTTATTCTTATGTTTTGCTTGTGGTTTTTACTTCTGAGGTTTTATTTAAGCAGTTTGTCTCATCTCTAGGTCACAAAGATATTTCCCTGTATTTTCTTCTATGATCTTTATGGTCTCATTTTTCACATTCAGTTCATTAATCCATTTGGAATTCACCGTGGTGAGCAGTGTCAGATACGGATCCAGGCTTGGTTTTCTGCCACAGAGAACGGGCTCTCCCAAGGCCAGATGGTGAGGATTCTAACCTGGATTTGTAACGTTCTTGTATTGTGTCTTGTTCCTGATGTTCTATACGGAAGTCTGCACCTACGCTCTCTCTTTTGTTACGTGAGTTCGTGGTTTGTTTTTGTGGCAATACCATGATTTCTATTCCTTTTTCTTTCCTTTCTTTCTTTCTTTTTTTTTTTTTTTTTCAGCTGTGACTTTGTAAGGTGTCCTGGTATCTAGTTGGATAAATGTAGGCTCTTTTAGTTTTTTCAGGACTTCTTCTTTCCATATATATTTTAAAATAAGTTTATTGAATTTCTCAAAAAATATAACTAGATTTTTTTATCTCATATCATTTACTTATATTTATGATGATCTTATTTCTAGATTCATTTGTTGAGGTGGGGGGAGAATTTAATCTTTGTAGATACTAAGTTGGCCATGAAAGGGCGTGGAGTATCTTGCTGTTTGCTCAGGACATCTTCCATGCGCTTTATTAAATTTCAAGATTGCTTCCTTACAGCGTTTCTGTATTCTTTGTCAGATAAATTCCAAACTAATCCGAGCCATAATTAGCTACTATTGTGAATTTGTATCTTATATTTTCTGGTGTGTTATAATTGGCATAGGGAAATGTTATTGATTTTTAAAAATTTATCTCTTATTAATCTATCTTGCAAAACTATGCTTTCTTTTGTCTGATGATTTCCAACGGCCTTTCCTGTATAAATGATCAGATTAGGAATCTCTAATAATAAAGAATTTTTTTCTCTTTCCCTCTTAAGTTTATACAATTTCAGTCCTTTTCTTTCCTTGTAGCACTGACTACAGCTTTTAGGACCATGAAACAATAATAATGATAGTGGACATCTGGCCTTGAATCCGGTCTTAAAGAGAACACATCTAAATTGACTCCATTGATTACAATGTTTGCTGTGGATTTTTGATATATAGTCTTTATCAAGATAAGAAAGTTCCCTTTTATTTGTAGTTTGCTAAGAGTTTCTTCCCTAAATTGGTGTTGAATTTTAAGAAATGCTTTATGGATTCAGATAATTCATTTACAAGTGATTGATTCAGATAATCATATCATTTTTCTTTTTTAGTCTATTGATGTGATGAATTACATAGATTTTTTTTTTTTTTTTTTTTTTTTTTGCTGTTGAACTATCCTTATACCATATTAGAAACATAAATTATTGGGGCGCCTGGGGGGCTCAGTCGGTTAAACATCTGGCTTTGGCTCAGGTCACGATCTCGCGGTTCGTGGGTTTGAGCCCCGTGCCAGGTTCTGGGCTGACAGCTCAGAGCCTGGAGCCTGCTTCGGATTCTGTGTCTCCCTCTCTCTCTGCCCCTCCCCTGCTCATGCTCTGTCTCTGTCTCGCTCTCAAAAGTAAATAAACGTTAAAATTTTTAAAAAGATGAACTATTGGATTCTGTTAGCTAATATTTGACTTAGGAATTTTTTGCATCTATGTTCATAATGAAATGAGGCCTTTTATAGTCTTATGTTGCCATTCTCTGGTTTTAGAATCAAGATTACATTAGCCACATAAAATGATCCAAGCAGCTTTCAATTTTTATGTTTCCCAGAATAAAACTTTTGTAAGATGGGAATTTTGGCTTTTAAAAAAGTTTGGTAAATTCATTTGTAAAACCACTGGAATTTCTTTACAAAGACTAGTTGATTTCCAGTTTTAGAAAAAAATTTTTTTAATGTTTTATTTATTTTTGAGAGAGAGAAAGAGAGAGAGAGAGAGAGATGAAGTGCGAGTGGGGGAAGGGCAGAGATAGAGAGGGAGACACAGAATCTGAAGCAGGCTCCAGGCTCTGAGCTGTCAGCACAGAGCCTGACGCGGGGCTCGAATCCACGAACCTCGAGATCGTGACCTGAGCCGAAGTCGGACGCTCAACCGACTGAGCCTCCAGGCACCCCTGATTTCCATTTTAACTTTGGGTTCTCTGTTGTGGTGTCGACTTTAGCAATTTATATTTTTTCTAGGAATTTATTACACTTTTTAGTTTGTTAAGTTCCGAATCCTTTTTTATTACGTTTTAGCCTCTATTCTGTCAAGCTCAGTGACGTGGGGAGATGCAGGCATGTTCTCCTGCAGAAATGACAGACCCTGCTTTGGGGTTCGGTTGCCTGAGAATGGGCTACAGGTGTGGATCGGCTCTTCCATCCCTGGGGCCTCCCCGAGTTTGTGGACCAACTGTATTTGGCAGTGGTGTTTTAGACAGCCCTGCACCCTGACAGAGGGAGAAAGAGGGGCAGGCGTGAGCTTGCGGCCTTCCAAGCCCTTTCTTCTGATTCTGTGCCAGAGTGTGGCGGCCAGTGAGCATGGTGGTGGCGGTGGGCTGGGGGACAGGGCGGTGTCTCCCCAGGCTTAGCTTCTTGGCCTTTTGCATTGAGTTTCTTTTCATGCGGATGAAGAGATTATTGCTCCTTCTCTTCTAGGCTTTGTGCATTGACTGGCTACAGGAGCAGCTCCAGAATTTCTAAATTTGAGGAACCCAGATCCCAAGGAATCCCATTGGAAGGTGGGGCTAGAGATTTGCCGGGGGGCTAGAGCCACCCCGAAGAACGTCTCATGACCTGCACTGGGGCCTGTGCTATATACCCTTACTGCTACTCTGCCTGAGTGCATCTGGGGCCAGGTGCTGGGCCAGAGTTCCCCTTGCCCTGAGATTGTGAAGGGCATGTTGGAGGCAGAGGTGTGGGGCCGGACAGTTAGAGCTTAAATGCCCGATTCAATCGCTTGTGAAACGGATGACTGGCAGCAAGTGATTGAACGGTGTTTAGCTCCCTCGGCTGTAGGATGAGGGAGAATCGTTCTCCCTTCACAAGGCCTGGGAGGACGGTGTCAGTCAGGGACCCAGCAGGAACAGAGACACACACAGATGAAATGACTTGAATAAAGCCCAGATGCGTGGGCAGGATCGAGGGGACAAACAGGGGCTACTGAGGCACCAGAGACTGGTGATATCAGGGTTAAGTCTTCCGGAAGTCTTTACTGCTGTGACTCTTAATAAACGGAGCCGTCACCAAAATGAAGTCAGGAGCCAGCAGGGGGAGCTCTCACGCCCCACCGCTCGTCCTCCATTGCAAATCCAAGAGGAAGAGACAGACCTTGCAGGGTGGATACTAGCTATTACCCTGCAGGGGGGAAGAAAGTTTTTCCTCCTCCCCTGGCAACAGCCCAGCCAATGAGAGGCGGCCACGAATCAGCCACTGAAAAGCCAGTATCCTTCAAAACTCCAGTGGGCATTTTGTTTATAACAGCCCTCCCAACATCCACCTTTCCTCTATAAAAGAACGTTCCTCTCCTTTGTTCTCTGGACTTGCCTGTGGTTTTGCCATAACTTGTTCCAGATTGCAATTCTCGGCTATTCCTGAATAAACTCATCTTTCGCTGGTGACATAACTGGCAGTTTTATTTTTTAAGGTTAACGCCGCCCACGGGCCTACAAAAACTGGAGCTGAGGAGGAAGCCTTCAGGGCAGTCACAAGGATGCAGCAACCAGCAGGACCCCTGGGGCCAAAGCAGGGAGGGATAAGGATGGGTTGTGGGAAAGGGGAAGAAGTACCCAGATCTCCCCACCCTCTCCACGCCCCCACCCTTACTGCCGGTATCTCCCACTGACCACACCCAACCGGAAACCAGAGGACAGGGATATGCAGCCGGTTAAGGTCAGGCTCCCGGACGTCGAGGGCTGAGAGGGATGGAGGTTGGCCGGGGTGCAAACAGACAAAAAGAAGCACAAAGGTTAGGTGGGGTCGTATCTGGTCGTTGTCTTGCACATAGTAGGTGACCAAGAAATCCCAGATCGCCAGGGATACTGAGTAGCCTCTGGCTCTTCTGAGATCAGTGTCTCCAGGTGTCCACGGGCACAGTTTCTTAACAGTTTCACAACAGCATCTTTGCGTTTACAAATGGAATAACTCAAGCCAAAGTGCATTTCCCCAGGTCAAATTAAAAATGAAATCCCAGCATAGAGGCAATAGTGCGGAAGGGAGCTGGGTTGCAGGGGGACCCGTGAACTCCGAATAAGGCTTCTCAGAAGAAGATGCCAAATCTACAGAGCATAAGCGTAAGAACAAACATGTAGAAAATTAAATATGAAATGGGTAATTATGTAGTAATGAGATTGAGGACATTACAAAGGATGCCGCCATTTAAACCACCACATCTCAACAGAGTAATGAGCGGGAAAAACCCTACAGCTTCGTAATTATAATCATAGTTGCCATAACGACTTAGTATCTCTCTCTGTGAGCATCTATCTCAAGACTGTATTTTTAGCAATGACTGTGCCTGAGCATGTATTTTTCTTTATATAGCAGCTAATTTTTCAAATTACTGATCTTAAAAAAAACCACAAGCCCATTTTCATTCTCTCTGAGTGTAAAAGTATCAGGGATAATTAGGGAAATGAGCAGGTGTGAAAGTCCGTTATGAAAAATGCTATCAAAGTATTGATGTCTTGACAACATTTGTTTCAACAGAATGTTCTCTGGACGTGCACCCTCTATTGTTCCTTGTCAAGCAGCGTAACATAAATCTTCTCTGTGCGGCTCATAAATATTTGAAAAATTATTAGCTCTGTAAGGTGTCTGAGGATTATTTGACAAGTACAGATGTATGTTGGGTAACAGAAATTGGCTTAACAGAATCCAGAGTCCCAGGAATGAATGAATGGGTGAATAAACATTGGCTTACCTTGCTTAACAGAAATGCACAAAACAGATTCCCAACCGAAGCCAACCGTGGGTTGGCTCTGAAGGACGCCATTTTGAAAACTCAGAAACCAGGAGGGATTCTGAGCTGCCATTTTGGTTTCCAAATTTGCCCCCAGCTGCCCTGCCCGATTGGAGGGTTTGGTTTTACAGCAGGGCAAGTGTCCACGAAAAGCTAGCACTTTACCAGGCTCTACTTACAGTATTGGGAGATGCTAAGAGCCCTTTGTTAGGGTCCCAGACTCAAGCTAAATACACAAATTATTAGGTTGAGAACAAAAAGATCTCAGAACGAAGCGCCCTTTGACGACGCTACAAAAACACCCTTCGCCAAGATTAGGCGTGGCACAAGAATTTATTGAGAAGTTTCTGTCTCTCTTGTGCTCTATTGTTTCTGCGGAGGATGTAAAATTAGCGCATGATACTAATCACTAGTTTATAAAGAGCTGATACGCACCGCAAAAGGGGAAAGAGGATGCTTTATTGTTTTGGGGCATTGGTGAGCCGGGAGAGCCAAGTTTGGGTGAATATGTGAACCGGAGTCCAATGCGGAGGGATTATGTGGGATTGGTAAACACTCTGTGCCCTTTGATAGGAGAGCAACATAATAAACGGGCGTTTTAGGGAGAAAGTTCGGTAGCTCCTCCTGGGTGGACAGCAAGTCGAAGAGGCCAGAGGCAAGGAGCCCTGCTGAGCAAGTGTTCCAACAATCTGGCGCTGGGCTCCTAACAATGGAAACATTGTCCCCATTGCCAGAGGGAACAGAGGAAGAGGTGAGTTAAAGAATCCCGGCCAGAGGAAGCACTAGAACTTTCCTGATGTGTCAGATGGTAGCAGAAGGTAGCGCATAAATGAGACAAAGTCTTCCCCTGGGGGGGCTGAAGAGTGAGAGCAGCCTCCCTGGAGGACGGCTGGGTTGAGAGGCAGGATGGGGCTTGGAGATGAAGAGAAGGAGGAAGCTTGGCCATCCCGTCTTTCTAAACCTCACGAACTCTGGCTGCGCCCAGCAAACGTGCAGGCGAGCGATCCCAGAAAGAGGGAATCGGAGGCATAGACCAAAGCAGGTCCGGGAACCGTGCAGTAGGTTGCTATGTGCTGGGGCATTGGCATCAATGCAATCAATTCTTGTTCTGTTTGTTCTGCTCGCTTTAATGATGTGTCTCTCTGGGGAAAACAAACAAGCCACGCTAGGGAGAGCAGTGATTAGCAGGATTTGTTTCCTGATTCTAGGGATGTGCTGAGAATCACGTTTGAGTGGGGACCTTCTCTGAGTGTTTACCAGACACTGCAGAGTAGGTGTGTGTTATTTTATTTCCCTACGGGGTGCCAGGAAAGTGAAATGTTTTCCGAACTTATGAGTTTGGGGTTAATTATTGGATAAAGGTGAGTCTTGACTGTAGTTAGCCCAGCTGTGTGTCCTTGGGGAGTCTGGGCCTCAGTTTCCCCCTCAGTAAAATGGGAGAGAAAAGGTCAGTCTCAAGTTTTAACTGTGTCGAAATTATTTCAGGAGCTTCTCAGAGGTGCCAGCGCTCAATCCCAAAATGATTCTGTAAGTCGGGGGTGGGGCCTGGACGTCTGCATGGTTAGCAGGCTCGGGGGTCTCTGACGGAGGTGGTGCAGGTGCCACCCTGTCTGGTCTGGTCTCTAGGCCCCTTCTGGCCAGGGTTCCAGGTGACTTGCCTGTGCCTCATACAGCTCGCTGCAGCTTCTGAGTGTGTCGCTTGCTGCCGTTTGGCCATGGAGCCCTGCTTCGTTGTCCGGAGGGCCTGACTTCAGATAAAAGAGCCACATGAGTGAGCCCTGGTGACACAGCCACGGTGGGGGCGGGGCAAGGATCCACAGGGGGTCATGAGCCAACCCGGGGCCGGGCCTACTTGGAGAGTGGTGGGAGGGGAAGGGGGCCCCTCTCCTCGGTCACTCTGCAAACTTCTGCGAGTTCTGGATTCCAGAATTTTCGGCAGGTGTGGGGGCTGTTGATAGGTCCCCAGGCTTCCTGGCCCAAGCCCTGCCCACTGTGTGGGCTCAGAAGTGAGACTCCACGGGGATGGGGAGGCCTTGCCTGGATGCCCAGATTCAGCTCAGTGGTTTCCTGGAATGTCAGGTCCAAAGGCGCTGGGAAGGTGACAGAGCCCAGCCTAGGGTTGAGGGTCAGTCCGTCCCCGTGGTAGGCAGAATCGGTTACGTGGCAAATGGACCGTACAGGTGTGATGGAGGGCACTATTCTAAGGATTATCCTGGACTAGCCGGGTGGGCCATCTAGTCACAGGAGCCTTTCCTCCAACCGGAGGCCGGGAAGATGCCGCAGAGGAAGAAGTGAGAGAGCCCTGAAGCCACAGGGGGGTTCCCTGTGTCGCCGCTGGCTCTAAGGTGCAGGGCCCACATGCAAGGGCCAGAGAGAAGCTCCTAGAACTCCTCATGGGAAGCATGAAAAGGAACGCAGGCAGTCAGGGGGAGGAGACACTGGTGGTGCCGACGGCCAGCAGGTACCTCGGGCCCTGGGTGTTACTCCCGGGAGGAACTGGACTCAGCCAGCCAGCACCCAGTGAGGCCCTGGAAAGCGGGCTGCCCCCCAGAGGCTCCACGGGGCAGTGCAGCCTGATTCTAGCCCGGTGACACCACTCGCACTTCTAACCTGCAGGGCTGTTAAGGTAATAAATGCGGTTGTTTTCAACCACTAAATTCGTGGTACTGGGATTTTGTTACTGCAGCAAGAGGAAACCAAGGCAGGCTCTTTCCCCCCAGCACACCAGCCTGAAGGATCCCCCAGGACGTTGTCCAAGGATGGAAGGTACTTTCTCTATGTTAGTGAGTAGTAGGCCCTCCCTCCCGAGCCTGCTCTTCGGAGGAACCAATGTGCACTGTGGCTCTCAGCATGGCAGACCTCAGGATAACTCCTTTCTCTCGCTCTCTGTCGTCCAACAGAGTCCCCGTCTCAGACTGGACCTGGGGCCCTCCAGGGTCACCAGGCCCCGCCCCACGGAAACTTTACTCCTCAGAACCCTGGGGACCCCGGGGGGCTCAGGAATTCCTCATTCACCGTTCCTGAAATGGGATCACGGTCCAGTTGAGCAAAAGGTTTGTAAGGCCGGTGGAGAGGCTTCTCTGGTGTGGGGCCAGGGAGGGACGGGGCCGGGGTCAGGGGAGCTGGAGGCTAAGCTTCGTCGTCTAATTTGCTTCAGGAGGCTGGGAGAGGCCTTTCTCTCGGCCGGCCACGTTTCTCCAACCTGGGAAAGGGCCCCAGCTTCCTTCTGGATGGAAACTCCTCTGAGGCTGGGGAAGCAGGCGCCCGGCAGGGCAGCTCACCGGCCGGCGTCGGGGGGCAGCGGGAGGGACAAGGTCTGGAGACCGTCGATGGGACGCAGGGGGCTCCCACACCTGCCCCGGCGGCCGGCCTCCGCGGGGTCAGCGGGGAGAGAGAGGGAAGGCGGAAGGGCGGGGCCGGCCCCCTGCGCCCGCCCCGCGCCTCGGCGCGCCCCTGCCCGCCCCCGGCCAGGCCCAGCCCAGCCCGGCCCAGCCCGGCCCAGCCCCGCGGGCCGGTCACACGCGCCGCAGGCCGGCCGCCTCCCGCGCCCCTGCGCCGCGCTGCCGTCCGTGCCCGCCGCCCTCTCGGCGCTGCCGGCGCCCGGGACCCTGCCCAGAGCGCGGGGCGGAGCGGGCATGGCCCGCCGGGGACCCGCCGCGCCGGCACTGGCCCTTGTGCTCCTGGCGGTGGCCCTGACCGCGGTGGGCGCCCAGGGCGCAGCCCTCCAGGCGCCGGACTACTACGTGCAGGAGACCTGGAGCCGAGAGCCCTACTACGCGCGCCCGGAGCCCGAGCCCGAGCCTTTCTCGCCGCCACTGCCCGCGGGGCCCGGGCCCGGGGAGCGGGAGCCGCGCCCGCCTGAGCCCAGGCCGCCCAAGAAGGCGACCAAGCCCAAGAAAGCCCCCAAGCGGGAGAAGTTCGCTCCGGAGACGCCTCCGCCAGGTAAGTCACTTTGTGCGCTGGGCGGCCCGAGGGGGCGCCCGCGGCCGTGCGCCTCTCCCAGCGGTGGCCCGCGGGTCCGAGGGGACAGCCGGCTTCCAGGCCCGCGAGTCTGGGACACGACCCTCCCCCCCCCCGTCGCCTCCCCCGCCTCGCTGGGGGCTGCCCTGCGCATCCCGCCGGCCGCTCCGAACTGCCCGGCGCCGCAGCAGCCGGACGGCACTCCCCTCGAAGGCCCAGGCGCACCGGGCCGCTGGGAAGCTGCCCGGGGAGCTGGTGGCCCGGGTTCGAAATTGACCGAGCAAAAGCTCTCTCTGCCAGACACCCCTTCCGAGCTCTCTACTTTTTCAGTCGTCCTACAGGGCGTGTTCTTGGGGGGAGTGAATTTACGAATTGGCGATGGGAAGGGCTGGCTGGCTTTGGCACAAGGGCCTTCTGGGGGAAAGCTCGGCAGGGGGCTTTTACCCAGCCACTGTCCCCCCTCAGCTCCCTCCCTCCCACCCTCTCTGGGTCCCTTGAATCCCCTGCCCTGTCGGGACAGGAAGGCAGAGCCTCTGCTGGGGAGGCTCCTGTGCCCGCGGAGAGGACGGGCTGCAGATGGCGGGAAGGCCCAGGGGCGCCTGGCAGCCTGCGGTGCCAGCCTTCCATCCGTCGTCGGCTTCTGGCAGCCCTGTCTTGGCAAATGACTTCCATGCAGTTTCACTCCTTGTGAAGGGGGCGGGGGGAAGGAAGCGTTCTCCTAATTGTTAAAATGTTCTTTGCTCCAACTGCAGAGGGCTGTGGTCCTAGTGTTACAGGACTGGGGAGCGAGCAGGATTGTAGCCAAATTCCCTGGCCTTGTAATGGCCTTTGGTGAAAAGAGATCCGCGCTGGTGGCATGGAAGGAATCGCTTTTGTTTGGTCAAAGGCTTCAGAAAGTCAGCAGGAGGCGACAGGAAAGGGGAGGAGGTGGGGACCCAGAACTCTTGAATGTGCGGACCCATCTCAGTGGCCCCTCTGCACATGTCTGGGGGTGGGGGGGGCCTGCCATGCTTCGGTGTGTGAACACTTCTGCGAATGGGCAGGTAGTTCTGTGAGTTGCATAACCCTGAACAGAACCATCCAGAAATTCCACTGTCTTCCGGGGAAATGGGGGAATTAAGATGGATCAAGCCACAGTGGTTTCATAGCGGGAGTAGGAAGGGACAGTCGCATCTGTAGGCCATCTGCTGTGACTCCGGGAGGAGCTTTGTGTATAACTGTCTCCTCTGATTCAGTGGCTCCGAGGGGGTGGCTGTTCTTTTTATTTTCCAGGTGAGGAACCCGGGGCGCTGACAGTTTTAGGAAATTCGCGTCACTGGTTGGCTTGGGAGATTCGAAAGCCCTTCTCCTGTGCTTTTGGACTCCTGGCCTCCTTGGTTTGGTGGTTTGCATCAGATTTGCAGGTGGTTCTGGTTTTTTTAGTATCTGCTATGTGATTAGCGCAGGGCTGGGCATGGTGGGCGGGAGACACGTATGTGGGGTTCTGGGACTCGCTGTGGGGGGGAGGGCAGGGGAATGTGGGAGAAGCCCCGGACTGACTCTGAGGACCACACTTGCTTACCCAGGTCCGGGGCTCAGCACTCAGCTTCCTGGAACTTGGTGTCTTCCTCTGCAAAGGAGGCCTGAGCTGCCACCTCTCTGTGCTCGTCAGTTGTTTCAAAAGCTCTTCAACAAAAGTTTCTGGTGTGTCAGCTGACCGCTGTGCTAGTCTACCTGTGAGTTGTTCATTCATTCCGTAGGTGGTTACCAAACACCTGTTCGACACCAGGTGCCCTCTGGGGGGTGGGGTAGAGAGCGCAGGTCACGTCCCCTGCCCCTGTAGACTGTGCAGAAGTTGGTGGGGGGGGGGCTTTGAAAAAGCAATCACAGGGATGTTGAGGGCTGCATCGCTGATCCCCAAACTGGAAAAAGGTCCTTGGAAATTCCAGAGACTCCTCTTCGAGGCTCCCTGGTAGAGCTGCCTCCCCTCCCCAGGCCTGCCATTCTTTCTAATGAGCTGAGGGGGCTTTTAAGAGCCGCCCCCCCTCCCCCAGTGAGGACAAGCAAGGCGGGACAGTAACACCAACTTAAAAAGTCCTGCCCTCTTTATCCCCCCTGTTTTTGGGTGTTTGGCCAGTAGAGCCCTCCACCCCTGGACTCTAAGTGGAGGAGACTGGTTTAAGAGTGACTCCCGTCAGGGTTGCGTGCTGTTACACCATGTTGAGAAAATGGGTTCCCCCCACTGTACGTGGTGGTTCGGCGCCTGTGCTACGCGTGATGTAACAAGCATTCGTGTCTTCATTGGACTTTCTCACGAGCTGGTGGTCACCATGTCGTAGGGACGTGCGTGCAAGCGCGCGCGTGTGCGCACGTGTGTGTAGTTCTCTGTTGTTTTATCACATGTACGGGTTCCTGGGACCATTCTTAGCATCAGGATGCAGACCTGAGGACTTCTTTTTTTGAGGTTGAGTGGGACTCACTATGGCACAGTGCCCGGGGTCCTCATTGGGAACATCAGTGAATCCCAGCATTTTCGAACTTGGAGGAAACCACGTGGCCGTGCATATAAATGCTGGTTCGCTGCAAGATGCCAACACCGGGCTGCCCAGTCTCTGCTCGCACTCCTCCACCGATGGGCTCTTCCTGTCTTGTTCATTGGATGAACAGTACTGATTGCTAGAGTGTTCTTTCTTGTAGGGACCTACTACCCCTTTCTAATTCCGCTTATTCAGCTGTTTCTAGCCAAATTCAGTAGTTTCTAGGTCTCTGCAGTTGGAATGCTTTGGAACCCAGAGACGGAGTCCTAGGTGCCCACTTTCCATTACCCCAGCGTGAGGGGTCAGCTAGGGGACCACATTTTGGGCACGTGGGTGGATTTGGGATGTGCTTACCCTGTGTGTCATCCCCACGTTGACGACCTTGGTTTGGGGCCATTCTTTTTGTAGGAAGTAAAATGGAACAGAAAAGTAAGCCATAGTTAATATAAGTGCCTTACCTTTCCCCTCCCCAGTAGTAGTAAGAAGCAAACAGGCTAATAAACAAGATGCTAAATAGGTGATTTGAAGATTTTTTTTCTCTTCCCCCTCCAAGGACTTGGGTTACTTTCGGGCTTCTGCTTGTTTGTTTGTGTGTTGCTCTCTTCCAGGGCTGGCGAGAACGCGCCACTGTTTTGAGTCTGGGCACCCCCGCCTCACACCCGCGGTCCTGGTCCTAGTCCCGAGCCTGTGGAATTTGCAGAGCGGGCGGCGAGCCATGCTTGTCTGCCTGTCTGTGCCCGGAATCAGCGAGTTTGTGTTCTGTGCTCTGTTGTGCTCCAGTCGCCGGGGGTGGGGGGGTGGGGGGGGGGAAGAACCGAAGGCTTGTTGTTTGAGCGTATGTGGTTGTAAACAAAGCCCTTTGTGTGGTGTCCTGCAAGCCCGTTGTTGGAAGGGGGCTCACTTGAGAGCTTTGCCTCATCTCCCTTCGGAGCGTCTCGCCGTGTTCGGCCTCCGGATGGAAACGTCTTCTCTTGGGCAGAGCTGGCGCGTGGGGATCAGGAGAACGCGATGTCACGCGTGTCACTATGCGTTTTAAGAGCAATCACAGTGCTACCAGCACCCGCGAACGAACAGCAAGAACTCTTTACGGCCGGATATCATACTCTCGCTTGAAGAGGGAAACCCAAAGCGTTGGTCCAGATCGACTCCCTGTAAAAGTCGGAGGGAAAGGGCGTTTTATAAAGAAGGTCATTCGATGGGCACCAGCAAGCGGCTTTCTAAGACACCACCTCTCTGTCCAGAATGCTTTCCAAAGTCAACGCTTCGTGCTGGCAAGCCCCTAGCCTGTGCCCATGGTTCCAGAAGCCAGGGTCTGTGCATGGGTAATGAAGGGGAGACACTCCCATGTTAGGGGGAAACTGGGTTGGATGCCATGGTTCTTAAAAATAGCCCTGGTGTTCTCTGTCGGGCGTCCAAGGCTGCTGGATCTCATGGCACAAGGTGCCTTCAGTGCTGGGAAAGGGCGGCCAAGGCCTCCGAGGCTGGGTGCTGAGGTGAGGGTCTCCCCTGGGTGTCCCCAGTGGGGCCAGGGAGCCTGAGCTCTCAGGGTTTGCCATCTCCAGCCATGACTCTGCCCTCTGTGGCTTTTTGAGGTCCCTGCCACAGCAGCTGCCACTCTGGGATCATGAAACCCATGAAATTTGGGTGTCTGTGGATAGCTGGGGGAAGGGCTGGTGCCCATCACCGGTTGGCATGCAGTTGGCTACTCATCCAGGCATCACGGAATGGTCGGAGGGGCACAGAACACCTCCAGAGTGTTAACTTAGTGTTAACTCCGGTGTCACAGAGTTTTCTGGAATACTCCATCACGCAAAGGCATGTGTGGTCCCGGGGTCAAAACCTGGCTCGGCCATCTCAGGCACGTGTGGCTTCTCCCAGCCTCGGATTCCTCACTGTGACACAGGACTAACGATGCGCCGTTCTTCCAGAGGTGTGGCAGGTCAACTTCCAGTCGTGGCCCACGGAGACTCGGTTTGGGGGCCCCTTCTACCCGGTCCCCCAGGGTCCCCAGCCAGGTTGAGTCCGGTGGGTCTTGCTGAGCCTAGGTTATTGGCTTCCTTCTCTGCGTCTTTCTCCCACCACATCTTCACTTGAACCCCATGAAGTCAGCTCCCAAATATACTCCTGCACCTAAGGCTGTGTCTCAGGCTGTTTCTAGACGGATCCCGACTGAGACAGGCAAGTACCGGCGGTGGCCTGCCCAGCGCCCAGCACGTCCCGCCTGCTGCTCTTAGATCCTTCGGTGCAAAGGGCTTCTGATGTGGTTGCAGGTCAGGAGGGTGTGTCCCGCTGTGTAGATGTCGGGAGCGGCTGGCCCTCGTGCCCCTGAGGCCCCGAAGGGGACCAAGTCTGCACGGGAGGCTCGCCCGGAGGAGCGGAGGATGGCCAGCTAGTTTCGCAGGGAAGACCCAGTGGAGCAGGGATGGGAGAGCTTTTGATTGCTTGGTTGACTGGTTGACTTGGGTCTAGCCCTGGTGGAAAGTATTTCGAGAACTTCACTAGTGCCTCCACCTCCACCCCAGACCTTCAAGGTCACCGATCCACGGAGCCAGGTGTCTCATTCAACCACTCAGTCTGCCTTTCAGGATCTACTCGGTCCCCAGCATCACCAGCTTGACTGGCCGAGAACTGGATGAGACGCAGGCTGTCCCCTCCCCACGTGATGGCCCCTTAGCCTGCGGACACCCGCACGGAGCATCCCTTTCTGACCACTTCTGTCGAGGCTTTTCATGTTCACCTGCAGAGTCTTCCTGGCTGTCACGTGTGAGTGTTCTCTGCGGACGTGCCTGGTTGTGGAGCCGTAATTGTTGTCTGTCCTGAGCGTCTGTATTGCTGGGGAGCTCCCGAGACCCCGTTGTGCATTTGGGCGAGGGCTTTCCTCTCATATGGGTTCCTGAGCTCCCTAAGGTCGGAGAGGAACTCAGAGCCCTGGGCCGAATCCTTCACCAGAGAGAGTACAGATCCCCTTGGGCTGGAATTTCCTGGGGAGAATGCAAAATATGCAGCAAAGAATGTTTTTTTTTAGTTTCTGGAAGTGGGGGGGTTGCTACTGGAAACTCCTTGTATATAGAGTGGGGAAAAAATAGTTCCCTATCAACCAAGAGGCATGATGTTTATCACCATAGACCAGAATAGAACATGTGGCCTGCATTGGCACATCAGTTTGCTACTTTTAAGGAATTCACTTTTGTCACACAGCCCAGATGGAGTTGTTGATTTTCTCTGTGCATCATCCCCCTGGCCTTTCATCTGCCTCCTGTGCCGAGCGCGTGCTGCCTTTCTTGCTGGAAGAGAGAAGGGGGCTGGGAAGGGCCTCACCTTGGAGCCTGCTCCCAGCTCTGCCGCCCCCTTGGCTCCGTCAGCGACCTGGGGTGGGTCTCTTCTCTTCCCCTTCTGTGCCTCAGTGTCCCCGTCTGTAATTCCTAGCTCGCATCCTGCCTACCGTGGGGGCCTTGCCAACATCCAGTGTTGGGATCACATGGAAATGCCTCGCAGGTTGTGAGTCACGCCCCACGTGTGAGCTGTTGTCCTTTATCCGCTGGGGTGGCGCCTCGTGACCCGTGGTGGCTGGAGGGCAGCATCGGTGATGGAAAGAGAGACGCTGTCTCGTGTTTGGTGGTTGCCGAGGGCCAGGCAGGGCCCTAAGCGCTTGACGCACATTGTTGGTCTCCTCCCCCTGAGTTCCACCGAGGCAGGTGCCGTGTGTCCTCGTGCGGTGGATGAGGGAACGGAGCCTGGAGAGGTGAGCTGGGTCACCGTGGGGCAGGGCCGTGGCAGAGCCCGGCTGCCCGGGGCTGGGGCCAGAGCCGCAGGCCCGTGAGAAGATGGAACTGTGTGACTGGATAACTGGAGGAGGTGACAGGGCTTCTGCCTGTGATCTCTGCCCCTTTGCCACCTCCTCGGGGACCGTGTTCCCCGCATGTCGTTCCCACACCCCCCCAAGGAGTCAGGCACTCAGGGCTTTGACATCTGTCCCACGTCTGGGCCCTCGCTGGCTCCCCAAAGCTGTGTGGGGACGTTTGTGTCATGGGCATGGAGCTGGCCCATGGGAGGTGAGGTTGGGGGTGTCACCGGGCCACACTCTTTGACGCTCGCTCCCGTGTTGTGATGGAGGCTCCTGGGAGAGAGAAGACTTGCAACCAATGGCTGACTTCAGAGGAGGGTTGGGATGGAACATTCTTTTCCAGAACTTTGGCTTTTCCCTCACATATTTTGTAAAAGTTCCCCCAGCTTAATATCTTATTTTTCTTCCAAATAAGACTCCACACTCTTCAAAGTTATGACACCAATTTTTCTAAACAGTCAAGATCTTTATAGACCCCTGCTCGGGCCCCTTCAGGCGGGGCTGTCTTTGGAGATCACTGGCCGTGATATTCATACCCACAGAAGAGGGGCAGATGCCGAGGTGACATCAGGCTGATGTCAGATGCTCCTAGGTTCTCTGGGTCAGCTCTCTTCTGAGCATTTTGGCTCTTTGACTTTCTTTTTTTTTTTTTAATATTTTTTTAACATTTATTCATTTTTGAGAGACAGAGAGAGACTGAGCATGAGCGGGTGAGGAGCAGAGAGAGAGGGAGACACAGAATCCGAAGCAGGCTCCAGGCTCCGAGCTGTCAGCACAGAGCCTGATGTGGGGCTTGAACTCATGGACCGCGAGATCATGACCTGAGCCGAAGTCGGTCTCTCAACCGACTGAGCCACC
This sequence comes from Cryptoprocta ferox, assembly GCA_028646485.1. Taxonomy (NCBI): domain Eukaryota; kingdom Metazoa; phylum Chordata; class Mammalia; order Carnivora; family Eupleridae; genus Cryptoprocta; species Cryptoprocta ferox. Next base: position 74,574,368 of record CM053561.1, on the reverse strand, counting down.
CAGGCGCCCCAGCTCTTTGACTTTCCTGACCTGAGGGGGCACTTGCTTGGAAAATAAAAGATGTTCCCAGCAGACATCACCCCAGAATATGATGGAGAGAGCATCCGCTTTGGCAGGACCCAATGTGCCCTGTGAATTTTTTTGAAGATCGAAGGTTTTCTTGAGAAGTATCTTTTTTTTGGGGGGGGGGGCTGCAGAACAGTCTGAAATGATTCACTAATTGGCACACAGTCCACTGGATGTTTGTGGTATTTCAACTTGCTTTTTAAAGTCCAAATACATGTCCTTCTCCGCAGACCTGCCCCTCCTCTCATTCTTGTCTGTTTGTCATTCAGTGACTCATTAGTTTGTTCATTCATTCATTCATCACAGCTTATTATATCCCAGACTCCAGACAGACAGCAGTAAGCAGAACCAGACGCAGCCCCTGTCCTCACGAGCAGACTGACCTATGTTACACGCATGTGATGATGCTTCACAGCACAGGTAGTGGGGGCCGCCCAGGCCCTCTTCTCCTGAGGTACACCCGTATCCCAGCTGCAGGGGTCTTGGCTGTGATGACTCAGAGCTGATCCCTTCTCCAGAGTATTGCCCCTGGAAACCCACGTCTCTCACTCCCTAGTTGGTTGATCTGTGGCCAAACTAACAGGCAGTAGAAAAGGTGGCTTCTTGTCTCAAGGTGGGGACACTGCTGTGTGTAGCTCCTGCTCCAGAACTCCCCCTGGGATCAGGCTGAATCAGCCTCTGGCTGAGAGAGAGCACAGCCTTACTTAGCTCCTTCCTCGTCCCCATCCTGCTTCTCCCTCCCCTTTCCCTTTAGAACCCCTCTCCCTCGGTATGTCATGTGAAACTGAACCCCTGCATCAGGCTCTGCTTACAGGCATCTCTACCTAAGAAAGGTGCTGTCAGAGCCCATCCAAGCAGACACTGATTTAGGTGGGGAGTTCAGGAAAGCCAAGAGAGGAGATGCCAGAGCTGAGATGTGCAAGATTAGCAGGAGTTAATTAGACAGAGAACAGTGGAAGGAGGAGGAACAGCACATGAACTGAAGGCTGAAAGGAGGCTGGTATTTCAGGAGCAGAGAGAGGGCGTACAGGTGACAGGAAGCTGGAGGGGCCAAGGGAATGAGAAGAAAGGCTTCCTAGACTCTGGTAAGGAGTCTCATCACCCCCATTCACCCAGCCAGGGCCTTGGAGAGAATGCGTAGGAGGAGCCCAGCGTGGTGGGAGATGCTAGCTCTGTGGTCAGAAGTCCGGAGTTCCAGCTCCGTTTTATCACTTAGGTGTGGTGTCGCTGTGTGGGCCCCAGGGGGGTTCAAAGTACAACCAGTTTTCGAACGGTGACGGCCTGCAAGTATGCACCGTCTTTATTGAGAGTGTTAATTTCCCTGGGTGTTCACAAGGACACCCTTCATCTCCTATGACCACAGGCACCTCAGCGTCCCGGGTGCCATCACTGGGGACGGGGGAGGCCGAGGGCCGGGGGCGCGGCTCTGCAGATGATGGTTGATTTCTCACCATCCTGGGAGGACGGACTCTGACATATGTGGAAGTAAAGCCATTTCTCTCTCTCCTTCTTTTTAGGTAAAAATAGCAGCCGGAAAGGCGTGAGAACCAAGAGCTCTGAGAAGCCTGCCAGTGATGATCACAGCGTTCCCGTGGCCCGTGATGAAGTCAGAGAGAGTGAGTGAGCCCGTGCGGAGAGCCTGCGCCAGCCCAGGGAGGGTGGAGTCCCTTGGAGATGCTGCCAGCGTCAGATCCCCCTGGGGCTGCTGGGGCCACCTGCCGCCTACGGGCCTCTCTGGCCTCTCCTTCACCATTATCGTTTGGGGGGACAAACATTCAGAGCCGCTCTCTCTCCTGCCGTGCACAGTAACTCACAGCCACGTTTCCTCCGCCCCCCCCGCCCCTTGGCACCACTGAAATCTCGTGGGTTGCCTTCCCCGGCCTCCCCCTGGGCCTCCTCCCAAGGCAACTCATTTCCTTTCTGCTGCGGCCTCCCGAGCTGCCCATGTACATTGCGTGTACATTTCTTATCTCGCAGCCAGACCCGGGGGCCTCTGGGGTCAGAGAGCGAGTCTTCTGTTTACAAACCACGTGATGCTAGTCTTGGGGTCTTACTCCATTGTAAAAATATTGGTCTTTTAATTACTTACCTTAGGTCGGTCGAAGCCATTAGTTCTAGACTCCTGGGTCAACTGTGGCCCACTAGCGCCAGCTGTTACTGGGATTGACTGTGACCATTATTACTATTATTGTGTCTCTATTTCTCTCTATGACTCTACACTCTGGTATCTAGGATTGCACTTTATCTGGTACCTAGGATTCTGCTAATATTAATACCAACCATTTCTTAAATATTTCAGCTTTTAGTCACTTAAGGCCAGGCACTGGGCCTCGTGTGGATATCCCCCAGTGCCTCTCTGTATGCGGTGGATAGTACTGGTTTTGTCATTACCATTATCCGTATTTTATGGATAAGAATGAGGCTTGGTAGTATGTGTCATCTGCTTGTGGTTATGCAGCCTGTAAGTGGCAAAACAGGGATTTGAACCCAAGATTTTAAGTCTAGACTTTCTGCTCAGCAGTACAGCGGCTTAAATAAACACAGCGTTTCACAACTTTGCCTTTACGGAGGCAGGACCTGTTTTCAGCTGCTACGTGAGCCCATCCACGCGTAACCGAGTCCACTGTCAGAAAGGGAGTTGCATATTCCCTGAGGCGCAATGTAATGGTTTGGGGCTGTGTTTCTAACCAAAACCTGGCCGTCTACGAAATCATAGGTGTGACTAACGGTGCCTGCTAAGATTAAAACAGAAATTCAACAACACCAAACTTCTGTACTCACTAACACGAGAATTCTGCCCTGTCTTAATGCCGACAGGCACGTACTGTACCCATTGCCATCGGGAGGACTGAGCATATCGGGAGAGTATGCTGAGGACACGTGATGCGGGGCTGTGTCTCTGTGGTAGGGTCCCCTCCCTAAGGAGAGAAAAAAACCTCAAGGCAACCTGGAGATTGGCGCATGTGACAGCATCCCTCAGGCCCTTGTAATGCGAGACCACTTAATCAGACCGCATGTTTGTGTGTTACCATATATGGGAGACTAAGAAGTAAAAAATATAGAAAAACTATGCTATGTGGTGTTCGGGGCTCAGTTCTTTTTTTTTTAATTAAAAAAAGTTTTATTTTAATGTTTATTTTTGAGAGAGAGAGAGAGACAGAGCATGAGCGGGGAAGGGACGCAGAGAGAGGGAGACACAGAATTCGAAGACAGGCTCCAGGCTCCGAGTTGTCAGCACAGAGCCCGATGTGGGGCTCAAACCCACAAACTGTGAGATCACGACCCACAAAGTGTGAGCTGAAGCCAGACGCTTAACTGACTGAGCCACCCAGGCGCCCCGAGGCTCAGTTCTCTGGACACGAACCCCAACTGAGCGGTGCCGGCAGGAATAAAGTTGCTTCCTAGAAGGAAAAGCCCCAGCGTCACGACTTTCTCTGTGCGAAGACTCCTGCTACATCTCTGCTTATTCACCCCAGTGAACCCTGTGCCTTTGGGGTCTCAGTGACATGGGTGATAATAAGATGCCCACCCTCGGTCTTGGGCATGACTTTTGTCCCCTTGTCCCAGCAGGCTGATCAGCTGCTTTTTCAGGATCACAAATGCCACAGTGTTAAGCGCCTTTCAGGGCTGGGTTCTTGCTCCCATCACATCTGGGCCACAGGGTCCTTTTACTGTTTTGTTAAGTTTTGAGTACTTTAAACACTTAAAAAATATTTTGTCTAGATCTTTTTTTTTTTTTTTTTTAGCTTCAGCACAAGAGTTGGTTCACGTTATTTTAGTTATTCATTCCCAGAACTGGAAGTTATTAAAATTTGGGGAGGCATTTTCGGAAAGAGTTTTCAAGGCCCGTTTCCTTACACACACGTGTATATGCACGCACACACGCGCACGTGTGCGCTAGCCCACTCAGAGTTGTGTCCCTGGCCTCGGCGTCAGAGCGCTGTCTGCGAGGCCTGGGGGCCTTGGTCCCCGGTACAGCCCGCGTGGCTCTGCTGCACTGAGTGCGCTCCAAGCGATTTTGGTCTATGGGGTCCTTTACGCTGCGCTTCTGATAAAACAAAATTGAGGAATTGGGGGTAACCCCGGAGGGCAGAGGAGCTGTGTGTGGGGCCGTGATATGCAAATATAGAGGGAGAGAGAAGGCCTGACCATGGGTGCATGGAGGCAGGTACCACGGCAGTTAGGGACCCTGGCCTGGGGTCAGGCGGGAGTGCCCGGGGGAGGTGCTGGGCAGAACGGGGGGCTCAGATACAGAGCCGGGCACTCTTAGAACCCTGTGCTCGGCCTCCTCTCTGTCTCTCCTCAGATCGCCCTGGGGGGCCTTGCTGGACAGGTGGCAGAATGAAGGGGTCGGGTGACAGGTGGACAGATGTCACCTGTGTTGTGCCCAAGGTGACAGGTCAGACAGATGTCACCTGTGTCATGTGCAACGTAGCAGATGGAACAGATGTCACCTATAGTGTGTGCGAGGTGGCAGATGGAGGAGGTGTTACCTGCTTCATCTTCAGGGTGGTGGGTAGTCCTAATATTAACCCCGTCTAGCCATGTGAGCCGGTGGCCTCAAGGGCTTGTGTCAGACGCGGACTTCTCCCCTGGGGGACTCTGGCTTTGAGGACGCGTGACTGAGGAGCACTGTCAGCTCGGGCAGGTTTCCAGAATGCATCTTAGATACTGTCCTGAAATAACTCATGCAGTTGGTTGCATTATTGGCCTAGTCCTTCACCTCTCCTTGTGTCCACCCCGTTGCCGTGTGAGCGTTGAGTTCCCTGCACAACAGGGGGAGCCCCTTGATTTTGGGCTGCTCCGTGTGCCTTGCTGGGTCCAGTAGAGTAAGGCGGAATGCCAAGGTGCCCGTTCTGAGCTGAGGCCTTGAGACAATTTACTTGTTTCTATTTGCTTCTCATTTCTGACCTCTGCCTCTTTTTTTTTAAAAAGTTTATTTATTTATTTTGAGAGAGAGAGAGAGGGAGCGAGCGCACAAGCAGGGTCGGGGAAGTGAGAGAGGGAGAGAGAGACAGAGTCCCAAGCAGGTTCTGCACCATCAGCGCACAGCCCCCTGCAAGGTTCAAACACACAAACTGTGAGATCATGACCTGAGCCGAAATCAGAAGTCAAAAGCTTCACCGACTGAGCCGCCAGGTGTCCCCCCTCCTTTTTGTTACCCCAGCCAGACAGGGGCTTGTTTCTCACGCATGTCGTGTGCCGAAAACATGGCTCATGTGTTTTCTCCAAAGGGAACTGGACAGGCGTCTAAGTTGGTAATTGAGACGGCATCTTTGGATCAGGCTTTACCCTCCCCGGCTGTGCGACTCTGGGCACGTCCCTAACCTCTCTGTGACTCATGTCCTCCTCTGCAGAGTGGGGAAGACCTCCCTTCACGGGATTATGTGAAGATGAGATAGTGTCCAAAGGACGCTGCACACAGAGCGCACGGCATGCTCTCAGCGAGCATCAGCGATGGCTTTTACATGCTCTCTGGGATTTGTTTTCTGTGTGTGCCTCAGTCGCAGGAGTTGGCAGACGTTTTTAAAGGATCGGATTGTAAATATGTGGTTTATTAGCCAAGAAGCGAAATTGAGGATATTATGTACTTAAATAACCATTTAAAATGGAACCATTAAAAACTACAAAACTGTTCTTATCTCTTGGGCCCTATAAACACAGGTGGTGGCCTGGATTTGGCCTTCACGTGGGCCGAGCCCTGCCTGCGAACTTGAATTTTCTTGGGCAGCTCTTCTCTTCTGTGAGGACATGAGTCTCAAGAGCTTGGGCTCCTCTGATTCTTTTCCAGATACACTCAGGGTTGGTTCCCTGTGCCGGAACTAGCGTTCTGGGCTATAGAACATGCATCCAGTGTGTGTTCAAGTGGATTCTTCATGACCCAGAACAGTCCAGCTCTAGCCTCCATAGGAAGTGTTCTTTGATCTGTAGGAAAGGAACGTGATTTCCTGCCATCTTGGAAGTAGAATGGTTTTCCCAAAGGGATGCACTTTAGTGAAAGAGAGCTTCCTCATGCCTGGGCTGGGTGAGATTTGAGGCCTTCACCAGGTGCCTTCCTTGGGGATTGACCTACTGTGTGTGTGTGAGATACATGAGAGTTTTTCACTGTTGCGGGCACAGTTTGGTTTTTCATCCAAGCCCTTGTTGTGAGCCTTTCCCTATGTTGCATGGCCAGACGGCCCCCTGGGGCTCAGCTCTGGTCTCCCCTAGACACCTGGCATGGCTGTGGAGGCCAGGGGAGTGAGTCCCAGGCTCCCAATTCTGGAGGAGGTGAGGCTGATGTGGTCCCGATGTGATACACGGTCACGTCTGTATTTCAGACCCCTTTGGAAGTGAGTGGGGAGGCAAGGGGCCAGGATTGGGATGGACTCGCACCCCTTTCAGACATACCTTGCTCTGGAAACCTGATGAATGTGGGCATCTGGGACACCAAGGGCTCCTCCACGCTTTGCTAGCTCCGCCACTTTCGACTCCGTCTCAAACTTGCCTAGAAAGTTATTTTTCAGTCCTTGGGGGGCGCTTGGGTGGCTCAGTCGGTTAAGCGTCCAACTCTTGATTTCAGCTCAGGTCCTGATCTCACAGTTCATGGGATTGAGCCCCGCGTTGGGCTCTGGACTCACAGTGTGGAGCCTGCTTGGAATTCTCTCTCTCCCTCTTTCTCTCTGCCTCTCCCTTACTTATGTTCTCTCTCTCTCTCAAAAATAAATAAATAAACTTTAAAAAAAGTTATTCTTCCATCTCTAAAGTGAAACATGTCTTGTAAGGCTTTCCTGGCCTTTCTTTGCAGTGTGAAGAGATTTATTTTGTTCTTCCAATGGTTTTGTGGCCAGGCCTTCCCTGGGTTGGGTTCGGGGTCCTGGGCTCACCGCTGCTCATGGTTCACTGTAAGCTGGGTGTCTGTTAATGCCATATGGGCCGTGCAGTGAGCCTGGGGCCACAGGCTGCAGGAGCCTTGGTTTGGGACCAGAGCCACCGTGGACTTGCCGGCAGAGAAATTCCTCCCAGACAAGAGGTCAGGGGACGGAACTCTGATGTGCTTGGGAACACCCATGGGCTCTGCTCATTTCTGTCACCCAGCCGACCCCAGATATGGTTCTGGGCCGCCAAGGTCACTTTAGTCCATTTGCAGAGGAGACATTTAGTGCTGTCCGAGCCCCTGCCGTGGAGGGCGGCACACGTGCTCCTCGTGGCTCCTGGGATTTTGCTTGTGTGACCTCTGCCTGCCTTCTTTCCATCCTCTCGATGCTTCTGTGATGAGACCCTCTTCTGTAATCCTACACCGCTGGCTCTGGGATGGGTTTAGCAGAAAACCGAATTTACCATGTCACACTCTAAAACTTAAAAAGAGAAAAGGAAATTTCATTCACTTAAAGGGAAAATGTTCTAGAATAGATTTCTTTCCTGGCTTCTGAAACATATTAACCATGAAAGTAGTAGATGCACCTTGCAGAAAATTTGGAAGAAACAGAAAAACAAAGAAGAGAATAAAACAAATTCACAGTCTTATCTTCCAGAGATAACTGCAGCCAACATTTGGAGCCTATTTCTCCACTCTTGTCTGTGTGTGTGTGTGTGTGTGTGTGTGTGTGTGTGTGTGTGTTAATTTACAACACCTCCTTATATGTGAAGGACAAGGCACCCTCTGTTTATACACTGCCGTGTAGTGTAGTTAAGAACTCAGAACCGTACTGAGTGGAACTCAAGACCCAATCCACCGTTTACTAGGTGTGTGGTCTTGGATGTGTTATTTAACTTCTCTGTGCCTCACTTTTCTCAAATACAAAATAGGGGGTAGTAATTGGACATCGCCATAGGACGGGGCTAAGTATTTAATAAGGTAACTTGAATAAAGCACTTACAACAGTGGCTGACAAATAGGTTCCAGTGAACGAGCATCCTATCAGTCATTCATGTGGGCGCTTGAATTTTTTTTTAGGCCTGGACCAGTGCACGAACATAGAATGATCTAGTCCTTGAAAGTTTGAAGGACCAGTGCACGAACATAGAATGATCTAGTCCTTGAAAGTTTGAAAGAACAAGATAGTGAATTCATTTGAACCAGCCATTTTCTATCCAAGAAATTCTTTGATAAATCTACTTTCTTTCATGGTTATTGATCTATCAGATTTTCTATCCTTTTAGTAATTTTGATAAGGTTTATTTTGAAGACACTGTCACTCTATTGATGTATTTTCTTTTTGTGTGTACTTACGTTTTGTTAATTTGTCAGCTTATTTATTTTAGAGAAGTTTTAGATTTTAGATTTAGAAAAATGAAGGGAGAGTACAGAGAATTCCTGTGTATGTCTGCTCCTCCTCTGCTTTCCGCTGTGATTCACATCTTGCCTTACTGGGATACATTTGTTACAACTGATGGGAATATTGCTATGTTCTTATTAACTGAAGTCCATAGTTTACATGAAGGTTCACAGTTTTTGTTGTACATTCTCTGGTTGTTTTTTCTTTAAATTTTTAAAAGTTTATTTATTATTGAGAGACAGAGAAAGACGGAGCATGAGTGTGGGAGGGGCAAGAAGAGGGGGAGACAGAATCCAAAGCAGGCTTCAGGCTCTGAGCTGTCAGCTCAGAGCCCAATGTGGGGCCCGGGCCGTGAGATCATGACCTGAGCTGAAATCAGATGCTTAACAGACTGAGCCACCCAGGCGCCCCCTCTGGGTCTTGACAAATGTATAATGCCATGTAGCTACCATTAAAGTACCAAACAGAATGGTTTCACTGCCCAAAAAATCCCTGGTGCTCCAGCTACTTATCTCTCTCTCCCTCCCCTGAGCCCCTGGCAACCACTGATCTTTTGACTGTCTTCAGAGTTTTACCTTTTCCACAGTGTCACATAGTTGGAATCATATAGCATGTAGCTTTCTCGTTTCTTTCGCTTAGTGATATGCATTCGAAGTTCCTCCGTGTCTTTTCAAGGCTTGATAGCTCCTTTCTTTTTATCACTGAATAATATCCCCTTGTCTGGCTGTACTATACACAATGTACGCATCCATTGAAGGGCATTTGGTTGCTTCCAAGTTTCGGCAATTCTGAATAAAGCTGATATAAATATTCATGGGCAGGTTTTTGTGTGGCCATGTTTTCAACTCATTTGGGCAAATCCCAGGGAACACAATTACTGGATCATATGGTTGGAGTATTTTAAGTTTTATAAGGAATTTTGTCTCATTTATAGTACCCCCCAACAAAAAATAGTGTTACTATTTGTTTCTTTTTTTTTTTTGTCCTTTTAATATTCACTCTGAAATATTAAAAAAATTTTTAATGTTTATTTATTTTGGGGGGAGAGAGAGAGAGAGAAAGAGCACGAGAAGGGGAGGGTCAGAGAGAAAGGGAGACACAGAATCCGAAGCAGGCTCCAGGCTCTGAGCTGTCAGCACAGAGGCTGACACGGGGCTTGAACCACGAGCCATAAGATCATGACCTGAGCCGAGTGTTCAACAGACTGAGCCACTCAGGAGCCCCTGTCTTTTTTTAAAGTTTATTTATTTACTTTTGAGAGAGAGAGAGAGAGAGAATCCTGAGCAGGTTCTGCACTGTAAGCCCAGAGCTTGATGCGGGGCTCAATCCCATGAAACGTGAGTTCAGGACCTGAGCTGAAATCAAGAGTCAGATGCTTAACTGACTGATCCACCCAGGCGCCCCTGCATTTTGAAATCTTTACAAATTTGTTACCACGTCACTGATGTGATTTTCTGCAGTGATATTTTCACTCTTAACTGCGTCATGTAGGATATTTCCTACTTTTATTTTGAAATAAAGCAGACATATAGAAAAACTACATATAATATGTATGTTCTTTTAACAGATATTTCTTAAGCTAATCCCTGTGTAACCATCATCTGAGTCAAGAAGTAGAGTATTGTCAGTCTTCCCTATCACATCTTTATCCCTTCCGCTGTAGAGGTGACTCTGTTCCAATTTTAACAGATTTTCTTCATAATTTTACCACTTATGTTTGTGTCTCTCAATAAGTTAGTCTGGCCTAATTTTGAAGTGTATATAAATACTGTGTGTATTCAGTCATACATATCTTGTACTTTTTATCAACGTTATGTATTTGTTTAGATCATTCATTTTCATCACTATATAGGATTCCATCATAGAACTACACGACAGTCTTTTATCCCATTTTAAAGCTGATGGATATTTGATTTATTTCCAGTTTCTGTATTTTAGGAAAAGTGCCGCCATGAAAACTCTTGACACACATCCTAGTACCATGGGCATGAGTTTCTCCAAGAATATATACATTTTGACGTGGAATAGCTGGGTTAAGCTTCACTGATGAACACATGCTCAATTATTTCTCTCAGGGAGCCATGCCATTCTGACTTCCTGTCAACATTGTGTAAGCTCCCGGCTTCATATTCTGAATAACTGTTGTATGATCAGACTTTAATATTTTGCCAATCTGTTGGGTGTATAATGATGATTCATTGTGATATCATTTGCATTTCCTAATCATTCATGAGGTTCAGCATCTTCTCAGATATTTATTTGCCATTTGGATCTTTTTTGGTGACATTTCTGTTCAGTTTTTTTTCTTAGAAATTTTTCCACTCTGAGTTTGGATTTTATGGTGTTGGTAGTAAATACATTCTCTGTGGCTTGCTTTTCATTCTTGTGGGTTTGTAATGAACAAAAGTTCTTAATTGGAATGTAGTCAAATATATCAATTTTTTTCCTTTGGTTGCTACTATTTGTGACTTGTTATAGAAAGCCCTTCTTACTCCTTAGGCATAAAGATATTTTATACTATCTTCTAAAGCTTCCTTTTTCCTTTTTTATTTTTCACTGTTAGGTCTTCAAACACCTGGAATGGATTTTGTTTATGGTATGAAGTTAGAATTCAATTTTATTTTTTTCCTTGAAGTACCCAAGTGGAATGGGAATTGTTTGCCTGCTGTTTTGCAGTGTCTGTTGGGGATTAAGAGTCCATATATGTATGGCTTTGTTTTCAGGTTGCTATTCCTTATCATTAATTCAGTTTTTAACCATACGTGAAATACCTTACTCTCTGAACTACTATAGCTTTATAACAAATCTTGATATCCAGTACAGCAAGAACTTAGTTCTCCTTTAAAAGTCTTGGTTATTCTGGACTCATTGTGTGCACATGTGTATGTGCAGATATTTACACCACCCAGTCAGATTCTTCAAATACCTTTCTGAAAACTTTAGGGATTTTGATGACAGTTGCGTTGATGTCATAAATCAATTTGGGGAGAATTAACATATTTACAACATTATGTCTTGTAATCCATGAACATGGTATATCTCCCCACTTGTTACCTTTTTAAATATCTTGCAATAAACAGATCTTGCCCATCTTTAATAGATTTATTCTTAGATATTTGCTATTTTGCGATGTTTTTAATTTCAGTTTTCTCTTTATTGCCAGTATACAGGAGGACTGTTGGTGTTTTCTAGGCTGATTTATATCCAGCAACATTGCTAATGTATATATTCACTTGGATTTGGATACAAAATCATAATATATGCTAATTAATAACAAGTTTGTTTTTCCTTTCCATTTCTTACACTTTTTATTTATTTTTCTTTACTCTATTGGCAAAGATCCCCATTTAAAAATACTAGATCTTTCCATATAGGTTTTACTTCTGCCTTTGGATTTGTAGTTTTCTTGATATTTGGCCTTAATTTAAATATTTTTTCTATACTTAGGGTAAATAATTTCTGGACAATATTTTCCTGATTATTCCATGAAACCACTTTAAGAGGTACATTATTTTTCAGAGTCTTTTGGGCGATATGTCTCGTGTTCTGTTTTGTGGAATTTTGTCCTTCATAGACTCCCTATCCGTATTTATTCTTTACCTATCTTTTAATGAGGCAAAATGCATCAGATTTCCTCCACTGGGGGGCAGTTGCAGCCCTCTCTCAGGTCTGTAGATGTTGACCAGGGCAGCATGCAACCCCCCAGTACAGTTTCCAGTTCCAAGCAACCCTTCATCTTCTACATCATTTTGCTTCTCTGAGATGCTGACTTCTTCCTGGCCGCAGTTTTTAGATACTCTGGTCCAATGGGACACATGGGAGAACTGTAATGACCTTCCTGTGCTGTCATCAGTGTTCTTGTCTTTGTGCTGCACTGTCATTCTGTGTGACAGCTGTCCCTCCTTCCTGTCCTGTTGTTTTCTGGAAGTTTCCGAACTGGACAATGTGGAAACTTGATGGGGGTCGGGGAGGAGAGGTGAGCACCTGGCCGCCTCAGCCACATCTGAGCTTTAGAGATGGTGTCCAGTTTTCTAGTTGCTGCAGACCCTGAACTTCAAAATGGAGGCGTGCAAGAGGGATGAAGGCTTTCCTGCCCCTCCTCTGGTTGTCTCCATTTCTTCCCCCAGATGTCTCTGTCTGACTCAGCTGTGGGGAATATTCTTGCACATCTGGGACTAGGTTGAAACATTGTTTTGAATTTTTCCTTTTGAGAGCCTTTGTAGGTTTTTAGGATGTGTTTGGGAGAGGTCGCAGAAATTTAAAGGAGAATTCCCCGAAGTTTGTGATGCTTCTGTACAACTGGTCATTTTATGAGATACGTCAATTTAACCCTGAATACGTTGTGAGAAAGTCTTTTTAAAGGGATCTTAAAAAAAAACCCTTTATTTTGA
>CM053561.1:74538695-74561553 GCA_028646485.1 Cryptoprocta ferox | reverse complement strand
GAAGTATAATACACATGCAGTAAGGTCTAGAAATCATCAGAGCATAACACGTCGGATTGTCACATGCGCCACTCGCATATAATGTAAATGCACTATTGTAACTATCATTTAGATCAGAAACAGATGATCAGACCAATGAGGCCTCCCTCCCACCCCAGTTAGTCACTAGCCCTGTTCTCTCGCAAAGAGAACCACCATCAGAGATTCCTCTTGCCTGGTTTTGAACTTAATATTCATGGAATCATCCACTGTGTCCGATTTCTGTCACTTAATATGACGAGATTCCTCCATGTTGTTGTGTAGACTTATGGTCCATGTGTTTTCATTGATTTATGGCGTAGCTATACCAGATCTATGTGTTCATTCTCAAGGTCACGGACATCTGGGTTGTTTTCAGTTTTTGCCTATCACAAATAGTGCTTCCGGGATCCTTCCTGCATAAAAGTCTTTTGGAGTATGTGTGAGCACATTTCTGTTGGGTGTATCACTGGGGTAGGATTGCTGGGTCACAGGGCATGGGCATTTATATCTTTAGTAAATTCTCCTAGAGGGTTTTCCGGATCGGTTGTACCTGTCAACATTTCTCTGCCAGCATTGTTGCTTTGCCTCCTTGCAACATTTGATATATGTCTTTTTGATTGTATCCATATGGGTGTGTGTGTACTAGCATCTCGTGGTGGTCTTCACTGGCATTTTCCTGAAGACAAATGACTTATGCTCATTCGCTGTCAGAATATCTTCTTCGTGAATGCTTGCTCAGTTCTTTGGTTCATTGTTTTTCTTACTGATTTATAGGATGGTTTGTTGTATGTTTGCCTTTCTTAAAAATACTGTGGATAGGAGTCCTTTGTCAGATGTATGCACAGTAATATATTTTCACACTCCTTATCTTCTGCACACGAGTAATGCTGTCTTTTTTAATTTTTAATTTTTTAACTTTTATTTTTTTTAAAGTTTATTTATTTTTGAGAGAGAGACAGACAGACAGAGCACAAGCAGGGGAGGGGCAGAGAGAGAGGGAGACACAGAATCAGAAGCAGGCTCCAGGCCCTGAGCTGTCAGCACAGAGCCTGACGTGGGGCTCGAACTCACGAGCCATGAGATCATGACCTGAGCCAAAATCAAGAGTGAGACATATAACTGACTGAGCCACCCAGGCACCCCAGCGCTATCTTTTGAATAACAGGTGTTCTTAAATTTAATATAGAACAATCATCAGTATTTTCCTTTAGTGCTCTTTATTGCATGTTTTTTTTTGTTTTGTTTTTTTTTTTGCCTACTGCAAGATCATGAAGCTATTTTCCTGTGTTGCCTTCTAGAATAAGGCTTCCTTTTACATCATCTTATTTCCATTAAAATTCCTGATTTAAATAAGAATAGGAAGTAATAGTGCAGGTGCTACACGGATATGGAAAAATTCATGAAGCTAATAAGCAGGTGATCGAAGTTTGAGAAGTGCTATTTTGAAACAATCATCCCTCCTTTTTCGACTTTATAAGCAATATATAAAGAAGAAAATAGTAGTTTTCCACGGTGGTGTAGGCTTAATGATGATCAGTTCTGTTGGGTCCTAATATACTTCCTTCCTTTACTTGGGAAATACTGATTGGGCTTTGAGGATTCAATGACGGAAACTCTTAGTTGCTGCCCTGTGATGTAAACAGGGTGCTTTGTACCTTTGTTAGGCTGGGGGTAGGGGTAGGATGAGAGGGCTGAGTGTCCAGGAGGAAGCCTTGGAGACTTTTCCAGTGAGGCAGCCACCGATCAGCCATCAGTGGGCAGCAGTCAGAGCCTCTGCGATGCGGGTGCTCAGGGCAGGGTCTGGGCGTGAGAGACCTCAGCCCGCGGTCCATACTGCTCCCGGAGGGTTTCCTGATCCACGGGACCTGCACAAGCAGAGCTCTGAGCTTGTGTAGCTTTAAGAGAAGAGACACCAGCCAGGTTCCGCGGGGCTCAGAAGATCACCCGAGAGCTTTAGAGACCAGGGCCCCTCTGCACGCCTGTCCCTCTGAATCTCTGGGGAGGACTCTGGGCATCAGTGTTCTTAAGTCTCCCCAGGAGATTCTGATTCTGATGTCGGGTCAGGGTGAGAACAGGGCCAGAAGGAGTCCTGTGATGAGGGAGGTGCCTTCCAAGGGTGGCTGGATAAGACGGAGATTAACTCCTTCCCCAAAGACCCTGGCGTGGCCTGCCCCTCTGGGAAGCCCGTGGTATCAGAGCCCGGCAAAGAGTGCTGCCCATGTGTCCTGCAGGGTGGCAGGAAGCCGCCTCCACACTCATCGATCAAAGAGAATGTCAGGTTCAGAAAGGTGAAGGATGAAATGTCTTAAGTCAGAGCTGTCTGATTTATGGCGACAGGGTGGCTGTGGGCCTGTCCCCCACAGCACTCTCGAGGTCGTGGAGAATTCTTGGCTCTGCTTCCAGCAGACGATCACAGCAGGCCCGGTGGCCTGGGACACTGAGCTCCCTCGGGCCAGCTGGTGGCGCCTGACTCAGCCCCACTGCCTTTCTCCAGTGTGACCCCAAACACCACCGCAAAACTTGCATTTGGCTTATGCTCTTGGATTTTCAAGTCAGATGGCGGTGACTTACGACTGTGCCTGGGCTTTTGCATCATACCTGATGTTCACATTTTAACTTGGGCGCTTAGCTGTTCAACTCTGTTTACGCCTCCTTCAGTCGTAGGGGCGCCTGGGTGGCTCAGTCGGTTGAGTGTCTGACATCGGCTCAGGCCATGATCTCACGGTTCGTGAGTTCGAGCCCACATCAGGCTCTCTGCTGACAGTGTGGAGTCTGCTTGGGACTCTCTCCCTCTCTTGACCCCGCCCCTCTTTGCACATATGAGCATGCTCTCTCTCTCTCGCTCTCTCTCTCTCTCTCTCTCTCTCAAAATACATAAATAAACATTAAAAAAAAGAATTACGGGGTCCCTGGGTGATCCTGGTTAAGCATCCAACGTCGGCTCAGGTCATGATCTCATGGTCTGTGAGTTCAAGCCCCAAGTCGGGCTCTGTGCTGACAGCTCAGAGCCTGGAGCCTGCTTCAGATTCTGTCTCCCTCTCTCTCTGACCCTCCCCTGCTTGCGCGCTCTCTCTCTCTCTCTCTCTCTCTCACAAATAAATAAATAAACATTAAAATTAAAAAAAATTTTTAACGTTTTTTATTTTTGAGAGAGAGAGACACAGAGCATGCGCGGGGGAGGGTCAGAGAGAGAGGGAGACACAGAATCCGAAGCAGCTCCAGGCTCCGAGCTGTCAGCACAGAGCCTGATGCGGGGCTCAAACCCACGAACTGTGAGATCATGACCTGAGCTGAAGTCAGCCACTTAACCGACTGAGCCACCCAGGCACCCCTGAAATTAAAAAAAAAAAAAGACTCCTTCAGTCTTAGTTTGTGTGCATGTAGAAGGGGGACAGTGACGACCTTCTCTCGTGGTGCGTAACAGAGAGTCAATCACCGATGTCTTCAGAGCGTCTGGCTCATGGTGGTGCTTTTGCACATTCACCCCATCGCTCCCCAAATCATTTCTCTTTTAAAATAATTTTCATGACTGGTCTGTCACGACAGCTTCCCCCCAGAGGGGTCAGGGCTTTGGGGGTAGGGTGTTGGGACTGGTGCTCCAGACTCAGAGTCCTAACACACACCTTCCGTTCTGACCTCATTCTGCAACTCTGGGCCACGGAGGCCCCCACCAGACGACCGGTGCATCGTGCATGGTGCTCACAGCTATTCTGTGAAGTAGCTGCAACGCGGAGGATTTTAGCACGGAACAGATGCAATGAAGCATGCATGTACATGCATGTGCTTGTCAGAGGGGGGAGGTGGAGGGAGGCAGACGATCCCACTTCGCCTCCCTGCTTACAGAGCACCGGCCTGGTGGACGGTGCCCACTCAGCACAGGGCGCTGTCACGGAGTCACGCTGCCTTTAGGAGCAAAGCGGAGTCATCTTTGATGACTGTCACTCTCTTCCCTCTGGGTTATGACACATCTTGTCTCTAATTAATATCTCCCTGAAGTGTCCTTTTCACACTCATCTTCATGTTCTTCCTCCCCCCCCCCCCCCCCGCCCACCAACATGCTTCTGAGGGTTAGTCTTTTTCTTAGAAACAACAAAGCCTTGGCTTGATGGCCTAGGATTTTTTGTTTGTCTGTTTTGTAGGAGGAGCAGGAGCAGTGCCGTGGGGGCTCTGTGGCTGTCACTGCTCTGGGGCTTCCATGCAGCCTGGCTGGAGCAGGGCAGGGGGGTGGGGGCTGAGGGTCCCCACCGATTCCCAGCACTCTGTAAACCTGGGAGCCGTTTCCTCAGTTGACCTTACAGTCTTGGTTGAAATGCAAGCTTATCAGAGTTCCAGCTTCTGGTCTTTTTACTTCCCGGTTGTGGGCATTTACATTGATCTCCGAAGCACTTGTTTCTTCTCTATTTTGCTCGCTCATCGGGGCGGCACTCCTGTCCTCTGCTGACTGGTAGTGGCTTCTAGATCCAAATTTGTTTTTCCTGAGCCCTGGGATGTACAGGCCGCCAATGAGAAGTTGCCTGTTGGACTGATTATCACTGTCTTGATAACCCCCAGTAGTCAAAGACAAGCCAGCGACTGCTGTTGGGCTGGTACTTATGGCTCCTGCCTCCCCCTCTGCCCTCTTAGAATTCTGTTGTTGTTGTTTTATTGTTTGTTTGTTTTTTAATGTTTATTTATTTATTTTGAGTGAGAGAGAGCGAGCACACACATGTGAGCAGGGGAGGGGCAGAGAGAGACTCCCAAGCAGGCTCTTTGCTATCAAGAGTGACCCTGACATGGGGCTTGATCCCACGAACCGTGAGATCATGACTTGAGCTAAAATCAAGAGTTGGATGTTTAATCGACTGAGCCACCCAGGTGCCCCTAGAATTGGGATTTTTGAAGATATGGAAGCTAATTGATTCTGTGGATTTTACCCCGCTGCTTTCTGCCCCTGTGGTTGTAGTTTATAATGTTAGCAGCAGTCTCCTGTTGCGTCCCAAACCAGGGAGCAGCTGAGCAACTGAAGTTTTGCGGATGTCCCCTCAAGGAGTAGGAAGCGGCCTCGAGTGTTGGCCTGAGGTCGTGGGGCCTGGTGGCCAGATGTGGTCAGCCTGCCATTTCCTGCTCCTTTTCTTTGTATTGCTCTCAGGTCTTTGATAGCTCAGGGTGCCGCTGGAGGGAGGGGTGGTCCCTGCACCCCTCTGTAGGCCTCTGCACACTTGGGGGCCTTCAGTGCTCCAGCACGGGGCACTCACCTGCCCCGAGGGGATCTGAGGCCTCCAGCTATTGTGTATGTTCTCGATTTCCTCTCTGCACCTTTCTCTGGATCGGCTGAGTGCCCTTTGCAGTGGTTTCTAAATTGTCCTCTGCAATTTTCTTTCCAATGTAGCAGTGTTCCGTTTCGCAGGTGAACCCAAGGGGGAAGAACGGCTCCTTTTGCTCACTGTGGACACGGAGCAGCCCTGCCAAAAATCTTGAGGATGATGTCCCCAGGGTAGAAAGAAGAAGAGAAAAATGAATCAGGTGGAAATACACTGAAATTCATCAGAGTCAAGTATTTAATTTGGACATTGTGCTCCTCTGCATTTTGAATGAATTGAGAATCTCTAAATCAAAAGATAATTGCCCCGTCCTTTATTTCCCCATCCTTAGGTAGAAGAAAACCCTTCATTGTTCAGTGTAAACTGTTAAGATAGGCCGAGGAACTTTTTGTCCAGAAGAGCATTTTTGCCCTGGGATTTTTGCCTCGCCGATCCTTGCACAAAGGGATGTGGGACAGAGGGTTTGTGCCAAACTACTTTACATTTATGCTTTCTATTAATTCAAACAAGTTTGCAAATGTGATGTGGGGAAGGCAGGGGACTCCCAGCTGGCGTCATGTGGGTTCCGCCAAGCCTAGCAGGTGATGGCATTGCCACTCGTGGCTCTATTCCCAGAACTATCAACGCAGCGTAGGGATGCTGTAGATGTGCGTTGGGCTGAATTGCATCGATGGTCCTGGGAATCGAGCAAAAGCCAATGGAAAACAGACATGTGGTGGCAGGGAAGGAGCGGAGGTCCTCCGAGGAGAAGAGAAAGTGGTGGTGGAAGAGGACGTCCTCACGGGTGAAGACCTCACTAGTGCTGCGTCTCCAGGACTCCTGTGCAGGACAAGAATGTCACTAGAGCCGGGGAGAGCTTCTGGAGCAGTGGACTGGGAAAGACAGTTAGGACATTTCAGCGATGATATTCACAGCCACCGCTGACCGGAGGCTCGGGGGTTTCTCCTGCCAAGCAGGCCTCACACATGGAAGGTTGTGGAATTGTCTGGTCTCCAGTCACACTCATGGGAGGGGGTCCTGACTTGAAACCTCCACAGACGTGTGGCTTGCCTCCTGCTGGTGTAGATGGCATGTGTCATCGCGTGGATGCAGCCACGGCGCCCAGGCAGATTGTTAAGGGGAGGAGGAAGGAAGGACTCTCCAGGAGTCAGAGGCTTGCAAACCTCAGCTGAAGGAGAGGAAAAGGCTCCTCAAACAGGGAAGAAGGAAGGGAAGTAACAGGGAAACGTCACTGCTGTGGCCTGAATGTCTGTGTCCTTCCCCCCACCTCCCACCCCAGAATTCATGTGTTGAAGTCCTAACCGAGGGTGATGCTATTGAGGAGGTAGGGGTTTGGGAGGTACTTACGTCCGGAGGGTGGAGCCCGCACGAGTGGAATTTGTGCCCTCGTACAAGAGGCCCCAGGGAGCCCCCTGGCCTCTTCTGCCAGGATCTGGCAAGAAGGGGCGGCTGTGACCCAGGCAGGGGCCCCTCAGCACAGGGCAACCGTGCTCATGCCTTGACCTTGGGCTTCCTGGCCTCCAGGCAAGTGAGCCATAAACTTCTGTTCATGCCATGCATCCGGGGGTTTTGTTACAACAGCAGAGCCGAATAAGATAGTCGCGTTATGAAAACCATGGGTTAGCCAAGAGGGAGCAGACTCACGTCCGCTCCTGAGGCCACCGAATGAGGAGAGCCACAGAGCCTGGGGACAGAAGCCAAAGTGCGGAATGCAAATCAAGAGAGGGATGGGTGGAGAAGAAGCGGACTGGGGGCTGGGCAGCGAGTGCAGGTGGCCAGAGAGCCCATCACAACCACACTGTGCAGGGCTGCGTAGGGCAGGACTCGCCTGCAGGCCTGTACCTGGAGCTCGGAACACCCGTCCCATGTGCGTGCACATGGGAACTGGAGAGCTACCTCCGTCCCCCCTGCCGACAGCCCCTGACTTCAGGGGGCAGACCGGTGACGTGGCCGGCCAGGCCCTCTCTGGGATGAGTGACGTGAGGTTGGGCGCAGACCCTCGAGGCGCCGTGAGACTGGAACTGCTCTCGGGGTCCTTCCGATCCGCTGGCAGCACACAACTTGCGGTTTCTGCTGCCTGGGTGAGGAGGGCGCGAGTGGCTTCACCCTGCACCTGTCCCACGTCCCTGCCATGGTCCATTCTGGGAGCCTTCTGCCAGTCCTCCAGTGCTCCCCATTCCTGCTGAGGTTAACCATCCTTGGTTTCTAACAGCCAGGACGCCTTGGCGACCTCTGTGCATCGGTGACCTTTGCCGGGCCTGCCCAGGTCTCTGCACTTCCTCAGTGTGGACCTATCTCTAGTGCCTTTCCTCATGGCATGCATGACGGAGAAGGCTTCCAAACAAACGAAATTCTCTGAGGACAGTGTCTTCTGATAAGAAAAACCGGTCCTTATTAGGATTCAGGGGAGGCCGCGATTGCGTGCATGCTGAGTGTGTGTGTGTGTGTGTGTGTGTGCGCGCGCGCGTGTGTGTGTGTGTGTGTGGGCTCCTCCCCAAAGACGTCGTCAGCTGTCCTGCCCTCCGAATGAGTGGCTCTTCTGTCCTACGCTGTCGCGTCACCTCAAGAGCGGGCGATCGTGGACATTTGTCTGATGTGGCAGCTGACAGCGGTGCCGGGCCTCACGCTTGCCTCGTGTACGTGATGGTCGGGCCCCCGGAGAGGACAGGCATTGAGCCTTTGAGTTATTAGACGTGCGACCCGTAAACCCCCCACTTACGGGCATTTCCTTTTCAGCCCTTGTGTGTGCCGGTGAGAGGGAGGCAGGGCTTTCGCAATTCAAGAGTGATTTTGATGAATATGCTATTTTGTTCAGGTACTTCCTTTTTGAATTAAAATATTCATGTGCGTATGAGAGGTTTCCTTTCCTTGGAAGCAATGCCCTGGAGAGCGATTGTTGTTCCTTTGTCTAACTAGTAAATAAGTGTTTGTGTCATCCCTCTGTCCGTTTGTCTGTCTAACTGTCTAAATGCTGTGAATGTAAGGCATTAGCTCCATGAAGTGCCTGGAATTCACCACCTGCTGTGTTTTCTGCTAAGGATGAGGGACCAGGGGATGCGAATACATTTGAAATGGCAGCAGAAGATGCTCGTTGACCTGGCAGCAAATTCTTTCTGTATTTCTGACGCTTGCTTATGTGGGAACGCTGGGCTTCTGCACGGGGCCCCAGGACACGGAAGGACAGACCGGTGCCCTGTTCCCTGTCGGGGTCTGAAGCCACAGCGGGCGTACCTGGCAGAATCGAGATGCAGAGGCCATTTTGGGACATGGGGAATCGTCCAGTGGAACTACCGACCGGCCAGTTTGGTGTCAGGGCTCACGGGATGTGGGTTGTTCCTGAGGATGCTGATGTGCCCGAAGCACGGTGGGCTGGGACTCAGTGACAAGGAGGAGAGGGGACAGTGGTGGCATCTCCAGCTCAGGGAGCCTCCAAGCCCAGGGTCTGGACCGGGGCTGAGTGGCAGGTTGAAGGACGTTCTGGAGTCTGACCTCCCAAAGAGGACGGGAAGTGATCTTGACCTTCAGTCCTGGCCCTGAGTCAGGACCAGGGCTTTAGGTGCATCCCAGTGACCGCCGGGGTCTGAGATGCTGGAGGGATATGACCCAGAGAGGTGAGCAGCAGAGAGGGAAGGTGCGGTGCATCCTGAGCCCACAGCGGGACAGGGTGGGGGTGGGGGCTGGGGCTCCTGCTGTCTTGCTCCCTGGGCGCAGGGGCTGCGGCGCAGAGGGGCAGGCGTGGCTGCCACCGTGTTAGCATAGGCAGGTTCCGTGACTAGGCATGGCTGGTGGAGGCGGGCAGCAGGGAGTTCTGAGTGTATGTAAGAAATATTTTTGCTCAGTCATCCGACAGACACTCGGTCCATTTCCTGTAGGCATGATGGAGAATTATGCATTTGACATTGGAACCAAGGGAAAGCCACCCATGTGGGTCAGACCCCTGTGTCTTCCAGGCATGGAAAGTGCCCAGGGCAAACCCTAGTGGGGGAAGAGCATTATGATAACTAGAGTACACTCTGTGGCGTCAGCCTTGACTGGTGAGGGACGCTTGCTGCATGGACCCCAGCTGGCCGCGTGCCCTGCCCTTGCTGCACGCCTTCCCCGTTCATTCTGTGGCCTCCTCTGGCCACACCCGGCTGGAGCACTATTGCCTGCGGTGCCACCTGGAGCCTCCTGGGTCCTCCTGCGGTGTCCGGTGCGTGGCAGCATCACCGTCAGCCCCCTCCTAGTGCTCCATGGTGCTCGCCATGCTGGGCACCAGTTCCTCTGCCCCCAGCATAGGCTGATGCATACGTACCAATCCACGAGGCCCCCTGGCAGATGTGGGCGGGGCCAGCGAAGCAGCGTGGCAGCGTTTGACAGCCTGGAGCTGAGAATCTGGGCGAAATCCAGCCCTGCTGCTGGCACAGATGCCTTGGCTGGCTCACCTTGAGTCTCGGGGCCTCAGCTTCCTCTCTGAGCCCTCAAGGGCAGGACTAGATGGTATCTCAGGGTCTGGCGGGTCTGAGTCTCTCTAGAGCAGCCGTCGGGCAGACTTTCATACCCAGCTGCCCAGAGACCCCCTCCAGCATCCCGACACCAGAGGGGCTTTTTCCCTGCGGGCGTCTATCACGGATGGACAGACACCCCCACATCCTCAGGTGCCCCGGGGTCCCTGGGGGTACACCCATCTCAGCAGTGACCCACACAGCTATTTAAATATGCCTCTTACCTTCGGGATTTCTCGTACTAGTAGAAACAGATTTTACTTCCCCTCCAA
Source organism: Cryptoprocta ferox (assembly GCA_028646485.1). Lineage (NCBI taxonomy): Eukaryota > Metazoa > Chordata > Mammalia > Carnivora > Eupleridae > Cryptoprocta > Cryptoprocta ferox. The sequence goes on along the minus strand of CM053561.1, from coordinate 74,551,476 downwards.
AGTTTTTGTTTGCTTTCTCCAGGATCAGATTTGAGGATACAGAAGGAGACTTCTGGCCCCAAGGCGCAGCGGGTGGTGGGGCAGTGGGGGAGTCAGGAGGCCTGGGATCTGGCCCCGGCGCTGCTGTTAAAGCTCTTCCCCTCAGGGACGATGGCCTGGACGGGGAGGATCGCCAAGGGTCTGCCCAAGTGCCAGCGTCTTATCCCAGGGGCAGCCTGGACCAAGCTGTGTTTGCAAGCTGTTCTCAAAATTACCAGTTTTGCCGGGAACGGAGAACGGTAGATTTTATTCTATTTATATGGCCTTGCTCATTAGCATGCACGATGCAAAGGCCAGAGTTGCTGAAGCAGAAACAAGTTCTGATAGATTTGCAGAGCTCAACCACGGGATCGCTCCGATATTTCTAACCCGTAGAGCTCCCTGGCTGAGTCACACTGTGGAAGGATCCTTAACTGGAAACAGCCTCAGACAGTAGCATGGACGGCGGCAGAGAGAAGGGCTGTCAGAGCACAAACAGCCGGAAAGGAAGCGCCGACAAGAAAGGCAGCTGGTGCACTGTTGACGGTTGAGGCAGTAGCATCTGTCTGGAAACACCGGACATGGCGGGGGTGGGGCTGGGGGGGGCTGCACTGGTGGGGGGGGTGTTCAGGAGAGAACGGGAAAGCCAGAGGCCAGGTTTGGCAAACCACAAACTCGCCTTTGAATGTCTGCTGTTGTTTTTAACAAGCATTGTCCTTTCTAGGTTGCCCACCTCTTGGTCTGGAAACCTTAAAAATCACAGACTTCCAGCTTCACGCATCTACGTCGAAGCGCTACGGGCTGGGGGCGCATCGAGGAAGACTCAACATCCAGGTACCAGCAGCGTCACAGGGGGTCGGCTTGCACCGCTCAGCGCCCTGGCGGGGGACGCAGCAGCGGTTCGCTGGCCTCGGGTCGGGTACCGTGCCTGGGATTTATAAATGCATCAGCTCTGGGGCGCCTGGGTGGCTCAGTCGGGTAAGCATCTGACTCTGGTTTGGCCTCGGGTTATGATCTCACAGTTTGTGAGGTCGAGCCCCGTGTTGGGCTCTGCGCTGATAGCTTGGAGCCTGCTTGGGAATCTTTCTCTCTGCCCTTCCCCTGCTTGCATTCTCTCTCTCTCTCTCTCTCTCTCTCTCTCTGTCATTCTATCTCTGTCTCCGTCCCCAATAAATAAATAAATAAAAACTTTATTTAAAGTTTTTTTTTAAACTTTTTAAAAAATTTTAAAATTAAAAAAATGTTTAAAAATTTTTTAAAAATTTATTTAAAAAATGCACTAGCTCCACTTTTCCCACCGGGAGGGGGATGCCTCTGATCCTCCCTGTCACAGAGGGTCCTGAGACTCAGGATTCGTGTCTTCTACAAAGAACATTTAGTACAAAGGATGCTGGTGCCTGGACCCAGGTCAGCCCGCCTTCGCTTCCTGAGCGCTTCCCCTCTGTCTGGACCAGGCAGGAGGAGGGCGCTGAACTCCGGCGGGCGTGGGCAGCCAAGGACATTTGTTCTCTGCCCCCTGCCAGTCTTCTCACCACCACCCACACCTCTTCCAGGCTCTTCTGCGGCTCTCCCTGGGTCAAACGCTGAGTGGCTCTGCTGGGCCCAGCACATCCCGTCTGGCCTCCTTCTCTGAGGCTCATGGGCCGTGTAACCTTGGCCCTCACTACTGTCAAGGTCCTGCTCCAGGAAGGTGAGCTCCTCCACGCAGATTTTACACACGATGCGGTTCTTGACTTCTTGCCCTTTCTCAGGCAGGTTCCCCTGCCCGCGAGCCCTCACCCTCAGCCCTGCCAGGCAGCCTACGTCCTGCGACATCCATGGTGTTCATTCCTTGTGCTGCCCTCACAGCCTGTCGTAAATGCAGCCACATAGGCCACATGGACATATTCTCTTCCGGTTCTGGAGGACAGAAGCCCCGTCGGGCTAAGTCAAGGTGTGGGCGGGGCCCCTTGCTGCTGGAGCTGGAGGGGAGAGCCCATTTCTTCGCCTTTTCCAGCTTCTAGCGGTGCCTGCATTCCTTGCGTGTGGTCCCCTTCTTCTTCTAAGCCTCTGGGCCCTTCTACTTCCCTCTGTCACTTTTAAGGAGGCTTGTGATGACATCGGATCCTCCGGGGTGACCCAGGATCATCTCCCCGACTCAAGAACCTTAATTGCACCTGCAAGCTTCATTTTCTTCTACCATTTGGCCTCGAGTGTTCCGGGGCTCCAGGATGAGCACGTGGGCATCTCTATTGGGGAAGGGGCGCCATTCCACCAGCCCACCCCCCAGGCCTTCTTCCTCCCCCTCCAGCTCCTGTTGCTCCATCCCTATCCAGTTCAGCCTTTGGTTGTGCGCTGTCCTGGGTGGGTCTCTAGTATTTTATTTGTCTTTCCCCAGCTGCTCCTAACTATGTGTGTTTTTTAAACCCTTTCTGCCCACGCACCATCTCATCTAGGGAGGGGGGTGGTCCTCCCCTTCCACCCCCGAGATGTGAGGCCATCAAGGGTAGCGGCTGCAGAGCGGCGGCATCAACCCTTCCTGCTCATGTGGGTCGCCGCGAACAGACTGCGGGCAGCCGCTGTGCTGGGAACTGGAGCGAGTGGACGAGGTCCCTCCCGGGGCACCCGGGCTCAGGGGTGTCTGAGCAGAGCTCCGACTCCAAGCGCCTGCCCCTCCCTCCTCCCTCAACATTCTGCCATGCCACATAGACTTTCAAACAACGCAACCTCAACCGGCACCATTTGGCAGTCCCAGAATTCCAGTAGACATTTCCAGAACTAACTTTAATGAAAGCCAAAGGTTGGTTTGTAAGTATTTTTTTAAATGTGTATTTTTGTGAGAGAGAGAGATCATGAGTGCAGAGAGGCAGAGAGCGAGGGAGACAGAGAATCCCAGGCAGGCTCCGAGCTGTCAGCGTAGAGCACACTTCGGGACTTGAACTCACAAACTGTGAGATCATGACCTGAGCCGAAATCAAGAGCTGGACGCTTAACCAACTGAGCCACCCAGGCACCCCAGTATTACTGTTTTTTAAAAACAGCTGATAAGAAACATTTGGACGTGCACCATTGAGACACTGTGTTTTCCAAGAGGGTGACGTCTCCAAGGTTCACAAGAGTGACCATTAATAACGTGAGTGCCTGCAGCACCTTGAGAAGGGTCCAGGCTTCCTCGGAGGTCAGGACTAGCGGGGCCGGATCCAGATGGGTGTGGGGCTGTTTCGTTCATCAGTTAGAGGAGTGGTCACCTAATGCCTTGAATGCTCTCTCCATAGATGAAGTTATCCTTTATTAAAGAGGAAGTGTTCCCGTTTATCCAGGCTTTCCGGCAAACCCCAGACAGCCGAGAGTCCTGAGTTTGTTGGTGGGGGCAGGGGGGTGTGAGGAGTGATGTCCCAGTTGGGGATTCCCCTACCACAGTTGACAGGTGGAATGTGGGGAGGGGTCATAGTGCAGGGTCCTAGGTGTGCAGAGTTCAGACCTTGGCCTTGACACTTCTAGATGTTGGGACCCTTGGAACCATTATCTCATGGCTCTGAGCCCTCAGCTGCCTCCTCAGAGAAGAGGGAGTCCTGGTAACTCATAGGATTCGTTGAGCAATGAAATTAGATGATTTATAATTGTAAAATTTGCTGGATCATTTCACTTCTCGGCTTGCAGCTTCTAGTAGCTTCCAGGTGCTCTTGGAAACGGCTAGCTGGCCCCGTGCGACGGGCCCCTCTTAGTTCCTGTGTGAGGCTGCCCCTCCCTGACTGTTGGGGACTTGTTTGGGGGTGATGTCTGACCCTCCGTGAGCATGAGCAGAAGCCCCAGGTTAGAAGGGGCTTGGTCTCCCCTCCTCTCCCATCCCCCCAGCTTGGAGCATCGCCCGACACACAGGACGTGCATGGAGGGAGAAGACGTGGCCGAAGGGTGGATGGTGGGTGTTCACTGCCCTGCCTTTGCGGGGCCCCACGGCCGGTCCCCTCGGTGGACGGCCATCCGACAGGGAGCAGCTGGCTGTCCTGTGTCCTCGTCATCTTTCCTGCCGACTTCGTCCTTCATCCCGGGAGAAGGCAGGCTTTCTGGGCTGGAAGTGTGGACAGACCCACCCTCCTGACTTGAGTCAAGATGAAGTAGAAGAGTCACTGAAAACCCCTCCGGTGCTGCTCGTCCTTTGGGGATGCTTTCTTTTCTTCAATCGTATCATCTCTCCAAATGGCCTCTGACTAGAATATCTCTGCACCTGCTCTTAGGATGTGAGGTTGGTGCTTTAACAGGGAGTTCCGCGCCAGCCGCCCCCGAGTCCTCCGGAGCCCCCACCCTGGTGGGTTAGGTGGTGTTAACCACAGAGGGTGGAGTGTTGCCTGCGGCCCGTGTGAGGGGCTTCGACACGACCCCCACGGGCAAACAGTGACTCAGCGGGGGGCCCCTTTTGTGGTTCTTACCTTCCAGAATCAGTAGCCCACGAAGCCCGATGTCATTGCCGCAGGTGCTCCAAAATACGTCTTCCCACACATCCCATTTGAAATGTAAAAATACCACCCCATCTCACTTAAGAGTATTTTGTAGGTGCGCCAAGCTGGTGGGGTTTTATATGCCAGGAACACCAAGGTGTCAGGATTCGAAAGGGTTTACATGCCATAGTCCGCGACGTGTAAGGGGATGCCCGGCCCTTTGCCGGCCCAGCCTCCCCAGGCGCGGATGGGGTCACCACCTTGTCAGAATGTGAGGATCAAACAAAATGAAGCAAGAGAATTGGCCTCAGCCATTTTCAGATGCCGTATTTGCGCCCATCGGAACTCGTTCACTCCGCTGAGCCCCACGACGTGCCTGTTCCGTGCCAGGAACCATGTGCTGTAGTGGGAGAGAGCAGAGGGGAAGAGCCCCTGAGTACTGCCTTTCCCCAAAGCCAGAGGGAGAGCCCCCAGTCGGCTCCGGGAGACGCTGGCACTGTGCCGAGCGCTCTCTGCCCAGTGTTTCATTTATTCCTCGACAGGAGACAAGTATTATTATTATTATTATTATTATTATTATTATTACTGTTACTGCTGTCTTAAAACAGACACATGCATGGCGAGGGTAACTTGGTTAAGAGTCTCCGGCAGAGACAGTGTGTGAATCGAAGCTAACCGTGAACCTGGAATCGTTGCCCAGAACAGAGCGCCCCCACGTCAGCAGGTGCAAGTGTTCTAGGCGTGTCTGCGATGATGGCTAGACCGCAGCCCTCCTTTCTGGCCATTACCTCCCGCTGAGTGACTCCTCTGTCACCCTCGCCACGTGATCGTGCAGATGATGTGAGCCTTGTTTTCCTGGGTCTTCCCACGCTGTCAGCAGCGTCTGCACAGAGGTGCGCGCTCGCAGACGTTTCTGGGCGGTCGCCGCGAAGCGTGGCTGCCGTGGAGGCTGGGGTGGGGGGTGCCGGCCGGCGTGCCCCTGTGTGGCTGTTGCAGACTCGTTCCTCTCGGACACGGCAGTAGCACTGGTTCCTGCACCCATTTTGCCGGTGCGTTAATGATTCGTGGGACCAACCGGGCACCTGCACCTGACCCCCGAGGGCACCCACACAGCTGGGTGGCGAAGCCTCAGAGGAAGCCTGTCCCGTACACGGTGCTCATCGCTCACGTTCCTCCGGCCCAGGGTGGTCACGTGGGTGACCAAGGTGCTTATACTTATTTCCTTTTTCCGTTCGCCCTTCTCCCCCCAGCCTGGCTGTACGCAGTCTTCCTCACGTGACTTGCATCCTCCTGCCTTGCCTGTGGTTCCTTTTTTTTTTTTTTAAGTTAAGGCCTATTACTGTGACTGGATGTAATTTTTTTTAATCAATTAACATGCCTGTTTTAAGTGTGCTGGTGTTTTTTAGGATTGATTCTCCCCTACCCCCATGCCCCAGTCTTCTGATTTCATATAGATTTTGAATAGCCTGGCTAGAACTCTTATTTTTCCCGTGACCTCAGTTTTCAGAGTGCAGATTTTGCAGACCTTGAGCTTTTCCCGAATTGCAGCTGCCACATTATAGCAGAAACGCTTGCCCTTGTCTTCATCCTTTTGAGCTGCAATGACAATACCGTATCTCCAGGGTTTGTGTAAACTACACAAACTTATTTTCACACTTCCAGCGGCCGGGAGGTCCAAGGTCAAGATGCTGGCGGACTGGGGGTCCAGTGGGGACTCTCTTCCTGGTTCATAGTTAGCCGCCGCCTTCTGCATGCTCATGGGGCAGAAGGAACTAGGGGTTCCGGAGGGCACTAGTCCCGCCCACAAAGGCCCCACCCCCATAAGGCGTCACTTCCCTGAGGCCCCACCTCCCAACACCATCACCACAAGTCCGCAAGGGTTGTTTCCAACATACGAACTTGGAGGAGACACACACAGTCAGTCTCTGGCACTCTTGTTCCTCATTTTAGGCAGAAGACTTTGAAAGAATAAATGCACCTTATAACTCCACTTACAGCCTTTTTTTTTTTGCAAGTGGACTTTTGCTAAGGTTGATTTAATAATACAGGCTTAGAGAAGAAACCCAAGTTCACGGTTCTTCATATTGAGGCAAGATAGACCTTCCAAGAATTCGAAGAGATGCCATCATTCAGCAGGATGGGACAGGTTTGTCCTCTCACCTGTGACCGTTCTTCCAGCACGCCCAAGATCCTCCAAATCCTCCACTGCTGACCCACTCGTGAGGATGTGATCTCACTCAGAAACAATCACTCACGTCTTCTGCTCCAGGAGCAGCCACAGGCAGAAATTAACATTCCAGGTCTCAAAGAGAAAGTTCTGGCAATGACCTCCAAAATCACTTTTGGATCATCGTTTGCCTCTAGTTGGTCTTAGGAGGTGGCTGTGTACTCAGGTGGATCATTTAATGGCAGCTCGTCACCTGTCCTGTCCCTGCAGAATCCTTTGAGGACCCCAAGAGATTTTCTATGGCTCATAAACTAAGCAAGGTGGGGTCCAAGATCTCACTATTCCCTGAGTGAGTCATTCCTCCCACCATTATTACATCAACAGAGCGTGAGCAGGGGAGGGGCAGAGAGAGAGGAAGACACAGAATCCGAAGCAGGCTCCAGGTGCTGAGCTGTCAGCACAGAGCCCGATGCGGGGCTCAAACTCATGAACTGCGAGATCATGACCCAAGCCGAAGCCAGACACCTAACCGACTGAGCCACCCAGACGCCCCCCCGTGCCTCTCCCCCCCCCCGCCCCCCTCCCTCCCCGCATTGGATGCTTTCTTTGCTGTAATTCCTTAAGCAAATTCTAGCAGCACTTGCCACTTCACAGGGCTGGGTTCCAATTTCATTCTTAAGACTCTAAAACTACGGTAAGTAGGAGCCTGACATGTGATCAGAAGAACTGTCATCCCAAGAACATGGCTGGAACTCAGGATCTCACCACGATTCCTGCCTAGAACTGGGAACACAGGACTGTCGGTACTCAGATCAGACTTCTGAAGGAAGGGTTGACATCTTGAGGTCACAGGGAACACCTCGGCGTGCTGCGTTAACATCTCCAGATGTCTCTGTGGCGCCTGTCCACAGTCATGTGACACTCTGTGGCCCAGGTCTTGACTCACTTGTGCTGGGGAATGACCTAGAGTGTGACCCCTGAGTGAAGTCACCCCTGGTACTATTTTCATGAGGAAATGTCTAGTTGTGATAAGAGCATCTGTCTCAGCCTTTTCTTTGCTCTGCTGAAACCAGCCAGGGCTATTCTTGTTAGTCATCGCCTTAAAGGATTCTCCGGAGCGCCTGGATGCTGGTCTCAGAATCCAGTTCCAAAGTCCTGGTAGCCTTTTTACCTGCCAGGAGGTGTGCGCCTGGAAGATGGCCACCGCCTGTGGCTTGGGAAGTACCCGGCAGGAAGACACGAAGTGGGTCATAGACCACGGAGCCGGTGTCAAAGTTGTCATGTGCGGGCACACCGCATCTTCTGTCACCTGTCTCCTTTGGCACCTCCTGGTGCCCCACCTTGCCCAAATGTGGGGACCAGCTAGGGCAGCGCTGTTTGCTCAGGCACCCCCGTCTGCACGCCCCCCTCCTGCCTGCCGAGGGAGGCATCTGCTCCTCTGACCCCACAGCCGGTCTGTTTCATCAGACCATCCCCATTCTCTGGGTTGCTCAGCCTCCGGTCTGTTTCTGGCCGCACGAAACCTTGCTGTCCCTCTGCAGGTCCTAACTGGGGGCTGCAAATGCGCTAGTTGGCGTGGAGGCGAAAATAATCACAGTGGGGCTATGGCTTCCAAAAGGAATGTCCTGCTTGCTCCGATAAAGGGATTTTTTTGTTCTGTATCTGGTTTTAAGAAACAGTCTGGGAGACCGTGTTTGGATGCCAAAACGCTGGAATTTTGGATGTTTGGATTTTTATGGGTGTAACAGGACCAAATATTCTAAATCATGAGTCTCTTGGAAAATTGAAAAGGAGACTTTATCACAACGATGATAATGGATTGCCGTTGTTATTCTCCAGAAGACTGCGGCATAAACACACGGGCAGGAGAAGGGCAAAGAGCAGATGACCAGGGAGACAGAAGGAAGGGGCCCCAAAATAACAACAGCTCCCTGGCCTGTGAACCACAGATTGTTTTTTTTAAAGCAATTCAGATTTTTAAAAAAATGTTCGTCTATTTGTGAGAGAGAGAGTGAGAGCAGAGGAGGGGCAGAGAGAGAAGGGGACAGAGGATCCAAAGCGGGCTCTGCCCTGACAGCAGCGAGCCTGAGGCGGGGCTCGAACCTACGAACTGTGAGATCGTGACCTGAGTCAGAGGTCCACCCGGGCGCCCCTGAGCCACAGATTATTAAGAAACCACAGGGCTTTCTGGTTCCGATGCGGATTCTGTTCTGCTTGCTCTGTGGATTTTCTTGAGGATTTCATTAAATCTCATGAAACTAGTATTTCATTTCGTCTTCAATAGAGCCGAAGGGAAACTCTGTTTCGGAGGTAAGGAAATTGAAGCCAGAGGTCAAACGACCTGTCCCGACCCCACAGCTAGTAAGTGCAGAGCTGAGGCTCCAATCGAAGGTTTCTGGCTGCACTTTAGCCCTTTGGTATCTCCGGTACCCACGAGAAGGTTCAGCGTGTTCCCCGGCTTGTGGCCTTGGCTGGCGTCCCATCTCATGACTCATCGCCCTGACCGCTGGCTTCAGCGTCCCCCGGTACCTTCCAGGCCCCATGCTGGCAGGACCCGGACAGGCCTGAGGGGTGGATGTCAGCAGTCACAGGCGCGCGCCTCGCGTCCGATCAGCCGTGCCTTCGCAGATGAGGACTCGCGGGGGCGGGCCGTCTGGGTTGTCTGCTGAGCCACGTGCCGCCCAGCCAGGTGCCTGGACCTGTGCCCGTCACTCTGCACTAGGGCTTCCGTGGGCACGACGGACCGCACCAGTGGGGAAGCCTGTGTGAGGAGGGGATGGAGGAGGGACAGGGAGAGGACAAGAGAGAGAAGGAAGGGAGATCGGAGCGGATGCTTTGATTGATTGATTGAACAATTAATTAATTGTTAATTAACACACCCACCTCCGGTCCTGGGGTGACAGTGAGGAGCAAGGATAGAAATAGTCCTGGTATTTTAGGGAGGGTCTGCTATGCGCTTGTCGCGGTGCTTGGGATACTTTCGGGGCCAAACAGAAAAAGATCCTTGCGATCGGAAAGCTTCTCTTCTAGTGGGGGAGGTACCGAAAAGCAAGAAATGTATAAAATACAACTTTTCTAATATGTTCGAAGCTGGTGAGTGCTAGGGAGAGAGAAGAAAAACAGAGCTGGCAGCAGGGGTCAGGAGGGAGGCTCTGGGGAGGGGGCGGGGGCTTTAGTTAAAGGTGAGCAAGATCAGCTTCACTGAGGAGGGGGTGTTTGGGCTGACTTGGCAGAGATCATCAGGGACTCAGATAGCTGTGGGAGGAGCATTCCCAGTGATGGGGATGGCGTGTGCAAATGTCCTGTGGTGATGGCATGCATGGCACCACCAAGGAGCAGCAGAAGGCTGGTGTGGCCGGAGCAGAGTGACCATGCAGGGGAGGAGGCGCAGGCCCAGAAATAACACTGGGAGGACCTTTGACTTTGGTTCTTAAGTCAACCGGGGGAGCCATGGCAAGTTTTTGGGGGTGTAGGAATGACATGCTGTGATTTCTGAGTGAGAAGGACTGACCCAGTGGTGCGTTGACTTAGGGGGCAGTGTGGAAGCAGGAAGGCCTGTTGGGGGGTGACTCCAGGACCTGGGACAAGGGATGGCCCAGGCTTGGCAGTGACAGGAGCAGTGGAGGTGGTGAGACGTGGTGGTATTTTGGATAGTTTGAAAGTAGGATTTTCGGATGAGGGTGGATGGCGCCTGGATGAGGGGTGCAGGAGATTTAAAAAGAGGGGTCAAGGATGCCGCCAGCGTGTTTCGGCTCTAACTCAGATCATCTAATGGGGAGACGACACTATTAAAAAGATCTGTCACCAGTAGAAGCCCCAAAGTAGCCTGTGATGAGCACTCAGAAGGAAGTAGTGTGTACGAGCTCCCTTGGGTGATGGTAACAGCAGCACAGACTGGGCATTTTGCCGCAACAGGGATCTGTTTCTCACAGTTCTGGAGGCTGCCAGTCTGCCGTCGAAGGGTTAACGGGGCTGTTCTCCTCCCAGAGCCCCTGGGAACTAGGCAAGCCTCCTTCTTTGCTCCCCCAGCTTCCGGTAGCCCGGCATCCCCTGCCGTTCCCGGACTTAGAAGAGCTGCACCACTCGAGTCTCCACCTCCGGGGTCGCACGTGTGCCCCGTGTGCCCCTATGTCGTCTTCCCTCTGTGCCTTCCCTCTGCCTGTGTCCAGACTCCCCTGCTTGTAAGGACACCAGTCATCAGATTCAGAGCCCACCCGACTCCAGCCTGACCTCATCGTCACTTACCTAATTTCGTCTGCAGTGACCCTATTCCCACCAGGTCACGCTCTGAAGTTTCAGGGGTTAGGACGTGCATATATCTTGTTGGGGGACACTGTTTAACCCACAACACTGTGGTTCCCTGTGCTTAGTGAGCCTGTCTCAGGCCGCGGGTGGGGGAGGCTTTCCTGGGGATGGGCACGCGGGCTAAGTTTGAAGCAGGATGAGAAAGTGAAGAGGTGATTGGACAAAGGGTTGGTAGAAGGGAAAGGAGAGGACTCCAGGGCGAAGGGAATGGTGTGTGCAAAGGCCCTGTAGTTACAGGGAACATGACATCTGTGAGGGACTAAAGCAAAGACAGTGTGGCTGGAGCTGAGCTACAGTTACAGAGCAATATCATGGCCAATGGACAGAACAGGTGCTCTCTGGGGGCGCCTGGGGGGCTCAGTCGGTTAAGCGTCCGACTTCGGCTCAAGTCATGATCTCACGGTTCGTGGGTTCAAGCCCCATGTCGGACTCTGTGCTGACAGCTCAGAGCCTGGAGCCTGCTTCGGATTCTGTGTCTCCCTCTCTCTCTGCTCCTCCCCCATTCGTGCTCTGTCTCTCTCTGTCTCTCAAAAAGAAATAAAACTTAAAAAAAAATTAAAAAAAAAAGAAAAGGTGCTCTCTATCATTAGTCACCAAGTAAATACAAATTAAAACCACAATGAGATATGACACATAGGTACCAGAGTGGCTTTAAAGAAAAGGACAGTATCAAGTGTGGGCAAAGCTGTGGCACGGTCGACAATTTTATATGGTGCTGCAAATATAAAACAGCACAGCTTTGGAAATCTTTGTGGACTATCTACTAAAGCTCAACATTCTCTTACCTGTTCATCTAAGAAATTCAGTCTTATGCCTAAAAGAAATGCACTCATATGTGCCCAGTAAGGCAGATACAGGTGGGTTCAGAGCCGCGTTATTCATGATAACAACCTAAGTGTCCATCCACATACAATGAATAAGTCATTCCATATGTGTGTAATGGAACACTAGACAACAGTGGAAAAGAGTAAGTTCTTGCTATTGGCAATAATGTGGACTAATCTCACAGAATATTGAGCCAAAGAAGCCAGACACGAGAGAGTAGTTATGGTAAGTTTTATCTGTAAAAAATTTATTGATTTTTTTATTTTTTTTAAGTTTATTTGTTTAGAGAGAAAGACTGAGACAGACAGAATGTGCATATGCATGTGTGACTGAGGGAGGGGCAGAGGTGGGGGGGGAGAGAGAATCCGAAGCAGGGCTCCGTACTGTCAGCACAGAGCCTGATGTGAGGCTCGAACTCACATGAACTGTGAGATCATGACCTGAGCTGAACACAAGAGTTGGATGCCTAACCGACTGAGCCACCCAGGTGCCCCGAAATAAAATTTAAATACAGGAAAACCAATCTAGGTAAATGGAAATCCGAATAGAGGTTGCTTTGAGGGGAAGGGAACACTGGGAGGCGGCAAAAGGGCGGCATGGTGGCCGTGTTCTATATCTTGGTCCAGGTGTGGACACATGGGTGAGCGTGCAATAAAATCTACTGAGCTTCACACTTAGGGCTTGTGCACTTTTTTGTATGTATTTTAATTTTGAAAATCTAATTTTAGCTTTTATTGAAACTTAAACAATAAAATCACGTATCTATTCTGCTTTCTCATCATATTTCAGAATTACTTTTTCTTTGGTTCTTAATAATGTTAATTCCAGTTCAAATCAAGAGTCAGCCACTCAACTGACTGAGCCACCCAGGTGCCCCAGGTTTTGGTTTTTAAAAATAGTGGTTAAAGGGCTAGTATCCAAAATCTACAAAGAACTCACCAAACTCCACACCCGAAAAACAAACAATCCAGTGAAGAAATGGGCAGAAGACATGAAGAGACACTTCTCCAAAGAGGACATCCAGATGGCCAACAGACACATGAAACGGTGC